>OU744725.1:9782707-10382707 GCA_916613615.1 Steromphala cineraria
CCTTCTTGTAATCCTATAAATCTTTATCATTCCTCTGATTTTAACTTTTGTCCTTTCCTTTTGTAGCGTGCGCTACAGTGAGAAAAAACGCATTCGGACCAGTGTTTAGTTTTCATAAACATTTTGAGATCAATTATTCAAGTTATATGTCATTCAGGCTTCATGAATGTAGCAAAGGTATTTAAATGCGTTATCTATTAACTGACTTAATGCAAATGCGCAACATGAAAGGAGTTTTATCAAACATGCAACTTAGAAAGATCCAATTACAGTGTTCCAGATAACTTACGGACCTATTTGGTATTTACTTCCTGTTTTGGTAACAACCGAGTTAATGTCAAAATTTGATAGTGTACTTTGGTAGTACTGTACTCCTCTGATTTCGGACAAGTCCCCCGGTATTGCACATGAGAAAAAGAAACATTTGCATATATAAATTACCATTATGATATGATGATGCTAATGAACATGATGCAAGCAATGAATTATTTAGTTTTAAATTATTTTTAATTTCGATGTTGCGATTACAGAAACTAGTAAGATAAACGCTATCGGACTTACTCTGTTTTGTCTGCATGATAGCTAGATAAACTATTCTTCCACAGTCTACTGTTTTTAACAGATATGCATTGCTTTTGCCGTTAAAGTGAGGAAAAGCATAAGAAGAATGTATCAACTAAACATAATCACAATAGACTTAATAAATCATGGATAGGCTTTGTTTTCATTAATAAAATAACTTGAACATTCCCTAAAACTAAAACAACAGAGGCATCGGTTTGCACATTCTCTCCCAACAGAGGCAGATCAAGTCATGATGATTTAGCTTCTGTTATATTAAAATTGTCGTCTATGTAATAATGTGTAAAGGATGCAAAGAATTGTACATCGGCAAGACAGAAAGACGATTAAGTGAAAGAATGAATATTCATCGTTCACAAATCAACCGGCCCTAAGATAGGACTATCCCTTTAAGCAGTCACCTAGAAAAGTGTTCTGGTGGAAAATATAAAGTGTTTCCCTTTTACAAAATGAAATACGATAATACGCGGCTGTTGGAACTGATGGAGAATGGACTTATCAAACAATTTAAATCATTACTTAATGCTAAAATGTAGATTTCCTTGAACTTGTCTTATGACGTCTCTACCACTATGACGTCATAAGGAGCGTTATGTCATAATCAACGTGACAACTGACATTCAAAACTAACCTGAAGAAGCCAACATGGCTGAAAGCGCTAGTTAGCTAATATGAATGTGTTTATGTTCCCAATTCCGTAAATTCATTATATTTCATCTATATCTATATATATGTATATAATAATTCCTCATCCTATTTTAGCGTTTTGTTTGATTATAAAAGTGAAGCTAATCAAAGTATTTATTGACTAACAGAACAGATTAAAATAAACGCCACCAAAGGAAGGCGAATGACAGATTTAGGACAGTGAAGGCAAATGATATTGTTTTTCGACGTCTATCTGGGCAGTCCGATGGTTATAGACATTCTAAATTGGATCTTTATAATGAGATTTGGTTGAGATTTAGTATTCGAACCAGTTTGATTTGGATCGTATAGAAGAAGAAGTTTATTCAGTATTGAAGGCCTCATGGCCAAGAGTACAATCATTTAAATAATAGTTTGCGTATGGACAGGATATCATCTAGTGTTATTACAAAAATTGTATTTACACAGGCAGGTTGCGTTTAAGAAATATTGCAACAGATTTCAATAAATGTACATTTGTTGTTGTTAGAAGTTGTTTGAATTTTAATTCGGATGGGAAGGTATGATAATAACTGGGTATATACAATTGTCTATGTACAGAATAGAAAGGACACACAAGTAGAAAATGAAATTCATCTTGTGTAACATTATAATCACATTTGTCACATAAGAGTTTACTCATTGTATCATTATTATACCTTTGTTGTTGAATGTTCAACTTATGACTCAGACAGCGAAATTTGCATAAAATACGAATAAGATCTCTTTTCAGTATTCAGTGCTAAAATGTATTTCTCAGGTTCCAGGGCAGATTTAATTTCTCCATAATATTTAAGAAAAGATGAGGATGTTATTCTAGAATGCCAATTCTGAAGTTCAATATCTTTACATCTTTGTTTAAATTCATTAACAAATACATCAATATTACCACAGTCTTGTGTAATTCATGCATATGAGAATCCAGTACGAAACAGAAGCAAGCGTACATGGGTGACCCAACTGCAGCTGCCATGATCATCTTGTTGCTTTAACATATCATAACATGCTTTCGGAAGACGATGATCATCCATATGTAATATTCTGCACCAATATGTTATACATCTGCTGAAATATTTAACACATAGATATGTTCTTCCAATTTCACCAAGTATAGCATTGGACGAAATAGTTTTATTAACACAAAGGAAACGTTTGAAAAAGAAACAATGGATTTTCTCAATATGAGTACGGTATGAATGACCCCAGATTTCACTACCGTATAATAATATGGGAGCTATTTTACTGTCAAATATTGCTGATGCAACTTTCAAGGATATATTTGGAAAATCTTTGAACATTCTAAAAATCGGAAACGAGGCTTTCTTGGCTTGTAAACCTAGTGTTTCACATGTCTTGGACCAGATCAATTTTGTACTAAAAACAACACCTAAATATTTATAGTGGGATTCAACATTCATTCGTGTTCCGTTATAGAACCATTTTTCTGATTTCTTAAGATAACCACCATTTCTGAATACAACTATACAAGATTTTTCAAGATTAACTTCAAAACCCCATTTTGAACAAAAAACATATAATATATCAAGTTTTCTTTGCAAGCCAATTATAGTGTCATCAAGCAAAGTAACATCATCTGCAAACAACAGCAATAAAACATCACTTAAACCATCTTTGACAAATATTCCTCTTAATCCAAAATTATTCATATCATCTACAAGCTCATTGATAAAGAAAATAAACAAAGCTGGACTCAGCATACAGCCTTGCTTTACCCCAGATGATGTGTCAAATATTTCTGATCTCCTATTTCCAACTTTAACACACGCAGATACCTTATCATACATGTCTTTTAATAGATTAAACATTTTACCATGGACACCTTTTGTAAGAAGGACATACAGGAGCTTATTTCTATTAACAAAATCAAATGCTTTTTTAAAATCTATAAAAGCTGCATAAAATCTATGTTTCGGCTTTCTTAGATATTTTTGGCAAAGCGATTGAAGTACAAATATATTATCAATCGTTGAATAATTTGCTCGAAATCCTGCTTGACATTCATGAAAAATCTCATGTAATTCCATCCAGATACGAATTCTTGAATCAAGGATCGATGTAAATATTTTGCCCATTATATTCAACAATGAGATACCACGATAATTATTTGGTTCGTGCTTATTACCTTTCTTATATAATGTAATAATCATTCCGATGTTCCAATTGTCTGGAAATACGCCAGTATCTAATACAGCATTAAAAATTAATTCTAAATATGGAATAATAAAATGTGAATTCTTAAAAAACTGAGGTGGTAACCCGTCAGTACCGGGGGATTTGCCAGTCTTAAGGGACTTGATCGCCTGTTCAATTTCAGTTCTAGTTATTGGATCTGATAAGAAATCATCGTTGTTACAATCTGAACAATCATGATTTGATACATATTCACGGGCGGTTTGTTCAAAGCCGTTATCGTTTGTATTATTGGTGGGATTGAGTAATTCCTTGAAATATTCAAGCCATTTACCAATTGGGATACAATTATATCCTCCTTGTCCAGAAGTAAGGGATTTTACCTTAGACCAAAACTTCTTACAGTCACCCTTTGAAGCTGCTATACATATCTCTTTAGCAATCGTTTCATTATACTGTCGCGATTTATCCCGGCATATTCTTTTGAAGTTCCGCTTTGCATACATATAACTATCAAGATTCTCCTTGGACCGACACTTTCTGAACATGTTTAAGCGAGAGAATTTTTCATTTTTAGCTTGCTCACAATCTTCATTAAACCATCTAGGTTGGGAGCGTTTTTGTTTAAGTACCTTCGATGTGTTATGAACACGTAAATGACTACCAACATGCTGCATTAGTTCTACTAGCTTATCAGCTGCAGCATTGACATTTAAGTGCACCAAGTGTTTACAATCATCAATTATTTTAGACGTTACATCAGACACTATATCTACATTACATTGATAGTCATTGCTCATGCATGTCTTGAATTTGGTGATTTCATACAAATCTACGTTTTCAACATCGTCATCGCTATTATCGAATATTCCGTGATCGACGCCGAGATCTAAAGTGCACGATAATGGTAAGTGATCGGAATCTGTCCGAGAATGCACAGTCATGTCTACAATAGTGTTAAAACAATTTGTGGAGGCTAGTATGTAGTCAACAAGACTTGATCCGTTATGAGTAATACAAGTAACCGACCCCCTCTTATTCCCTTGCTTTCTACCGTTCACAATGTGCATGCCCCAAAGTTTACATACTTCCAGGAGTGCTAGACCAAACTTATTTGTTACAGTCTTCACTTGCTCTAGGTTCCTTGAAATAGTCAGACATGTAGAAATCAGAGAGAGGGAGATACTCTGCGTCCTTATCGTTCTCAATCAGATAATCTTCATTAGAACCGACTCGAGCGTTAAAATCTCCAAAAAGTATAATTGGTATATCTTCGCCATACTTTGTTCTTATTGATGCTAGTTTTGAATCTAATTCGTCAATGTCATTAGAATCAGCGTCATTATAGAGCGGTGAACCTTCAGGTAAAATATACAGGAATCCTATGATACAAACATTACATATTGAAGAATACACAATTTTTCCAAGAAGAAAATATTCTTGCATATAAATGGTTAAATGTGTTTCTAATATAAACGGCAACTCCGCCAGAATATCGTCCGAAACTACGTAATCTTCTCGCAGGCGAGAAATAACATACAAAATCAGCAAAAAGATTTTCGTATAGATGTCTAGCAAGGGATGCAAATAACTAGCCAAGACCATAAATGATTTACACTTGTAGTGTACCCAAAGTTAATGGTGACCTCTTTCAAAATGCAGTATAAAGGGATTCCCTTTGATATATACTCATGAATGACTGGTTCTGAAATAAAAAAAATCACTGGCATATAACTTACTTTGTTTTAATTTCAGGCCGGAACATCAATGAGTCTCGAATACTATATACCTATACTATCTATCCGGTATTGTAACATGACGTCGAAAAATATATACAATTGTACTTGATTCTGATTGGCTTATTTGAAAGATTTCCCTACGTTGAATGAACAACCCCAAATTAGCCAAGGCGAATCACCGCGAAAAGATTCATCATATCAACCAGATTTGTTACGACCCAACACAACACGAAGGATCGGGTGACATATTGGTTTTGGCTGAGTTCCCGTCCGCGTCTTCGTCGGCGTCCGCGTTGGCGTTACCATTCGTTTCCGGAGAATAACTCTGAAACTGCTTGACCAATCTTCAACAAATTTGGTATACAGCCTCTCCATATCATGTAGATGTGCCTTTTGGGGGATTTCAACTTATTTTCAATTTTATATTCTTTGGTTTCCATGGTAGCAGTTTGGAATTTGTCTTGTAATGGAAGGTTGAGTTTCCGGAGCCCAAGTCTGAAACTACATGACCAATCTTCACCAAATGTGCTGTACATCATCTTCATATCATGTAGATGTGCCTTTTGGAGGTTACAACTTCTTTTAACTTATGGGTTTTTGGGGTTCCATCGCAACAGTTTGGACTAACAGGGAAGGGTTAGTTTTCATGACAACCTGCGCACAATGTAGATGTTGATTAACGATTCCCATGATTAAAAAACAAATATAACCAAAACTTACAGTTTATGTTGTTTGATATGAAGAATATGGTTTTCATTTGAGTTTTAAAAAGCTATAGGGTATTTAAAATAACATAATTCAGCCGAAATCGTGTATGGGGGAAACATCTGTTTTACGAGTAAAAACACTTTCTAATTTGACGATGTCATTGCGTTATACCGGAGATTACACAAACCGTTTTCAATTTTCTCTTATCTAATGTGTCTCAATTGTTTCAATTGGCTATTTCCCCTAATTTTCCGACTGGTTCTAGAACAAAACACCACATTACACTTAATTTTCGTTTCAACCGAAAACATCGGGTTCGTTTCATTTCAGGCAGGAAAATGACGTATTCGGACAATCTAGTTAATGCAAGCTGTTAGAATCGGCCAATCTAGTTAAAACTAGCTGTAATGTTTATGTCCAATAAGTTATACATTAAATTATTGTTATATATGCTCATAATGTGTAGAATGCAATATAAATCCCAACGACGCCCGATTTAAAGAGATCAGCCAGTTCTTTTTCCATTGTTTGATTTCCGCGCATGCTTGACACGGACCAGGTGGGTTAGTAGCTAGATGTAACGTGAGGACTGAGGGGCGTATAAATTACAGCTAGTTTTGATTAACTAGATTGATCGGGCACAGATATCGATGTGTGACGTGAAATGTGACGTTGATTTGAATCAAAGCAGTTTCAAACTCTTGCCCACGATTAAACACTTGTGATTTTCATTCAATTATGTTTCATAGAACATTCAATTTATATCGATATAGATTTTGGGAGGCAATTATTAGTTTACTTTTAGGGTGCTATGACATTTATTACTTTTTGTAAGATTGACTTACCCAATTGAAATATAAAGTCCGACGTTCCTGACTTTTTCAGCTAAACATGTTAAAAAGGTTTATTTTTTTAAGATGATTAGTTTGTGATAGTTTCAGAACACTTTGAGGACACTTTAAAATCGCCTTCCCTCAACAGTTCGTGAAAATTATCGATTTCTAGACTCTTCATTCAAGTTGATGAATTTCTATTCATGAAATCACACAACTACACGACCAAATTGTTTACTGGTATTAAGGCTAATCACCAATCTTCAATCGATTGCCTTTTGAGAGAGCACTATTACAATGATTGTTGATTTATAGGGGAATTTTATTGAAAAGAGCTTCAAATGATGTGTAAATCCTATTGACCTTTTACTGTCACTTGTAGTGATGACCCAGTTCATCATCTATTTAGTACTCAATGGTTTGATAAACCATACACGTTGACTTTGTAATGTTTCAAGGTTTTGAATCTCTTTTTTTGTCAGTTCTTACTAGTTGTTCATCAAATACTTAAGCAGTTAATGAAGTACATTATTGATGACTCATAATTAATTTATCACAATTTCAGAATAATAGGAATGTACATTATGAATGATCACATATGACAACCATTATAATAGATTAACCGTACACACATTGTTAAATGAGACATTTTTGATTTAAGAAGTTAAGTTTCTTCAGTTCGTGTACATCAAAATGCTGTCATTTAGTTAATATGTTTCAACTATGATCAGTGTAAGAATAACTTAGTTCTTGTAAAATAGTGCAAATCAAAGGAAGAAATTCGGCCTGGCTTAGTTGCTACTTACTCAATTGATAATCCAGGATGAGCTTACATTTGGAAATATTTCGTAAGTTTGTTAATAACTGCATTGACTTATCCTCGTAGGAAAATTATTTCTTCAACCCTTCCAAATTGAGGTTTTTTTAAAGGTAATATCTAAATGTGTGAATATAGATGCGTGAAGTGTTGGCCCAATGCCGTTTTGGTTGTACAGCCATTGGGAAGGTCGCAGGACTGGAACAAATTTGGAAAAACTTATTTGTATGTCTTTATTGTGTACTGTGAAATTAAATATGTTAAATATGTGATCTACTCGTCAATTGTTGAGGTAAACAATTTTTGCTTGATGTCTGCTATCACATTCAGGAGAAGTACGCTGTTTAATGATGCTACAAATTGTATAGTCCGGATGATATGTGTGTCTAGTAACAGATTCCCAGTATTATTTTATGAGGTGTGTTGGAAGTCAGGAAAGAAAGCTTGGTCATCAAATTTAGCTTAAAGGAAACCTTTAATGTAAGCACGCACAATATTGATGTAATCATTTCGTTATTCACAATACGGAATAAGTTTCTGAAAACGGTCAGCATTTTTTATCCATGTTATGTTTCAAATGTTAACGTTTTGTTTTCAACTACAACACGAAATAACTTCTGGCATTTATATTTACTCCGATGCTGCTTATGACTGGATGAGTTATATCTTTGTAAGAAAAAGCGTTAGAAGAACGAACAAGAAAATGTAAACACCAAATAAATCGTTTTTCACTCCCATCCCCATTACCCTCTTACCCTATTTCTCTCTGTGTGCCAATAGATTCTTTCAAAATTATTACAAATTACAACTATTATTATATACTGTACTCTGAAAAGTTTTCTCTCGGCAAATCTAAAGATTCAACATTTTATCATTTCCATTGGTGACTTACACGTACCACCGATTTTATAGATAATTTACATGCTCATTCCGTGAATGTCTTTTTTATCATGCATGCATCAACTTAGGATCTAAAGACACAAATTAAAATTGATTTTGTAAAACATTGACATTTAAAAGTATTATGGACTGATAGTTAGCCTTATAGAGCTACTCATTTTTATATCTAAAATTTAAAAAGTTCGTTGGTCTTAGTACAACCCACATGTCACTAAATCTACTTAGGCTTACATTTGACTGCAAAACGGAGATTGTTCAATAAGCTCTTCCTGATTTTACAGTAGGTAGTCCTTCATTCTCTGACCGAAAGTCAGCATTTGTATTAAAAGAATTATTCACTAGTTTGAGATTGAAATAACAGAAATATCACAAACGATTAATAGTTTGTCAAAACAACTTAACAAACACATTGTGATGGAACATTGTAAAAAATATTATACTTTATTAATAAATGATAAAAGAACAATGCAATTCAATGTCATTTTCAAATACTTTGAAATTAAAGTTGCAAATGGCAAAGAGGTTAGAGATTTGACTTTGGTCCATAGGTATATGTAAGTCAGGGCCAGATCTTCACGAGCATTATATGCATTATTTTCAAATAAAACCTTTTACATTTTAATCTGATGTTGTAATTTCAGTGCCAAAATCACATTGTAAACATGTGTCCATGTACTGAAGTATAATGCAAACCTTCTATTCAACACTGTATGCATTGAATGCATTACGAACTCTGGAGGATATCCAATTTCTGTGTAAATTGTCATTTAGTTTGATAGGACATTGTTAACAATTCGGTCGTTTATTCAAGACGCTGAATTTGACTTCATTGTTGATGAAGCAGCAGGCCAATTGTCCTTTATTCATTGCAGTAATTAATTGTGAAGCCCATTGACTTCAGAATCTGTTTGATTGTTACAAAATAATTGGCAATTAACTTCCATCTTGTTAATGAGCCTTAATTTATGGCCATATTTACTGAAATTGTTAGACTATTCCATATTATTATCATAACAATGAAGGCTAGTTGTCGTTAGATTGTTTCAGTATCACATTTTAGCTTTTGTTAATTCTAACCAAATACTATTGAAACCAAACAAACCATATAATATGTTGTTGTTTCTAAAGTGAGACTTACTAGAATTTTGATTTCAACACAATATATAAAATTATCGTTACCCACAAAATTCGCCTGTGATTTAACCTTTTGAGCAAAAGCAACATTATAATGATAATCGATTTCCGAACTTAGGCTAGATAAAAAATGACTGAACAACTGTAGTTCGGGCTGGATAAGGGTAACACTAACTCAAGAAGATCAACATCAGTTATAGATATAAGACTAAGAAATATATGAAGTCATTGATGATTCTTTATTTTCCGTCATTATGGTTCAAACAAATAGATGATTTACAGCAGTAAACTGTTGTAGATTAATGTGTAAATGCTCATGTCATGATCATGTCCCTGCAAGGTCATCCAATTGATGGAGTTGCTTGTAATGAACTCAAGGTCGCGCTAAGGTCCCGATGGATAAGTCATTGTTTAAGTACAATTACAACAAGGATAAGAAAAAAGTGGAAAACATTGTAGTTCTGAGTATTATGTTTTTCTTTCTAAGATGACTCATGTTGTTTACGTTAAAATCTTTTATAGGAGAAATCTGTGTTTGGATACAGGCACATTTCAGTTCAAGGTATATTTAAAATGATATACCGCAGATTTAATCTTGATAATTGTAATTATAAAATAGACATATACTTTAAGTCTCACATGTTGCATTATAACTAAGGAAAATATTTGTTTCATTGTCATGGATTTGTTAATGTCAATCTATAAGACAAACTCAGAATGAGATAATGTGTTTAAGGACCAAACCGTTGTCAAACAAGTTTATTTGACATAGTTTTACAAATTAGATCAAAATAAAAAAAATGAATATGATATGAAGACAACTTAAGAGAGGTGTAACGTTTATCAATGTTATTGTTACTACTGCTACTGTGTAGAATCCACAAGACATCATTCTAATATTATCTGTTTAACACATGTGTGTGATTTTAGTGTAAATATTTTGATTCAATATAGATTAAACAAAGCTGAGTCTAAATTTTGTCATCGCATGAACCTTTCAAGGGAATGATTGTTGGTTTTTAATTAAGATAACTTTATTATCTTGATGACTATGATTTTAACTTGGAAGGTAAACCCAAATAATGGATATAAGTTGATTTTTTATGTATGTGTGTTTACTTTCTCATTTGATTGGATGAATAAATGTTAAAAGTGTTTTCTTGAAAAAGAAATTATGACCATTCAGCAGTTATGATCAACATGATCTGCCTCAGTGGGGAGAGAATAACTTGTATCAAACTTTCAATAAGAGTTAAATAAGATCGTGTTTCTTGTGTGTTTTGCATTTTAAGTGGACGTGTGAGTCGTTTGTAGTAAGGCTTGGGTAAAACTTTAGCCATTAGCAACATACTCTATAATGAAAAGATGATTGCAAAACCTAAAAGTTCCAAAAGATGAAATATACATCAAAGGATATCACACAGTTTAAAAGAAAGACGTTAAATGAAAGCTGAAAAAAATCCCGTGCCAAATTGTGAAATTCTGCAGCAATGGCCAGAAAATGGCAAAAAATGGTTTTGCAATGGTTTTTGAACACGCTGTCAGTTGGGGACTGTTTCCCAATACTAATGGGCTTATTTGATCTACGTACAAACGAAATACTCTAGCAAATAACAAATTCAAGGTAGGCCGCCGCTGTCCAAAAGGTTGCGAATTGCATTAACGAGTATATTGAACAATTGCCCAAAACACAAAAGGGCCTTTTTCACAGTTGGGTTGATAATCTATAAACAGCCGCTTTATATTTCAACGAAACCGAATTATGATCTGGATATGCTTTCATAACAATATTCTTTTTCAAATAATACTATAATTTAGTTGGACATCTAACCTAGTTTCTGTCTGAGCAGAAATATTTTTCAAATATATCAGCTCGTGTTTATACTGATGTAATAAATGCAACTGGATTTGTTCTTTGGGAACTTTTACAAATGTGTTAGAAAAATTGTGACTTGTAATGTTGAACTGATATATATATATATATATATTGATGATGACTTACACATTTGATGTCCCTTGACGAACATATTTAATTTCAAAATTCATTATCATCATATTGCACATGATCATGATGCCTGAAATCCGTCAGAAACATGGCAAGTGATAAGGCTCTGGATACAATTGTATTGCCTGGTATTACAAGTTTTTAATCAGTTGACATTACAGTCCTCCATCACATGGGCTGATTATGCTTCGGGTTTATGTATTTGGTTACGAATATGACATTGAGTTACAGCAAACAAACTAGCAATAACTTATTTAATCATTTTGTCAGATAAAATATTGTTGACAGATTCCTCGTCAATTCATAAGTTAAACAGCTTTTATGACAAGTTTATTGACCTGAGATGAACCCTTTTTCAAAGGAATTCCTTCACCTGATACGTATATTGAATACTTAGAAATACTGTTTTGGATAATGGTTTCAGGCAGTTTCTTTTGTTCAAATCAATGCTTGGAATAATGTACTAACCCAATAACCGACATTTATTTTCGTAGTTTAAAAAGATCATTCCAATAACTCACAGTAACTTAAAGTTAAACTTACTTTATAAAAAGAGATGCTGATGTAAGACATTCACAATTTGAGATTTGGAAGGGCGATATAGACATCCGTCCGTTTGTTTGTCCGTTCAAATAAAAGGTGACAGATTTTCTCAAAAACTATTTAAGATAGGATAACAAAATTTTCTGTGCGTCTTCAGGGCATCAACACCTTGAATGAGTTCGAAAATCAGAGGCGTCCAATTAAGTAAGTGTAAGTGTCCTTGTTTGACTCTTTTCTAGGGTGTCAACAAAGGGGACAACCTTTTTCAGAAAATATTTAAGATATTTTAAGAATAATCAGATGTATGACCCACTTCCGGTCCTCCTTTGTTCTAACTGTAGGTGTATTGACCGATACACCCATACTTTTCTTATACACCTACCCTTTTTGTACATCTAAACCTATCAGGTGAAGAAAACTTTGCAAATAAACGGACTTGAAAAATTCAGAATTTAGAATCATAAATTTTTGAGAATTATAAAAAAATGGCGTGAGTGGAACTCGGGACCTTTATGTTGCTGAGCAGCAACTCTGTCGACTGAGCTACTGAGGATTGAAAACTAATTTGGCGGGGGGATGTTGATCACCATGTCTTCTTGTTGTATTCTATATCAATCAAACTGTCGTTTGATAAAAATGTCTACCTATCTAAGGCAATGATCGGTTTCAATACTTCTTTTGGACGCTCTCTGTTTACAATATTTGACAATTTGTCAATACCAAATGCTGAAAATAGTTAATTAGAAATTAGTTAAATTCCTCTTCCTTTTTTAGCCTCTTACATTATATTCGATCAAAAAGAAAAGAAAATCAAAGTCTTAAAAAACGGACATGATAGGACAGGTTTACAACAACGCTACTAAAGGTGAGCGAATGACAGATTTAGGATAGTGATGGCAAATGATATTGCTTTTTGGCGTCTATCTGGGAAGTTCCATGGTAATAGATATTCTAAATTGGACCTTTGTAATGGGATTTGGTTGAGGTTTAGTATTTGAACCAGTTTCATTTTGATCGTAGAGATGTCTAGCAAGCGATGCAATTAACTAGCTACACTTGTATTGTACCTAAGGTTAATATTTACCTCTTTCAAAATTCAATCTAAGGGGATTACTTTTGAGATATACTCTTATGCCATAGTTGGTTTAATTTTCAGGCCAGAACATTGGGTACGTCTCGAATATTTGATTCTGATTGGCTGATTTGAAAGATTTCCCCACGTTGACAATGAACACCTGCAAATTAGCTAAGGCGAATCAACGCCAACTGATTATTTATGTCAAGATTCGGTCCGACTCAACAATTGTTTCTGTTCGTCCTTGTATCTGTGTTGAAATCAAATTTAACGGATGTCGTTCTCATTTTCTAACTTGCCTTATTCCATAATCACACAATTCATTTCCCATCTTTTACCACAGCAATTTCAACTATTAAACAAAATTCAAAGGCTATTCTTTAAAAGAGGATTAGTTGTTGACAGTTTGGGATAACTTGAGCATACCTAGAGAACACTTTGGAATCTCGAAAATTCATGAAATTTATCGATTTCGAGACTCTTCATTCAAGTTTGATAAATTTCAATTAATAAAATCACATAATAACACGACAAAATTCTTAACTGTATGCAGGCTAATCACCTCTCTTAAATCAATTGCCTTTTAAAAAAACATTTTTACAATGATTGTTGATTTATGGGGGACATTTATTGTAAAGAGCTTTAAATGATGTGTAAATCCTATTGACCTTTTACTGTCACTTGTAGTGATGACCCAGTTTCATCACCTCAATTGGTACTCCATTAGGTTGATGAACCATACACGAGGATTGTCGTAATGTTTCAAGGTTTTGAAACGTTTGTGTCATTTAATCATCTGAGGGCAGTTAGTTGTTTTACATCAAATATTTAAGGAGTTAATGGTGTACATCATTGATGTCTTAGAAATAGCATCAGAGCAATTGCAAAACGGCATAAATAAAAAATAGATGAAGGTTTTTCTATTTTCAGGAGAAACATCAAAATAAAGTGTGTATTATGAGAACAACGCCGAGCTTTAGGAAACTAAGTCAGTTATGCCAATTTTCACAATTCCATATCACTAAATCACGGTTGATTGAGCTCTATATTCCTAAAGCATGTCGGTATATTTTGTCATTTTCTTATCTTTTGCACACAACGTAACATGAAGCCTTAAATAAATATGTGTGTTTTGTTTCTGTACACATTTTAGAATTGTTAGAATAAAACATTAGGTTAATAAAGTTCTCAACAAAAAACAGGATCAGTCAATGTTGCCACAACAACCAGCAATTCTCCTATTCCAGAACCAATAACACTCCGACAACATACCATTATTGCCGCAAACAAGGAATTCTCGTCAATTTCAGAGATAAATTATTTTGTGCTTGATGTCTACTATCGCATTCAGGAGAAATACACTGTTTAATGATGCTACAAATTGGTCAATCCCGTGGAAGTTAAACATGATATCTTTGTCTAGTACCAGACTTCCAGTAATATTTTTATAAGGGGAGTCAGGAAAAAAAACATGAAGGTAACCTTAAACGTTACCACGCATCATATCGGTCTAATCAATTCGTTATTCACAAATAATTGTCTGTTTCTAAGAAATTGAGTTTCGGGGAAGTTTTACCCTTTTGATATAACCAATTAGACCATTCTGTTGTCTCTGATGCTGCTTTTGACAGGATGAAATTCCATCTTTGTGAATTTTAAAAACGTGTGAGAGCACGAACAAGAAAATGTGATAAACAAAAACACCAGATTTTTTCACTACGATCCTTCACTCTATTTCTCTCTCTCTCTCTGTGCTAATAGGCTTTTTTCAAAAATTATTTCAAAGGGCATACACATTGGAAGTTCATCTCTCAGTCTCACGATTCAACATTTCATCATTTCCATTGGGGATAAGAGTTAGAATGATAACTTCTGTGCATGTCTGGACATTCAAGTTGTGGTTCTTATTGTCGAGAGGTTGTTGTTATTTTGTTTTTTCGATATTTAACAATTCAGAGGAAACATTATTTCCACAAACCCAATTTTGCTATAGACACAAAATTGATTGTGTAAAGACTGATTGTTAGATGTTTTTATTTTAGAGCTTCACATTTTATATTTTAGATTGAAAACTGTTTTTACAACCCACACATTTCTTTATCTGATAAAGCTAGCATTTGCCTGCAAACCGGAGATTGTCTCTAGATCTCTTCCTGCTTTTACACAGTACTATATGATGTTTTCGCCTTCATTCTCTGAACCGAGAGTCAGCATTTGTATCGAAACTAACTATTCACTAGTCTCAGATTGAAATAACAGAAATATCACTTACAATTTATAGTTTGTCAAAACAACTTGACTAATACATTGAGGTGGAGGGAACCAGTGATTTCGTAGGAGGATCCGTTTCGTAGAAGCGGTGAATTCGTAGGAGGATTTTGTTTCGTAGAAGGTGATTTCGTAGGAGTGATATTTATTATATAACAATCACTTATATCAACTAAAGAACAATTACCACTAAATATCAATTAGGCACTGATTGCTTAAGTCGATTGATTGATATTGAGTAATTATTTTGACACTGATCGATACTGTAACGAAAGGACGTCAAGGTACACGAGGGGGGACTGATAGACTTAGTTATATATTGTTTAACATCATACTTACCATTTGATTTTTATTCATAAAAACAACCAACACAAATATACATTGCCAATTCTCAACCATCCTCTAACATTACATCTACTTCTACGAAACCACCGTCCAATCCTCCTACGAAATCACCCAAATATCCTCCTACATACTGGATCCTCCCAGGAAATCACCTACACCCGAGGTGGAACATTTTGAAACGATCGGAGTGCATTTTGTTGAAAGGAATCATGGGAAAGTGTTAAACCATTGATTAGATTCTGTTCAGCTGGGTGTGATCAGGAACAAAGAGTTTCGATAAACAGTATATGATATGAGAGGTAAAATAAGGTAAAGCTCTAATCATGTCTTACAGTAATTACACCTTTACCAAAGTTACTTCTTGACACTTCATCATGATAAAGTCAATTCAACGCATTATTACACCAACGGTGTTGAATGTTTCGAATATGTAAAATTATATTTCTTGAGTAGAAACAATACTAGAGTATACTCAATGTCATACTTAATCAATAAATAACCGAATAGTTTTTAAAATTTATTTTCAAATACTATAAAACAACAGACGTAGATGACAATTATATTATATTTTATAAGGTAAGTGATTTCTAAGGAACGTCGGTGCACGGCACGATACAGTTGATGTAAGTCGGGACCAGACCTTCACGAGGATGAGATGCATGTTGAGTTTCAAATATAACCTTTTAAAACAAACCTGGGTCTGATGATGTAATTTCAGTGACACATTTTACTCATATATGGAGGATACTTAATGACCTTCCATTTAATACTCTTTTTATTAAACGAGTTAATGAGTATGTGTAAAACAAGCAAAAGCGATTTAAATACAAAATCATTCACGAGTTTTACCAAAATTGTGTTTAATGGAAGGAATTTTGGTATTCTGTTTATTACTATTACTTTATTACTAAAAATCAAGCAAACGTGCCGACAATGCACTGAAACTTACATTTCCGCGACCCGGCAGGTATTGTGATGGCACACTCACAATGTGACGTCACAACAACACATGACTGTGACGTTATACGTGCCTTGTGGTATTACACTAGTTGAAATTGCCGTATAAGTATCATACTGCGGTATCTTACAGGGCGAGTTGTAAGGCCCAGTACGTAAGTATAACGTTACCTGTCTATTCAACAGTTTATGCATTGAAAGCATTACTAAAAGAACTCTAGAGGATATCCAGTTTCTGTATAAATTGATATTTAGTTTGATTGGCCATTGTTAACAAACTGGTCATTTATTCAAGCAGTGAATTGGACTTCATTGTTCATGAAGTATGAGGTCAATTCTTCTTTAATCATTGCAGCAATTTATTGGGAAGTTCTTTGACCGAATGTCTTAGTCCTTGTTAACCTCAGAATCTAACCTTCATTCATTTGACCTAATGGTTTTATTGTTACAAAGTAATTGTAAATTAATTTGCATCTTGTCGTCGAACCTTTCATAGATTTGTGAACCATATTTACTGAAATGTCAAGAACATAACGTCAAATTGATGACGGATTGCTGCCTTTAGATTTTTTTAAAATCACATAATCGATTTGACTCTAGCTGACCAAATGCTCTTGCATAGAAGAATTACATACCCGTAATCAAACAAGCCGTGTAAAATGTTTCTTGCTTCTATCAAAGCAGACTAACTAGAAAATCAATTCCAATAAAAAGATGCCTAATGTTAACACAAAATGTGCCTGACATAACCTTTTTATTAATACCGAAACGCCGATACTGTCACATTTAGAAGTTGTTCATCCATAGAATTTTCTTTGTCTTCCTTATACCATCAACGTCTAGAATTCCTCTCAAACAATTATCTCTATCACCTGTTTAAAACACCAACATCAGTGATAGATATGAGACTAAGAAAGATATTCATTTCTTGATGATTTATAATTTGTGGTCATTATGTTTCAAACCAAAATGAAGGACGTTTAGCTTTTCATTGTTGTAGTCAGCCTGAGCCTCAAGTGTAAGTCATATATTGCAAAAGGAAATTTCAAATAGAAATATTTGCTTCATTTTAAACAGTTTTTGTCAAAAATCGTCATGTATATATTAATTTGAACTAACATGACAAACTCAGAATCAGATAACCTTTTTATGGCCCAAACTATCTTTCAACTTGGTCAGACTTAGAAAACAGATTTAAATGAAATTATAGTATTTAAGATCTTAATGAACATAATCATATATGAAACATTTTGATTAACAAATCAATCAATTTTGTTCTTTGAATTATACAAATGTTATGATGAAATTTAAAGAAAGGTTAAGCCTGTTCGTTTAACATTTTTATCAAGGTTATTGTTAAAATTGTACCATGTAGCAACCAAAAACATCCTTCTACTATTATCTGTTTAACATTTGTAGTGGTTTTAGTGTAAATTGTAGATTTGCTAATAAATCAAACAAAGCTTCATTTGAACTTCATAGCATGACCCTTTCAAAAAGAATTAAAAATGTGGAATTTAACTCATTAAGAACATCACTATGACGTTAACTTGAAAGATAAAATTTAAATGTAATTTTTAATTTAATTGGGCGAGTGAGTTGTTTGTATTTTTACGCTTAGGTCAAATTTCAGCCATAAGCTTTTAAGACGATACATGTAGCAAAAGCGAAAATTGTAAATACAGACTTTCATTAAGTAGGAAATGAAAACTGTTTGAAGAGAACGATTGTTCAGGTCATGTTTATACTGATATTGCAAATTTAGCATTTAAAGGGTTGTTTTATATGATTTCAAAGGTACTATGGATGTCTAACGTCTTATATACATCGGGGATAAGTTACACATTTGATATCCCTTCTGTAACTCCCGTTAGTAATTGCAATTTTCACCATCCAGTATCACCGAATTCCAGATCATTAAGATACCTGAAATACATCAGAACCTTGGCAAATGATTATACTCTGGATTTATTTTCAAAAGGTGATCTTATGAGTTTTGTTCAGTTGAAATTACAACCACATGGGCTGATAACGTTTCACTACCATGTATTCGATTACATATAAGACAATGAATAACAGCAAAAATCATTTAATAACTTACTTAATGATTTTGACAAATAAATCATTAATATTTTGATATTCTCATACATTTTCCAGTTAAAATATTCGCGCTGTCACATCTTTACTTCCGTGGTTATTTTATTTCTTGAATTTTTGACATGACTGTAAACTTAGTCTGATACTCAACTGATTCTGTCTATGAACTATATAAAATTTATGAGTGACAAGTTTAAGTCACTAACCATCCCTGTCCTCAAGTAATTTCTTTTTTGTGGCTATACAGATATGTTAATTGACCGAATTCTGAAACTGTCACTGTATTCAAATGAAATGCTGTTCTTATTGTTAAAGGTTAAAGTGTAATTTAACTAAACTAAATCAACATAAACTATCCTTGCATCATTTCAAAATGGCATCATGCAAATAATACACAATTACATTCAGTTAGGAACCAAACGTTCGATAATACTTGCATGTATTAATACTATATCCGGTATAAACTATAGTTGTTAAATAAAGGTCTCATCATGAGGATATTTGACAATATATTTTGACGTTCAGAAAATTATTTCGAAAATATAAGATGCAATTGAACAAACAAAAATTGGAAATTGTTAAAATTGTTTTGGATAATAATTCCTTAAAGGGATTATTCGAGCGGGGTATTTTTTGTGGAAACGAAATTCAGACGGACTTTCCTGTTCACAATTATATATGATTTTTACATGATAATTTCACATTTAATTTCATATATGTTTGTGACATAAGCAAAGATTTGACAATTTGACAAACAATAAAGTGTATCGCTCAAAAAATAAAAAAATGAAATGAAGCCAATCATCAAAGTTACGATAGTTGAAATCATTACTACGACAAAATGCTGACGCAACTGATAAATTTTATTATGAATTATTTGTAAATATGCTCCTCTTCTATCAATCAATTTGTTATTAAATAATTTTGTTTATGATTAACATATTACAGCACATTTGTTTTCTCGCAATGCTAACCTTTGAAAATAGCGGACGAAAGCTGCTCGAGTGGTGCCTTTAAACACAGATAAAAAAAATACTAACTGATATTGAACTCGACTATAAAACCTCTGATAAGTTTTGTTTACAATATTTTAAGGTCATTTGTCTTATGCAGCAGTCAAATGTGATCATGCAGCTACGAAGTTATTACAATAAGAAAAAAATCAGAATAGAAATTAAATTCTTACGCAACAGTATTGAGCTGCATATTAGTCACACAATAGTATTATCATCATTTCATAATCTTGTATAATATATTTACGATTTAACAACAAAAACATTACATAAAAGATTTCTGATTAAAAGGGGTCAACCTTACCATACATGTATATCAATAGCTTGATGTAAATCGGTGACTTGAACCAACTGATTCATTAGAAAGTGGCTTACGAATATGACCTTTGAAACACGTTGCTTATAATGATAATTACAAAGTTCACTGCACAAAACATTTGTTCTCATCGGGGATAAGGAACTAGATTGGACTATGTCTGAAGGAAATATTGATCTTTCATATGAAAATGTCATTTTGGGTTTCAAGGGCAAAAATAATAATCCATAAAATGCTGTCCTTTTAAAAGTGAAACATACTTTATATAAATTTAGTGTAAAAAGGATAAAGCCCACTTTCAAAGTTTTTCAACAGGAAATACTGAACTACTACAGAGCTACAAAATACATAGCATTTTCAAATGCAAATCCAACAAAATTATATTCTTTCTGGTCTTCCTTCAATACACTCTTCTCAAATATTGAGGTTAAACTACAGAATCATTGAAAATTAACCATGTATAGTTATATTCTTACTCTGTTTACAATATATCTGTACTAGTATTAGATTTCCAATTTCATGTCTGTAACAGTATTTGTTTTATGTAATTACGAATAACTATATCAGCCCTATGAGGACTAAATGAATCAGCTGATTGTATGTATCTTTATGTATGTGTTATTGGGTAATAAATACATAAAAAAAAGAAAAGAAAAAAAGATTGGACTATGTTGAAACATGATCAATATTACTGTGCGTATTATGAATATATCAAAATAAAAACAGGTATGAACATGATGGTTATTCAAAATATATGAAGTTTTAGTATTTGTTAAGATGTTTGCATGTGCTCTATCATTTGCTGCAGCTGCTGTTCATTGAAAGGTTCCTTTTTGTGAGAATTTGATCGACATCTTTCAAGTATTTAAGTGTTATAAAGTGGATTATGTAAAGCATGTTTAAAGGGGCAGTAGCACGTTTTTTGGGGGAATATAAGGTGATGTAAGGAAAATTAAAATGAATGGTTCCAATTGAAAAACAATGTATTCAAACAAAATGAAGCAGTAATAATTCAAATATATAACGTAAAGTTTAGCCATGCGATTCCTTTTTCTTACGCAAAATGAATTAAAGGTGTTCACACAAAATGGCCGCCAATGGATTTTATGTGAATCTCAATACTTTGTCCTCTGACTATGAATGATTGGCTTGTGTAATGAGATTTTTGACACTGTCAAAATAATACATTTAGCATTAACTTACAATTATCAGTGAAAATTTTAAAATATAAAATTATAAAAAAACGTGCTACTGTCTCCTTAAGAATAGAAACCTCGATGAAAATAAAAACTCAACATGGTATGTAATGTGAATGTAGCAAAGTTGCTATAGAGATATGAAGCGTTGACTACAAATGTTTTATTTGTGTTATTGAATGCCATTGATATGGTGACATTGCTAATCAAGAAGGAAACGCTTATCATGTTTAATATATTTTGTGCTGTCGAAATTGAATATTTTATTATGATTTGATTCTGCTGATGTTTGATGTTGGAATCTAAAGACTGCACTTTTGATAATCATTAGCATTATTAGAAATGCGGTGAACTAGTTTACAGTATATATCAAATAAAATACTTTCATCTTTAACAATATGATATTAACGAGATTATATCAAATATATGTAAACGAGATAGCAAGCAATAAAAAGCGGTGTCAATAGCATTTCGTTTGATCTGAATTTACAAGCATTTGGTTACTCTCTACAGAATATAACATCTCTCAGAACAAGAGGCAAACTAAATAATATAGCTATAGAATAAAGATACTCATAATATTATATAAAATCTAACTTAAAAATAGTAAAATCAACAAATTATATATATGAAATGAAAAATATTTAATTATCACTTGGAGTCAATTTTGTTTTTAGATTTCAAGAGGGCAGGAAAATGATAATGATAAATATTCTTGTTACAGAGATTAGAACAATTTCAAAAGAACTAAAATGTTTCCATACGGTACTTCGATTGAATTGAAGAGAACCAGTTTAAGCAGGAAATTGTCATTAAATTACCACATTTTTTTTTTCTTCTAATTTTTTTTAATTTCTGCCGAAATTATTTTGGCCATGAAGAGTTTCCTCTTAATAAAAATGGCTTTCTTCTTACTTTTTTGGGTAATCCTTTTATTCCAGTTTTAAATCTAAGTTCCATTTCTTTCAGCGTCATTTGTACTGTTGGGTTTGTTGATCTGTTACTCTATCCTAACTAGATGGATACTTTGAGCGTTAAAATCGGTTTTGTTCGATTAACAGATATAACTACAAATTATTGGTCGGTACCGTGAGTGGTGATCGAAAGTAATAACATGTATTTATGTATATGTTGTAAAAAAGTATTAATCGATTGCATGTCACGTAAGCGTAGGAGTCGGCGAAAAATGCGATGGGGGTAGGAAGTAATAGGTAAACGTTTTCTGCCTTCTTTATACCATGAAACTATGCTGTGCTGCCTATACATGTATATGCCTTCATGGCTGTCTTTTTAGTTTGCGTTTGAAAAAAAGGTTTGTCTCTCTTAAACATCGATACGTACCCACGCTAACACACATATACACACATACATTAAATATACATGTATATGGTTAATGCAAAATAACATCTGTGAAACACAAATAACTATACCCTCACGCTGCAGCACAAATAACTATACCTTTATGTTCAATAAGTCACGCTGAAGCACAAATAACTATACCCTTATGTTCAATAAGTCACGCTGAAACACAATAACTATACCCTTATGTTCAATAAGTCACGTTGCAGCACAAATAACTATACCCTTATGTTCAATAAGTCACGTTGCAGCACAAATAACTATACCCTTATGTTCAATAAGTCACGCTGCAGCACAAATAACTATACCCTTATGTTCAATAAGTCACGCTGCAGCACAAATAACTATACCCTTATGTTCAATAAGTCACGTTGCAGCTCAATAACTATACCCTTATGTTCAATAAGTCACGCTGCAGCACAAATAATTATACCCTTATGTTCAATAAGTCACGCTGAAGCACAATAACTATACCCTTTGTTCAATAAGTCACGTTGCAGCACAAATAACTATACCCTTATGTTCAATAAGTCACGCTGCAGCACAAATAACTATACCCTTATGTTCAATAAGTCACGCTGCAGCACAAATAACTATACCCTTATGTTCAAAAAGTCACGCTGAAGCACAATAACTATACCCTTATGTTCAATAAGTCACGCTGCAGCACAAATAACTATACCCTTATGTTCAATAAGTCACGCTGCAGCACAAATAACTATACCCTTATGTTCATTAAGTCACGCTGAAGCACAATAACTATACCCTTATGTTCAATAAGTCACGTTGCAGCACAGAAAACTTTACCCTTATGTTCAATAAGTCACAAATTCACATTATTGGAGCATTGTGAATTCAACCTAATGATAATATCCCTTAAATAAGGGCAAATCAATGCCGATGTAATTTCATCCTGGATTTAATTCAAGATTTGTTATTAAAACTTGGTATTATGAGTTAAAAAAATACTAATTTTATTTACATGAAAGTTTATGACCGCTTATTTAAGGACAAATATTGTTTGGAATTGATGTAATTACCCTACTTTCTCCGAAGCCTATATCTGTACAATGTGACCTTTTATCACTATATTGTAGATTAAGTATGAGGTCCATTCTTCTTGAGTACGTGTAGCAATCTATTGTGACTCTCTTGACCTGATCACTCAATCGCTGTTAACCTCTAACTCTAAATATTATCAACTTGAATTATTGGTTCCACTTCTACAAAATTGTTCTCATCCAACCTTTCATTGAAAATTGAACTATATTTGAGGAAATGTGAAGAAAATTGTTTTGAAAAGTACTTTTATTATTGTTCTAACCGCTAGGAATCTTAGAAATATTGATAGAACTGTTCAATAAAATTGTCTTCTTTAGTTTCGGGAGCTTTTAACATACATCAATGCATGTATGAGTTAAAATCTTGGTAGCAGCTTAAGTTTTTTATGACCTTTTCAGCTAATTGCATTCCATCGGAAACATGTTGCTGGTAATATACATGTACTCAAATTGGTTGCATCACGTAAGTGACTTTGTAAAAAGTAAATAATAAATAAAGATAAGGGGAGATATGTCATATGATTCTGATGTTTTGGTATTTTATTCTTGAAAGAAATGTGATTATGTATGTACACGCATCACAAACCTGTGTGAATCTTTACATTTCTACTACTGGCTAATATGTTGAACAGACATATGGATCAATATATTTATATCATAATACCCAAACATTTCGCAAGTTATTTTGAATAGATGAGCTAGGGTTTTTAAGTACATATACATGCCTATTACTGCACAATATTTGATTAAGATAAGATAAGATAAGATAATCTTTATTGTCCCAAAAGGGAAATTTGTTTTTTATAATTACAATTCTCCAGAAATGTGATGACAACTTATTACATAATATTCAAAACAATTCATATAAAAAACAATTCACATAGACTAGAATACATGTAAAACGTGATGCAGCATTAGACAGAATTTATTTCTCTAATGCTGCACGGAATGAACGATTGGCGGAACCTGTTTGTTCGAAAAGTCGGCAAACGAAGCCTACGTCCGGAAGGTAATGTTGAAAATTCCAAGAAAAGTGGATGGGAAGAATCACCCCAAATTTTGTTTTCTTTTTTTGAAAACTGCTTCTTATAAAAACTGCCGATCGTTTCAATGGGAAGCCCAATAATCTTTGATGCAGTATTCAAGATGTTGGACAATTTATTTCTATTTTGAACAGACAGGTTCCCAAACCAACTTAAAAGTTAAATGTAAGGACACTTTGAATGAAGGTTCTGTAAAACAACATCATGATGGTTTGATCAATTTTAAAGTGTTTCAGTTTCCACAAGAAATGTAAACGTTTTTGTCCTTTCTTATATATCTTCTCAGTATTCTCATTCCAAGAGAGTTTAGAATCAATGATAGTACCTAAGTATTTATATTCATTTACTTTTTCTATAACATTTCCATCAATACACACAGATTCTAATGTTGACTTTGTTCTCCTAAAATCAATTATCATTTCTTTAGTTTTTTGAACGTTCAAATATAAAAAAATAGCATTACACCAATCCACAAATCTTGATATCTCGGATCTATAGGCAAGTTCTGAATCTCTAATTAGGCCTACAACTGCAGCGTCATCAGCAAATTTAATGGTGAAACACGAATCAGCATTTGAGAAACAAACATTTGTGTACAAAATGAACGAAATTGGCGAAACAACACAACCCTGTGGAGCACCATTAGATGTACATACAGTTGAAAATTTAACATTATTGACTTGTACAAATTGCTGTCTGTTGACAAGGAAAGAATGAATCCATCTAATAACATTTGAGTTTACATTCATATGACAAAGTTTATCAAGTTTAACAGATGTGGCTGAATCGTATTAAAAGCAGAGGAGAAGTCAACAAACATTATCGGACATAGGAACTATAATTTTCCAAGTGTTTATAGATGTTATTAAGAAGAGTTATTGTTGCATCATCTACTCCACGTCGTGCTCTATAAGCAGATTGATAGGGGTCTAAAACGTCAATCACATCCTTTAACAAGAAATTATTTACAATTCGTTCTAGACATTTCATAGCAACAGAGGTGAGAGCTACTGGTCTGTAATCGTTATTGACAGAGGGTTTTTTCTTTTTAGGCAATGGGAAAATTTTAGATGTTTTCCAAAGAGTGGGAACATGATGGAAATTTAATGAGAATTGAAAAATCTTTTGGAAAATATCAGCCAGTTACACTCTGCATTCTTTAAGTACTACACCTAGCAAATTATCAGGTCCACAGGCTTTATGCGAATTTATCTTTGCAAAAGACGTTATCACATCATCTTTAGAAATAACTAACACATCACATGGTGAGAGTGATTCAAGTACATTGTTTCTTTCTTCTAAATAATTACAACTATCAAATCTAAAATAAGTTTAAATGAGTTTAACTCATTTGCAAATACTAAGTCATCATTTGATTCTATCTTGTTAGGTTTGCTGTTTGATCCAATAATAGTCTTGATGCCATTCCAAGCATTCCTCAAATTGTTAACAGAAAAATGTCTTTCAATCTTAATTTTATAATCATCTTTACATTTTCTTGTCAAAGCAACTATTTCTTTCTGAATCTCTTTGACCTTAACTTTATCTCCAGCACAAAAAGCCCTTCTCTTTTCATTCAACACTACTTTAAACTCTTTAGTAACCCATGGCTTGTTGTTTGCAAATAATTTAACACATTTGAGAGGTACAATATTGTCTACACAAAAATTTATATAATCAGTTACAGAACTTGTGAGCTCATCTAAATTGATAAAATTATTTCAAATACACTCTTTTGTCCAAGATTTTACATATTTTACAACAGGTTTTTCTGACTTGAGTTTCTGACGATATAATGGCACTAAGTAGACTGTATTATGATCTGATGTCCCCAAAGGAGCCTTAGCAAAAGATTTGTACGCGTCCTTCACACTGCCATAGCATAAGTCAATGGTATTCCTTGATCTTGTGGGGCACTTCACATACTGGTGAAAAGTTGGCAGAACGCGCTTTAGTTGTAAGAAATATTTGTCCGAACTCTCGGGGGAGGTAATACGGTCTCACAGAGATAGACAATAGCTCAATGTCATTATTACAAACTGTGTCTCTTACTACATGATGTTTACACCAGCGTTCGTTAATAAGGACTAAGCATATTGTTTTGACAATAAAGAAGTTGTTATCAAGAACACATTGCTTTCCTTCTATATTTCACTTTTGCCTTCAGGGATTTATGCATGGTATTTTGCACTTTTTTAAAAGGTTTTTGAAGCTGAAGAGCTTAACTGTTCTTATCTCTGTCAGAGCAATATGTCATCGTGACACTGTTGATGTAACTGAAGCTAGAAATTAGATTTTCTGGTGTACGATTTCTACATATAACCCTTGAGGGCTTCAGTCTCTACACTCTTCAATCCCCTTAATTAGAGATGATGCCAAGCATCAAGACTCTCTTTGTAATGGGTCAACTGAAGATTTCATGTAAAAAGGTCTTCCTTTTGAACAGATTCAACAAACACAACGGGATTACTTTTGACTATTGATAAATCATTCGCCATACATAATACATTTCTTACTTGCTATTTGCACGTTTTGAAGAGTCAGTGTTTTACGCCCCTTGGACAATATTTCAACCATAGATGATCAAGCAAGTTATTTGATTTGGAAGATGAATACAATCACAATCTCATTGATACAAGTTGATATCTACATGGAAGTCCTTTGATGTTTGAAATTTAATTCAATAAGTGTATATATTTTTGTTGTTGAAAAAACTTAGATTTGTTAGTCATTATATGTATTTAACATTGAAATAGCTACATAAACCATAATGTCCCTTCTGGAAAAATATTTTTCTGTTGTCTTCTATCCTTTCTTACTGAACCCTTTTTCTCGATATGTTTGAGTTTAGAACAGTACATTAAATAACATATAAAATACGTTATGGGAAGTAGTCTCCCTACAGAGGTAGATCAATTGTTATAAAATATTCAACAAACTCCTGGTTCAATAAGCTCAGTTTGTAAGAAAATACAATATTAATCAAATGTTACATCAACGTATTTTGGAATGCCGTTCTCATCATATTTTGGGAAAAGATCGATTTAATCAATTAAGAACAAACTTTTTGTTAATAGCAGATGAAGAAGATGTATAACTATTAGCAAAGGGCTAACTGGATTTCCCCCATCAGACACATTTGTTATTGTAGGTGACAATGTGGTCAATTGTAGAGACAAGTTATTATTTGACATTGTGATGGGCTATTGGTCAATTCTTCACCTTGTGAGAATTAAATATTTAATACCTCTCTATCAGTTTAAGAAAATAAAAACAGGCATTCAA
This sequence comes from Steromphala cineraria, assembly GCA_916613615.1. Classification (NCBI taxonomy): domain Eukaryota; kingdom Metazoa; phylum Mollusca; class Gastropoda; order Trochida; family Trochidae; genus Steromphala; species Steromphala cineraria. The sequence goes on from OU744725.1 coordinate 9,810,822, forward strand.
AGGAAGATTCCCAATTAAAAATATACACACAATGACATATAAATCGATCATGCCAGACTGTTTTACAAAGTTTTAATATATGTTAATATTTGGTTTAAGCAACACAAATGCTATCAGTTGAACATCTTTCTACATCAGCATGCTTTTATAGTCATGTTGCCTATTTCCTCAAAACTCTTTGATTATTCTTATGACATCAATATCAAAGATGACTTGTATGTACAAAACAATGTTTGTTTTACAGCCAGATTGCAAGAATATTGGCTTTTAGAAATCTGACTTCCAAAATAATATGAATAAAGCTGGGGGAATTTCCAAAGGCAATTTAGTTTTTTCCAGTCAATCAGGTGTTGCCCAAGACCATGTCTGTTATATTTGTATTTCTCATCAATAGCAAGGGCAGATATTTTGGTTTGGGGTACAGGTATAAACGTTATGTGGATTTTAGTATAGCTAATAAAAGCTAATTCTAAATATAACTAAGTTTTAGTAACTTAGATGGTCATTTAGTAACAGATACTATAGCCAGTAAGATTTAAGTCAACATGGTCTTTCTGTCGAGTGTCTGATCAGAACGTTGACCAATCGAGTAACTGAATAAATATGTTAATATAAGACGCAATAAGACCTTTAAATTTGAATTCGTTTTCATTTGTACCAATCATACGGTTCCAATGATCAAAATAACTGTTAAATCAAAAGGGAAAAAAATAATCCATTAGCATAGCTTACATGAGTATTCAATGCTTAACACCTAACATAGTGATCAATGACTTACCCACTTTAATATAGCGTCATTCCGTCCGTCCGTCCTTCCGGCCAATCAACTATCTCAAAAATTAGATCAACAACAAAACTTTGCACACTTATGAACCACAGCCTTGTCTTGAGTCCTTGGACAAGTTTTCAATTCTCTTTTTTTTCTCGTTTTCTAGAAATGTCACATTTTGGACTTATTATTAGTTTGTTAGACTAAAAAATTGTGTGTGCAATTGGGACAAAGATAAAAAACTGCCACACCTAATGAAGTGAAATCATGGTATGCGTACTCTAGTGATACTCTTGATCGTGTTTAAGTGACAAATTTGCATTTGGGGCCACGTGGTATAAATAAACTGTCACTTGTTGTTTGATCGTGTTCGAAAGCGATTTCAGAAAAATCATCTTTGAGGAAGTTATGACCCTTGGATTTGCAAAAGGACTTAATTAACAGGTCTTAGACACTATAACATCTAGGTGAATGAAATTTCAATTTCATGATACTCTTGCTCGAGTTTGAAAGCCATTTCCAAAATTATTTTTGCAGAGTTATGGCCCTTGATTGTGCAATTGGACTTAACAACTCTTATGCTCCAATGGGGAAACAGTTCTCAGACACTATTATAACCACTTACATGAAATTTAGATTTTAGATACATCTGATGATACTTTTGATCGAGATTGATCGACATTTCAAAATTATGTTTGACAGAGGTATGACCCTTGAGTCTGCAAGTGGACGTGGAGGGATTAGCTTATAGAATAATGTTGGAATATGTGAGCCATGCTCAGTTCTTGTGAATATGTAAGCTAAATAACATCACCCAAAGCAAATCAAACTCTAGTTTTACAGATAGTAGGAGTTTAAATGTACCGGGAAAAACTATTTCATAATCATTAGACTTCATGTGTAGTTTCGAATTAGAGCTTTTGTAACAGAATTCGATACGATTTTTTAATTGCAGTTTCTTAATGATATTCGACACATTCAGTTTCTCTATTCAAGTATGTTAATTGAAAACATACATTCTTTTCAAGAGTTTTCTATGTAATTGATACCATTAACAACTTACTTCGGAGCCTGTTCATTGCTATACAATGTAACAATCAGTTTGATAGGCACTATTTACCATGAAGCGTTCGTTCAGTCATTCAGTCCACTATATTGTTGTTGGAGTGTTACTTCAATTCTTCTTGATTGATAGTGGCAATTTGTTGCGACAACCTTGACCTAATGACGTTGTTCCCGTTAGCCCCTAATTCTGAATATTACTAACTCGACTTGTTGGTTCGACTTCTACAAAATAATTGCCAATTCAATCCTCTTATGTTTCCTTGATAAATGAACCATATTTGAGTAAATGAAGGGAATGAATACACATCAAGTGAAATGTTGTAATTACTTTTCCATGAAATTGACTTCTTCGTTTTCAGAAGCTTTACTGATACAATCAACTCATCTATAATTCAACAGGGAAACAAGGTCAAATCATTTATAATTCAACAGGGAAACAAGGAATACTAGGTTCTAAATTTTCCAAATACTTAAATCACAAATAACACGTCGGTGAAACTTTCATAATTCAGGGTAATTTAGAACAGCTCGAAATTTCATCTTAAACCTATTAGGAATTGTTTGCCATCGGTTTGGATAAATCATCAAGGTTTTCTTTGAAGATTTTAAGAATAAAGAGTTAACCAACCTTGCTGCCCCCGTGAAGTTCACTTCTAATTACCTTCCAGGCTAGGACTGATTTTTGATATATAATATAATTTTCCCACTTTTTCCAAAAGGTTTGTGGAGATATACATTCCCCTTTCTGCCAGACAAAAAGTGTTCATCTGACACCTTTGGTTATTTGAGTGAAACAATTATGTATCTTTAACTCTGGCAAGATTTGCACAAATGTAAAGGTTTTAAACCACACAAATACTGCTGTTGAGGCCGCAAACTTATGTTAGAATGCTGTAGTTATTATTACTGTGTAATAACTGTATCACCATTCTACCATCCGTGCCAATATTAAATTTAAAATATAATGCAAGTTTTGTTGAACACAAATATCTAAGGAATATGGAGGGGTATTAATAAGATACATGCAGAAAAGACAATTTTCATTTAACATTACATAAAATGTATTTTTGGTTTACGTTCTTATGATATTATGGAAAAGATTGACTGAATCATTTTAGGAAATAGCTTTTTTTGCATAACAAAAAGGAAGTTACAATAAGCTTCACTTCCTCTTACATAACCATAAATAGCATTGAGCAGAGGGAAATATTATTTTACATGTACAGATGTGTTTTTAAACGTGACCTTGTTGACATATGAAGAGAACTAATATTTGCCTTCTGTCTGAAAACGTGAGATAATTCTTCATCGCTGCAACGTGTTTGTAATCACTTCGATTAATGGTTTTCCACATGAGAAAGATACATTGGTCAAACATCACTTCAACTGTAAACTGATGATTAAATGTCGCACGCCTTTCTCTTAGTATTTAAAACAATGTTTTGTGCAGTTTTGTTTGAAAAGGCATTCAAATAATGATTCTAAATAAAGATGTACACATAAGGATATTCATTAACTACAGGGGCAGTCATATCAAGGTTCATACATTTCATATGTTGCTTAAGGGCAACAAATCACTTTTTCATTGTGATGTCACGGTTTGTCTATGACGCCACATTCTATACGGGCCAATGCTGAGAGGTAGGTTTTGAGTATTTTCTTTGAATTTGGGACTACAATAATAAACAGAAAATTATATTCGTGCCCATGACATATGACATTTATGACACTCGTGCTTTAATATCAGTATTTAAATACTAAAATTGAAACACCAGTGTTATAAACATAATGTGTCATGGAAACCCATAGGACATCCTCTACTCGTATAAAGTAAACAATCATGGAAATGAATAAAATTATATAAAAAGTCAGATTTACAAAGTTCTATCTTGCATATATTTTTTGTATTTAAGTAACTTAAATGCTCTCTGTTGAACATCCTGCTACAACAGCATACCTGTATCAACGAAGCTCTTACCATATCCTAGCATCTATCTGGTTAAAAGTCTCTGACGCCTGGTTATACAAGGCTTTCCTGTCATGTGGTTTTCTATTTTCTCAAAAGTCGTTGATTATTCTTATGATGATAACTGTCATCAATACTAATGATGAATTATATGTACCAAACAATGTTGGAATTGTAAACCCTATATTCGGGGTTTTGCATGCTCTCTTCCAAAAATGAAGGTTTGCGCAAGTGCTATGTCCAAAGAAGAAATGATGATTTGGCAGTCAGATATCTAAAATCAAATTCATTAGACAATGTCTTTTAATTTTCATAAACGAAATTGAATTTTAGACACTTTTATATGTATGTAATATTTATAGTATATTAAGTTAGACTAAGCTTCAACATTGCCTTTCTATCGAGTTTCCTTACACCACTCATTAGATTACAATGACGAAATAACAGTGAAATCAAAAGTTAAGAAATATTACTTTCACTAATGATTACGCTGTAGAGCTAAACTCTGACCACATAAAATGCCTTATTCACAACCGCTATTGGATCTGAATATGTCATTGTTCTAAACAAACAAACATTCATGATTATTACGTTCTCTGAATAACATCACATCAATGTGGATAGAATACAATCTTGATTTCATTTAAGATTTGGAATTTCATTTTATTTTTACAAAACAAAAATTACTAAAAAATCATCAGACTTCATATCAAGTTTCGAATAAGAGCTTCTGTAACAGAATTCGATACGATATAGCAATTGCCGTTATTTTATAACATTTTACACTTTATAAATTTATTTTCACTAATAATATTCGTACATTCATAGCAGACTTTCAAGAGTTTTCTATGTAATTGATATCATTAACAACTTACTTCGGAGTCCATCTTAATTGCTGTACAATGTGACAATTAGTTTGATAGGCACTATTTACCATGAATTATTCGTTCAGTTATCCAGCAAACTATAGTGCTGTTGGAGTGTTACCTCCATTCCCCTCAATTCATAGTGGCAATGAATAGTGACAATAGTGATGATTTGTCCTTCTAGTCCCTAATTCTGAATACTGAATTTGGTTCTTCGACTTTTACAGGATAATTACCATTTCAATCTTCTTGATTAACTTTTCCTAGATAAATGACCCTTATTTGAAGAAATGTGAAGAGAATGATTACACATCAAAGGGAATACTTTACTCACTTTCGATGAAAGTGTCATCTTCCATTTTCGAAGGTCATCATAATCTACCCATCTCATATTTAACTAGCTTGTACAAAAAAACCCCAGGGAAACAAGGAATAAATAAAAGTCAAAATAGAATGTATATATTTTTATCAAATTGACAGATATATAATTATAAAATAAACAAATAATTGAAACACATTAATATATTCATATTTATAATTCAGGATAAAATTGAGCAGAAGGAAAAAAATGATTCACCTCTCAAGAAATGTTCGCATTCTGTTTGGATAAATCGACAAGCTTGTCTTAGAAAAATATTTTTCTTCATAGTTTGAGGTTCTTTAAGATAATGATTTTGACAATAAAGCGGGTAACTTGATCACCTCGCTCTCAAACTGCATCACACTTCTCAGTTGCTTTAAACTCGGAAATAAATTAGTTCCCCAACTTTTCACATAGGTTTTTGAAGCTATTCCAATTTCTCCCTCTGTCAGACAGAAAGGTCATTGTGACACCTATGTTTATTTGAGCGAAACAAATATTTGCTTTACGTCTGGAAAGAATTTCTAGTTTAGGATTTCTACTTGTAATCGCTTGAGGGCTTCAGTCTCTTCCATCCTTTAATAGGTAGACGTTGCTCAAACATCATTCTTTAGTGAGACTCCAGTGGTGAAAGGATCAGATATCAACTTCCCGTAGAAAAGGTTTCCTTTAAAGTAGATTCACATTACGGTCTTCTATTGGTAAAACCATTTTACCTCTCAATACACTCGATTTTTATCATTTATCATCGATGAAGATTGCGGTTACATGAATTAATTATTCAAAGCCCTCTTTTACATGCGACACCTATCGTAAGTTCAACGCTCGTACATCGAATTTACAATGGCTTGTCATCTTGTCATTTACATGACACCGGAACTCTTTAACGCCATCAAGTCTTAAACACCTTCGGTTAATAATTCACAATACTATATAAAAAACTTAGAAAGGTCTAACATAATGATGTCAATTATCTGATACAATCTAAACAGTGGATGCCAGATTGCACTGTCCTGAAGTGTATGTACATTTAAAATATTGATATTAATACTTATTTTTGTTATCATTCGAATAAGATTCTCTAGAAGTTCATTCAAGCGTATACTAGAAAATATCTTATAAATTTTAGAGAATGAAACTCGATCATTTAAACATCAAAGTGTGTCATATGCACATGTGATCAACTTATTGGTGAATGAAGTCCGAATATTATTGATAAAAATGTACATTTACATGATATGTCTTTATCATCATTATCATTTCATAATAATATACAAATCATATTTCTTACACGCATGTGATATGTGATAGAAATTTCGTAATAACCAAAATTTCAGAAATTGTTGAAAATAGCTTAATTTATGAAAGCCTCAAGCATAATGAGATTTGGCTATAACCTCTGGTTTATCTTGAAGTCAAATTTACCTCGAAGCGTTGTAATTAAAAGAGAAAAACAATACAAGTATCGGTCGACGTCTTTCAATACTTCATTTACATTTCAAAAAATATTTTAGAGCTTCTCTTGTACTGTTGAGTAGTACGATGAAGCAATTTGGCTTATCTCTTGTTGTTCTTAGTGACTTCTAGAGGTCATGTACCATTCTTTACACATCATTTCATATACAGTTTTATTTTGTTAGGGAAAATGACCTGCGGCAACATTATTCTCAAATTCAAACGCGCTAGAATGTTAAAACAATATGATTTACACAAGCTTTATCAGAGGACCTGAAAATATTGATCTATTGCAATTGGTATTTATACGATTACTAAGTCCCTTGGCTCGTCGCTTTTCAGATGAACACTTATAAGGAACTACAAGGGTGATAAGTTTCAAAATAATTGCGATCAACGAAAGACTTCTTGATTTATTACCTTTCTTATATTCTTAACAACAAATAGATCAATCGAGCCTTTACCGAGAAGAGAGTGTAGAAACAAATTTGCTTAATCTTATCTTGTCATTAACACAATACAAGGTTCTGACATGAATAATGTGGAGTACAACTTCGGTTGACACGATGTGGTCTACGACTTCTTTATTGGATGGGCGTAACGGAATAGATTACATATGGCTATTTCTAATCTTAACTTTGAATTACAACTATATATCATCGTCGCGTTAGACATTGTCTTGCGTTTGATCCATATAGCACATACGTTACGACGCATATTATGATTGAACAGACTTTTAAAACAAAAAGTCATTTAAACTATTTTTGTAATTCAATAAAACCGAACCACTAGCATATATTAGCATATGTTGGAGTTACAAACTGATGTTATTCAGGGAACTTGATCATGATTTTCGTTTTTGTTTCGAACAATGACATATTTAAAGATCCATCAACAGTTGTGAATAAGGCATTTATTGGTTATTATGGTCAGACCTTAGTACACAGCGTAATCATTCGTGAAAGTGATATTTCTTAACTAAGGATTTCGTCATTGTAATCTATAGCTAATGAGTGGTGTAATGAGACTCGACAGAAAGGCAATGTTGACCTTAATCTGACTTAATATACTATTTATATTACATAAATATAAAAGTGTCTAAATTTGAATTTCGTTTATGAAAATTAAAAGACATTGTCTAATTAATTGATTTTAGATATCTGACTGCCAAGTAATCATTTCTTCTTTGGACATAGCACTTGCGCAAACCTTCATTTTTGGTTACAGAAGACAATAAATAAGTTCCAACTTAGTAGGAGCCACACTGCTGTTCCATGCAAAATGACGCCAGTTTCGTGGCTTTGAACAAAGTGCAAAAACAATAACATGAATTACATTAAAGCTTCGGGGCATTTTACAAGAACATCGTTATCATCAAGTGAACGTTAAAAGCACTTTTTAAAACTGGAGAGACGCTTAAGCATTAGATTTCCTCCAAAACACTTATCTATTCGTCTTTTTCACCAATCGGTAATTTTTTACTGCGTGCGATGCCATAACTACATCAACACATTTTCTCTCAAGAAGTATGTTTTCGATATAATTCTCGGGTTATTAGATTCATTATAAACCGGACGTTAACGTTATTAGCACGAAAAAGACAGGTGATCACCAGCAATATCAAGCCATCCCTCGAAAATTGCATATTGTATGAAGCAAACCAATTGAGTAACATGACATTGTAGGAAACTGTCTTTGCTTCATACTTATCAAGTTCCATTTTCCAAGTGCTGTGCACTCTCCAATTCGGTTATAAATGTGACCACTACAGGGCTATATTGTTACAAATGTGAAAATACATAATAGGAGCTTATTATGATTATTAAGGTCACTACGAAAATATATGTTTTTTTTACAATAATTTAAGTTTTACGCTCTTGGCTCAACGTCGGTTAAACAAAAATAGTTTTATCCTTCATCAGTAGATTGAATGATGAAAGTGCTGTAAGGTGGAAATATCACTCTTGTCATTTGGTTATTCTTGTCCATTGTTTGTATTGCAATAGAATCGATATTCCCACTGTTATGTTTACAATGATTAGCTGCGCTGCCCCTCGTGGCAGACACTACATTGCTATTTACCATGTACGATTCCTAATGATTATGTAAACAAAATTCCTTTTATGTTCTCAAATTAATGGTATGGTATCACTTAGAATAAATTTGCCAGATGTTTTGTAAATCAACAACACAATAACACAACGAGTTGCAAACACATGTGTCTCATCACAGTGAATAGATATCTCACTTTGAGCAAATAATGTTTCCGGAAAATGGAAAGTGATCGTCAATCGTGACGCTACGTATCAATAAATCTTGAGTAAGAATCTTTCTTAGTTTGTTTGTTGAACTTTTCCAGTTCGAACACAAAAACAGACACACGTTTCTGCAAACCTTTCTGCTGATCTCGTAAGCCTGTAAGAATGTTCTGTCTGTGTTCTAGAGGTGTGAATGTCTTAGGTTCCATCAGGCTGAGTTCGATTCTACTCAACTCCTCCAGTTCTCGTCTAGATCTCGTAGCACTCTGAGCCCGCGTTGTTTCGCTAAGATATGGGCGTGTTGAATCTGCAAGCACTGGCACAGATCGTGGTCGAGCTAGTCTATGGCGCGAGGATGAAGTTAACTGCATGTAGTTTTTATGTCTTGTTTTCTGCTTGTGATATTCGGCAACAGTTGAAACTGAGGGCTTTGACAAATGGGTCGTTATCGAGGAAAACGGTTTTCTATCACTTATGTCGGCAAATGGATTGAATTTTGGCAGCAAAACATTGAAATGATTTCTTGCACTGAATTTTTCAAGTTCTTTCCTTAATCGAAAGTTCACTCTGGACGTGTTTGATGATTTAACGCCATTTTCGTCCTCAGAATCCCTTGGTTTTGAAAAAATCATGGAAATCTCTTTCTGGTTGTCTCTCTGATTGATGACATCTTTGAGACTCTGTATTTTAGCTGCGTCTTGTTTAATGGCCTCGATCTCAACATTCGTCTCCTTATGGACCTGCAGGTGCAGTTTTTGCAGAGATTCGATCTGGGAACTCAAAGTATCATCAAGGGAGTCGTTATCCCGATATGTCCCACTGTAGTCGAGTTTAACTCCTCCCCTGCGGGGCTCAGCGCTGCGCCGTGAAGCTGTTGTCATCATGGATCAGTCTAAGGTGCTTGTGTGGGTTGACGTGTCTGAAATTATTCATCATTTATTATTTTTAATGTCAATTCTCTTAAAATTTATGTGATCTAATAACATTTCCCTCTATGTTAAAAAGGTAAAGTCAATTGACCTTATCAATTGGAAAGGTTAATATTAAAGTGTTGATGTGCGTAACAGATAGAGTGATGAATGCTTACCAACTCTCCAAATTTAGAAGTTATTTATGCTGTTTTATTTAAAAATACTATTATGTTTATAAGATAATGCCCTTTGTGAAATGTAACCTCAAAAGTATTTGTCAAACGTAACCTTACTCCATTACTTGAATTGATATGAAGTATGTTGTCGTGTATCGTATCGGAAATTGCAATTTATGTTATTTACTCATGAGTACATTTAATAAACGTTCATAAGAGTTACATGATGCTATGATTTCAGTACACGTGATTGCCTAAATGATAACATCCGTAATAGTTAATCTTACCTGAGGCTGTGGGAGTATAAAGAGGTTACCATGCGACTGAACTGCGAACATGCGATTAATATCCTGCCATGGGCATCACCAAAATGTAAATTCGCAGTCTTTGTGCATAATGTGATGACTCGAAGGTAAACGGGGAAAGATGTCTCCATTTGATTCTGCTTTTAGTGATATGATATCATTTATGCATGAACGTAGCGTTAAAATGTGTATATCACTGTTGATAAGATTATTTAGTTGCAAGTATTTCACTAGCATATAAGAAAATAATAATAAAACTATAGTGGAGAACTATCTACTAAATTAACTGTATGTCAAGGTCATTGGTGCTCACGTGAAGTGAATCAAACTACATTGGTTGCTTTTGCAAAGTTATTTGTGCGGTTGATTCACAAAATATCGTTTCATGTGTGATACCGTTTCTGGAACTGTTAGCTTTGAAATGACATATTAATAATATTTGTATAAATATATCATATTAATAAAACTTCTGTGAGAAATAACAGGGTTTTTTAGAAATACAAATCTAGTGTTTTCGAGCACTGCAGTTTGATAAATGCGTCCATTTCTGATATAAAAATGTCTATTGTATTTTGCACACTAAAATAACTCTCCATTGTACAATTAACGACGACATAATGTTATCCTTAACCGCTGATATGACAAAATGTTTATATACACCGGCGTGTTATTGTGTGAAAGTTCGAATATACTTCAGTTGGTATATGATGTGCTGATGGACATATTTCATCCTTTATTCGTCATATTAATCAGCCATTGAACTCACCTAGACCCCTTAAAGGGGCAGTAGCACGTTTTTTGATAATTTTATATTTTAAAGTTTTCACTGATAATTGTAAGTTTATGTTAAATGTATTATTTTGACAGTGTCAAAAATCTCATAACACAAACCAATCGTCATTAGTCAGAGGACAAAGTAAAAAGATTTAAATTAAATCCATTGGCGGCCATTTTTTGTGAACACCTTTAATTAATTTTGGGTAAGAAAAAGGAATCGCATGGCTAAACTTTACATTATATATGTGAATTATTACTGCTCCATTTAGTTTAAATACATTGTCTTTCAGTTGGAACCATTAATTTTCATTTTCCTGACATCACCTTATAGTCCCCCTAAAAACGTGCTACTGCCCCTTTAACGTCACTTTTAAAATAAAAAAGGTGCGATGCACAGATTGTAACACATGAATTGTAAGGGTATTTTCACATCATATCCAGTATCAGCCCGAGATCCGTTTTTCCAGCTCAAGAGATTTGGCTTTAACCTACATTTACAGAAACGATCTTGCTATAATTCAAATAATATGCCTTATCCCGCAAGTATTCATGTATATCAGATACATTCATGTTCTTTTGAAAACATCAATACAACCGAAAAACTGAAAACTAACATTGCCTTCATTAAATGTAATTACTATGATAATGAAAAACGTGAGGAAAATTGCTTACGTACATATGATGAGAAGGCCGACCACTTCATTCCGTGTTTAGAAGCTCTCCTGCAAGTACAAGTAGAGTCAACAATGTGTAACCATGCTCTGCTGGGCTCCTAACTAAACACATTAGTGACCGGATATTTGTACACAAGTCTTCGATTAATCCATTTGGCCATACACGCATGTAGTCAATACCGTGAATATGGGCTACAAATATAGCTTGTTTTTTATTCCTTAGCATGAACATGTGTTGAATTATTAACACTGCCTGGACTCAAATAGTCCTGCTTCTGTGAATAGGCAATGGTATTCGGAAACACTATTGATCAAATTAATCAGAATTTCTTTCATTCCATGTCTTTGATAGCTATGTGGTTGAAAATACATTCAACAATTCAATGATATTGGTTTTTGAATATACAAAAACTTTGTTTGCTAATCCATGGTTACATTTCGGATTTCGATGAATGTAATGTCGTACATCTTCCGCACGCATTGGGCGAGATATGCATTTACAAGAAATTCATATTCACCCTTGTGACAACTCGACGGGAAAGTTGTGACAAGAAGTAGCCTGATTATTGAGCTATAGTGTAGGCCAATCAAAAGCGAGGATATATTTCAATTGAGCACACAAAACTGTAATAAAACGATGCGATGTCTAAATAGAAACTGAGAGATACAGCCTTATTCTACGCAGTATTTTGGTGACCTATATTCACGCATCGTTTTTATGAATGTTGTCACAAGGCAACTAAGGGATTAATTAGAAATTAAATTTATCTTCGAGTTCGAGTTGGACTGACCCAAGGGACGTAACTCTGTTTGTCCTACAGGGGGCGCTGATAGAGTCACAACTTTCCCGTCGAGTTGTCGCAAGGGTGAATATGAATTTCTTGTAAATGCATATCTCGCCCGATGCGTGCGGAAGATGAATGTCGTAAGGCTCAGTGATTAATTGTTCATAGACTTGAGCAACATTTGTATGACAATACAAGCAATTTGTATTGAAAATTCACGAAAACAATGTCTGCATATGGGGTCATATAAAGAAATGAAACGATTACGTCGACACGTTTGTAATGTAAAAGATACATTGACGGTTGATATATCTTGTAATCTCGTAAGAGTTTGTTTTACGCTATCAATGAATTCTTCATTTAATCTTGACTTTCCGAAGCATAAAATCCGTTTACGCAAAATTCGGTTTTTAAAAACATTTACGATAATTTAGAAGATGGTCTAGATGCTGGTCCCAATTATTTCATAATGAACGCAATTATATTTCTTCATCACGATTCACAATACATTTTTTCCATGAGGATTAAGATGGCTTTGCCAGAGTTTATTGTGATCCCATCCTTGATTTCAGTACACATAGTTGAACAGTATTTATTAAAAGAAACATTTAAAAAAACGTATTGCGAAATACAAAACAAATTGGCTCTATTTTGAGTGTGTCCTTCCTAACAGGATATAACAAATCTTATTTGCAATTTTATTAACTGGCATTATAAAGTGCATTATTAAGCGCAGAACCGAAACCAATTGTAATGGTTTAGCATATCCAAATTGCAGCTATGCAGGAAGCCCCTGATACTCTGCCTCCCAGGCTTTAGATGAATAACTCTGATGTGAGACACTGAAAATGATATTTCTACTAACAATAAAAAATACAATGGATTGTTCATAAATAAAACAACGAAGGGATATTTTAGATATCCTTGGAGTCATACATTAATTTTGTATGCTGATATAGAAGCAAAAAGGTGAAGTGCCGATAATTACTTTTGCATCACGCTTTTACAATTCGTATGTCTGCAATCATTGGTGGCTACATTCAAAATTTATTGGAGTTTTTTTGAAAACATGATAGATACAGTATTTATTCCTAATGCGGTATATCATCTCAAACATAAACACAAAATTTCTCGTGATATGTGCGCTGATGTACATCACGTAATGGACACTTTCGAAAGCAGTCTGATTAAAATCTGCCTAGTTCCGAGGAATAAAAGTTTAAAAATATAAACTCTATGGGAATCGAACATGTTATTTCGATGGGTATCCTCTCCACTGAGTCAGACGGCAGACCAGTAAGTCGCATGTTCTGGCGTTTATTCAGCTAACCAATCACAAGCCGCCGGCAAAAGCCTTCGGTGCCAAGCTAGGTGCAAGTAACTCTTGTTAACCATGCTTTGAACATGATCGCCGCCAGCGGTGTTATAAGCGAGATGATGTGATTTGTCTGCTAATGCCCCTATTACACTACGAGAGGAATTCTCACGAATCGCCACGATAGAGAAATATTTCACATTCGTGAACATTCGTAGACAATTCGTGATTTATTCTTGGGATTCGTAATGAATTCGTGATTGATTCGGCAATATTCTCACAATTCGTGGCATTCGTGAAAATTTTTTTGTTTGTCAAAAGATTTTCCCGAATCAACTACGAATTTTGTTATCGTAGTTGTCTCGTAAACTATTCGTAATTAATTCGGGCCATTCGTAACAAATTCGTAACGAGTTCTTGGAAATTCGTGGTTGATATTTTTTATGGTCTCTCCCCGAATTATTTACGAATCATCTACGAAACAGTCACGAATTATCGTAATCTATTCCTACATCATTTGTGATATCGTATCATATTCGTGAAAATTCGTAGTATATTCGTACTTGTTTCGTAGTTATATCGTACAATTCGTACATAATTCGTAAGCAATTCGTATTGGTTTCGTAGTGTTTTAGCATGAAAAGCTACGAATTTTCGTACAAGTGAAATTGCAGTTCACGAATGTTGCCGAATATTCAAGAATATTAACACATTTGTACAATCACCTATTCGTGGCGATTCGTGAGAATTCCTCTCGTAGTGAAATAGGGGCATAACGACTGGGTTTCGGCTGCGCTTTTCTGGTTTTAAACCCGCGAGGTGCAGGGGTACGGTCAGACCTAGTTAAGAGAATTCCTTATCTCCGTGCAATTAATATTTTGAATATTTTATTCCTAGGAACTAAGCCGATTTTAATCAGAATTCTTTGGAAAGAAAACTGTTAACGTTAATGCATATGCTAAAATGTCATATTTAACAATGTTTGTGTTAAGGGACATTTATTGAAAATTGTTTTGGCGTGTCGAATCCTTAATAGAATATTGTAACATAAAGCCTTTAAGACATCATACAAATATGCAATGAAGATATCTTATAGTCTTAGTTGTACATGTCATGTTATTTAACTCTTGTACTTTACAATTTGACCTTAGTAGAACTCATTAAACTTACGTACTAAAGTACAACCAGTTTATTCTTGTGCACTATGTGTAAACAACAAAAAGGGTCTTTAGACTTAAAAAAAGGGCACGTGCGTCAGATCGATGACGTAAACTCTATCAGTGGAAAGTGTACTAGACAAATAATGTGGGCTGCTTGTAAATTCGGAATTTACTAATAGTCGTCTTTTTTCATTCACATACTCTTTAGATGTCTTTCAAAAAAAGTATCACTTACTCATTTTGTCAAATTGATTTCCTCGTATAGCTTTTTTCCAACTCATGTTTTACGTTTACAAAAAAAAAAAAAATAAAAAAAATTAGGCGTCATTTCGAAATACACGGACGAATCCGAGATATATTGTCGTCCTTGCGCTGTATACTGTATAAATCTTAATCAAAATGTTTATATAAACATATTAATATCAAACCCTGACATGATATTTCAGAACCGTCAACTAACACTCCCAATAGTATTCAGATAACCTTATCATGAGAAAAATAACAACAAATGAATATTTATGACAGTTCATTAGTTTCATGCTCTGAATTATAATACCCTTTATTGGTATCAAGTAAACAAGGTGAAAGTGTTAAACAGGCATGCATATTTTTTTATATACATGTAAATGAATAAACTAGTAGTCGATTATTACTTACCTGAAAGGAAGGCTTCAATCAATCTAAATTCACGTTGAAGTTTTACATGTCCTGGTTTGATTGTGCATAATCTAGCATGAGCCTTACTAATGGAGAACACGGCTGATGTACTGTATACGTGCAGTAAGAATACCACTCCACGCACGACTCGGTGATACAACACGACCACCCCGGGTGAAGTACCGTATACAGGGGGTCGGGTGGGGACCATAGCCTGCTGGGTAGAGTTAATCCTGTCTGTGACTAGAAAAGGACCGTGTTTACAAAGTGGAGTTACTGTGAGTTCATCAAGTGTTTACCCCCACTGTCGGTCCTCTGCCGGGAGACATGTGAGAGTTTGAGTAACATGACTCCCACCCTGTGCACGGGTATCTCCCCACGAGAGTGCGGTGTTTGTTGAAGGAGAAAGCAATGAAATACAAACATTTACATTAGAAGTATGGTTTCTATAGAGCTGAGAGCTACGTTGTTCACAATTAAATCCTATATGATGATATGTGTAGATGTGATTAATCTATTAGTCATAGACTCAAAACGTGAGAAGTCATTCGTACATGGGAACTGAATATGTCGCAACTGAGATTACAGTTTTCAAACTTTAACAAAGAATTAAAATAAAACTCGATGGCGTTTATTAAGTATAAATGCATGACATTTACATCCTGGGAAACCAGGTGTTATAACCCCAAGTTATTCACACTCTTTGGAGCCGTTATTAAAGCTTAGTGATAGCACAACAAATACATTCTTATTTATCACCCGCTTATTCCTGACAACAAATTGATACCGCGAGTTGCATTGTGCAGACGGTGTAAACATTGTCTTGGTGTTGGGCTATCGTGTATTTGAGATTACAGACGCTCGGCGAAATGACGAGATAGTTGCATGTAGTTTATAACAATGCTTAAAGTAAAAACGCAATCATTCTTTAAACACGAAGTTGACATATTTACATGAGACGTATTCTACCTGTAAGCCAAATAGATTTATAAGAAAGATCTTCATATAAGGAATGAAAATTGAAACAATATACTATTGTAAATTATATTTTAAAAAATTAAATATTTCATACCACACTATAAAACTTTATTATTTTCAAATATCATCTTAGCATCTTAACATGACATGTGTAAAGCATGTATATCTATTAAAATCTTAATATGTGTAGTGGGTATTGTAAAAAGTTTCATCTTTCTGCAGAAAACAGCGATTCTGAAGATACGAATATGTCGCAGTATAAATGACGTGACGAGAGGGACTTGATGAGTTCATTCTGATTTCGAATCACTACACAAAGATTCAAAATAGTAACACTAAACAAAACAACATCAAAATGGAGATATTGTTAGTTTATTTACAATGACACATAAGTTGTTTCAAAATAGCGCTACTCTGAGGATGAATAATGGATGGATAAAAGAAATTGTTGTATCTAAGATGATGTGTCATCATTTCAACAATGTGACTCAGTATGGAAACATTATACTGTTAACGACCTTTGAGGGTTGTTAAAGTGTTCATCCTCGGTCCATCGATCAAAACACAGTGAACAGTTACCAAATACAACCTTGTTGTTTTGGTCTTGAAATGATATATCAATTTTCTACAACCCATACCTATTAGTAAATGTCGGAAAAATGTCGTGTCAAAGTGCTACTATGTTTACATCAGTCCCGCTTATTTAATTTCAATATAATAACGTGAATGTTACACGTTTTTCAGAACATTCTACAAACTTGTAAATAAAACTCTCATATGGTGATCAAGATTCAAAATACCTCGCATATTAAAAGTTTTATCCGTCTTTGCCGAAAAATACAGTTGTGATCCTTTGTCTTTTAATCTTGACATAGTCGATCTGCTCAATCAACATCATTTCAATGAAATCATGGTTTTAGCAACAATCATTACGTCTCGATAAAATGACACCATGTAGAATGTATGGAACATGTGACTTTTCAAGACCCGTACATGTGTATGTCTTTAACAAGATACGATTATGGACACTCATATGATATACGGTTATTATCATTAGTGATGTACCCTGGTGCAATATTTTACGTCATACATCATTTGATGATTAACATATATAGACGTAGATCTGAAAGAGCTTTCGATGAAGTCTTGGTATTAGCTCAACAGCCATGCCATGCGTTTTATTCCATTCTACTGGCACATGATGGATGGATGTATTCCTAACGTCGAAAATGAGCAATGAGCGGGAATCATGTTTATTCCTTTTAGTCGTTGTGACAGACTTGGAAAGGGTAAATATCTCTAACGTTTGGCCATGCAGTGTAATCTGATGATGTTGTCCGCCATTACATAGCTGTCACACATGATTCCCATATGACAATAATATCCAAATAATCTAAGACATAACAGCAATACCTACATAAAGTGGAATCATAGCTAGCATGCCATCTGTTACAAACTGTCAGAGATTATTTCACTATTTCAGAAGCGATGCAAATCTTAAGTCTTGAATCACACATGAAATAATTTGTTATTTGTCACTCCCTTTAACAGGGCGAAACAAATGCTAACTTTGAGTTGACGTCATATATATGATATGTTTTTTTAGATAAACAGTTATACAAACAGCAAAGATGATATAAAATCTCTTCTAGAACATTATGATGAATAACATCTACCAAACTGCACATATCTGAGGAAGCAATTCCCATTGCTATCCTGGGCGCCTCATGTACCAATCAACAGGACGTAATGCGTCTGAAAGGATGTTGTTCTGAGTATATATGAGCAGCATACTGCAAACCAATTACTATCGTGAGGGAGAGAAATGCTATTCATTTCGAGGATTCTGACATTTTAGCAATAAAAGCGCCATGTAACTTATGATTTATTGGCAATGGTCAAATATGTCAACTTCAGCCATTCTCTGTCTGACCCTAAATAATCTATCCGGACCCATGACAATGATTATAACTTCATTTTGAATATACACCGCAATATCTCCTTTTCTTCCTATATAATGCAGGGAACCGCTGGACTGCAGTTGATTGATAGAATTGATTAAACATATTTCTACAATGTTTGCTAGGGATAGGAAAACAAACAATTGTCATGTTACAATTTACCAACCATATTTTCATACAAAATACTATTTGCTTTGAACGTTTTTCCTTCAGGGTCATATGATTTAAGTAACAAATCGGGTTTCGCTGATATTCAGCGTGAATTTCATTCAAACGTACATTAAGCAAAATGTTATTTATTGTCAAAGTAACCACATGAGAGAAGTTCTAGGTGACTTACTGATGACGTCCCACGTTGTGACGTCTTTACCATTCTTGTATACTGCTTTAAATCTGAGATATATCAGTAGACCCGATGTTGACAACAGTTATTTCATTATTATTGCCTGCCACAAACATAATAAATGCTAACAATAAATTATTTTGATATTTTTTCTAGTTACTTCACAAATATTGATATTCGTGTTAATAGAGATTGGTGATTTCGATTTCTATTTACATTGTCACGAGGGTTTACGATTCGATACAATTAAATGTGCAATATGTCATGCAAAAATCATTCTGCATGATACTCAGATTATGAAAATAACTAAGTCTAACTTATCGCGCTCCATTGACACAAGTCGTGAATGCGTTTGCAAAAAAACTTTATCTTTTCAATTCGATCTCCAAGTAAGTCCTAAACCCCATTTCTATAACCAACAGATAAAGATGTTGGCAAAATGATAGCTGTACATTGACGACAGCCATCTGGAGAGGCTTACATTTTCTACTTTTCTACTTTATTAAATCATTTGGATGGGCCACAAAATCCTTAGGGTCTTTGATGTGAGTACCCTTCGCCGATTTGTGTACCACGAAACCCTAGGTTAGTTGGATAGGAGTTTATAAAGGTTAATTGCTAAATGTGTTTACGAATGTATGTTATCGTAAACAATTTGGTTGTACGCCGTGATTCAAGTGTATTGTTTACAAACTTCCCTGTATTGGTCATTTATAAGGATCAAGCAGGTACTCCTGGAGTGATATGAGTTAAATAAGAAAGCAAATCGTGATTGAAGAGCTTTTATATATACAATTATTTGCAATGACATGCATGCACTTAGTGAACGTATAAATAGTTTGCATAATAAATCATTAAAGGCTTCTGGTAGTTAATGTGTCTAAAGTTTTTGAAGACAAGTGGACGCGAAAGAATGTTTTCATAATCATGGATGGGGAGTGCATCTTTAAGATTTAGAATTCATATTCATATTCAACAGATTTATGTAAAGTTGCTTAATAAGACATTACTGTTAACATTTATCATAATAAAGGTATATAGATGAATAAAATTTGTCACAATGACTCCCTACTGGTTATGGCAAATCGTTTATGTGGCATGTCCTTTCATCTAAGTTACAAAACAATAGACGCACTTGACTAAACCGAACTGAACTGAACTGAATTGAACTTTATTTACACTCAGACCGCAGGCAATGGCATATGAGGATACACATAATACATTACACATCATACGGGCATAACAAAGTTCACATGAGGATGTACATTCATAAACTTGGAAGATCTATATACAAGTGAATAGCCTATACACATACTATGGTTATATATGAAACAGAGGAATACGTAATTAGCATGATGATATCTGAGCTAATATTTCCTAGCAACGTTTTATAAAGATACTTAAGCAAACATTACAGAACTCAAGTACCTATCCGTTTACCATTAAATAAAGACTTCATTTCGTGAAAATAAAAGTGAGGATTAAAATATTTTCGTCTGGCATTCATGAAATTAGAACAGATAAATAAATGATGCCATAAGTTTACAAATTCTGTAAAGTTTTTTAATATTTTCCTGCTTCAATGGGTATATAATGGTTTGCATTATAGAATGAAGCAACGCTCTTGAATTCCTATGATCTACATTTTCTATTTACACATATCTACTTAATCGTAGGTCCAAATCAGATAAAAAGCTTTTACACCTTTTGATGATGTTTCAACAATAGACAGCCACACTTGCTTATATGCATCTTCGAGTTTAAATCTTTATATTTTTTCAGCTTACTTAGGTTTTCAAAAGTTTGTGAATTCTGGATATAATTTACCAATTTCGTCAAAAATGTTTGTTGATATTCATTATCTTTTTATACTTACATTTTCCAAAAAAAGTGTATCGTTAAATAGTAATTAAAGATGAAAAATTTAAACTTTTTCAAAATTCGACACAAAAACGAAATTATTCTTAATTTGATATTTCTTACGATAAGGTGTCTACCAAGTTCCCTAAAGAACATACATTTTTGACCATTTCCTTTTAAACGCTGGCATGGGAGCAAAAGAAACATCATGTGCATTCCATAAAGAAACTTTATGTGCAGTTGAAAGTGCAGTTATGAAAGTTTTTTAAGTGAATGTGTCGAACAAATGCCATATGAAAATGTAAAAGTAATTTTGGAGCATTGGTTGTGGATTTTTTCGTGAGTATCAGCTTAGGTCCAATCAATATTCTGACAATTATTTCACATCAGTGGTTTCCTTTTTTTGAGCTAATCAGAGTCTCAACCTTTACCATGTTTTATCCAATGATAATTGGCATAAAAAACTTTCTGAAATCAATTATCGATTTTGAGCCCAAGGACTTTTTCGTAATAAGCCTCCTTAAAACATTAAGTGGCAGTGTGGGTTGTAGACTTGAGTTCACCTCTGATCAACTCTGATATTAAAGGGGCAGTAGAACGTTTTTAGATAATTTCATATTTAAAATTTTTCTCTGATAATTGTATGTTAATGCTTAATGTATTATTTTGATAGTGTCAAATATCTTATTACACATGCCATTTATTCATAGTCCGAGGACAAAGTATGAAGATTCACATAAAATCCATTGGCGGACATTTTGTGTGAACACCTTTAATTAATTTTGTGTAAGAAAATGGATTATAGCATTGCTAAACTTTACATTATATATTTGAATTATACTGCTCCATTTAGTTTAGATACATTGTCTTTCAATTGGAACCATTAATTTTCATTTTCCTGAAACCACCTTACATGTATATTCCTCTTAAAAACGTGATCAAGATGTACACAGTACTCATCAAACAAAATCGAAGATACATAGTTAGGTAATTACAATCATGAAGTATTATTGTTAATACCTTCTTACTCTACATTCGTCTCAGTTGTCCGAATGGATATGATAACAAATATTTGTAATGTAATGTTTTTGAATTTTGAGACGGTCAATAGTCTTTTTCAACAAATCTCAGTGAGAATAACCGATGGAAAGATTTAGTTTTTTTCTTGCTGGCATGACTACAAAAGGTCATGGTTTTCACGTCAGTCCAGAGAAATCTAACAGCATCGATATCGTTAAGCCTTATTCTAGTCCTGATATTTACGTTTTTAGGATATAATCAATTGTATATTTGTGAAGTAATGGTATTTACAAGCCATATAGATTGAAGCATACGCGTAAAGGACAATAAATGAACTAAAATATCAAAGTAACAGTCGATTGGCATTGTCATTACAGTTTTTGAGTTTTTCTTTTGAGATACATAGATTGAAGAATACGCCTAATAGACTATGAATGAAATATAAGATATGCATAAAACACTTGCTTAAATAGGACAACCCTTAGAAGACAAATATATGTATCAAACAAATGGATAAATTTGAGATCATTATTCTGCATATCAGAAATATGTTATACATTTGTATAACATGTGGACTGTGAAATAAATGTGTAACTTAGAAATGACAGGTTGTGGGTACTTTACTTACATGTAGTGCGAATATCACAAGACTTAACGCAGTGAAGAAACTATGTATTTAGTGGTTTGGTTTGGGCAATCGTTATCCCAGATCGGAGGATGAATGAACTACTGTACTGATTGACGTTGAAGCTTTTCTGTTAACGCGGAGAGGATATAGATTTCCTGTTCAAATTACCAGTACTAAAGATTTTTTTCGACTCTGACAGAATTTAAATCACTGACCCCACAAATGTCGGAAAAGAAAATAGATTGGTTGAGTGTGAGGGGAAGTCTGTGAAGAGTGAAGAAAGTAAATTGATTTGGTCTTGAAAATCGATTTCAAGATTCGCGAGACATCTTGAAACATGTGAAGAAAATTAATATTGGTCTGTACGCTACCCACAAGTCGATGGGTTTGTCGCTGCGAATATCCTTCCCATTAGTTCGCATTAAAGGGACGTGAATACTTAAATGTGATTTCACAGCAGTTCCTATTCCGCCTACGACAAGGAAGTATGAAAGGGGATATGAAGCTTGATTCATCATGATGTGTATCAATACATGATAAAAAGCAGCTTTGTATCTCACATATGCAGTTCACCTAAGATATTTAGTTACTAACTAGCAGTGATCAGATAAATCGCCGACATTTTCTGAGCTAGTTAAGGCATATTCAAAAATGTAAATATCATCAATTCGACTTCTTAATCTTAACAAATCAAGGAAAAGTCAATTATCAGAGAAGTAGGAATTTAATCACGATGCAAATGGTATCTGC
The DNA here is from genome assembly GCA_916613615.1 of Steromphala cineraria. Taxonomy (NCBI): domain Eukaryota; kingdom Metazoa; phylum Mollusca; class Gastropoda; order Trochida; family Trochidae; genus Steromphala; species Steromphala cineraria. The sequence goes on from OU744725.1 coordinate 9,833,862, forward strand.
CCTTGTCTTCCAACTTATCAAAATTTAAGAATGTTTCATGCATTTGATAGCTTTGTCCATGTTATTTCCCCAATATGAATACATCGACATACTTGGGGATCTATCTTAATTTTTAAACAAATTACTATTGATATTCTATTCATTGTTGAATGTTACATGGAAACGTTAATAGAAATAAACATTTGCATGCTTAATGCAATTTGAACCGGGATGAATGCCTATTGAAGAAGACAGTCTGTCGAGAGTAAATGAGAAATTGAAGTTTCCATGTCAAGTCGAAGTGACAAATAACCCTCTATTAGTACGAACTAATCAAATAGGTGTTAAATCCTATTTCGAAAGGAAAAGGTTTCGTGCAAAAGTACATTCGTGCCCTGATGCGCCAGTGTTGGTTTTGAAATGTAAAATATAAACATCTTTGACTTTGACTTGACTTTGAAATGTAAAATAGGTATGTTTTTAAATATTTTTACAAACTGAATCGATAATCAACAAAAATGCCTGACTTAAAACGGCATGGTCTTCATTACAGGTCTGCAGAACAATTTAGAATACTATTGCTATAAATATATCATTCAATCAATACTGACGGTACTACTTTTTTCACGGTCAAGAGACGGAATGTTTGGATGTGACATCAATAGACTCATGATAAATGACTCTCCAGCATCTTTGTGATTGTTCGAATAAAGGTTTAAAGCTCATGCATCAGTTTGACATTGTATTTGTAGAGGCGAGTTTTAAATCATTCAATGTACATGTGCTACTGACCAAGGAACCCTTTGGTGTACATTATGTGTGAAAACATAAAGTCATTGCTAAACCTCCACTTAAATCTCACCCTAAGGTCTCTCAATAGAGCTTCCCATTCTATTGCTTTCATGCTCAAGATAAAAGACTGATGAAGTGAGTTTTCTTTCTAGCCAGTAAATTAATGACATTTAATGCTGGAGTGATAAACATCAACAATTGTAAGTAGAAAACTAAAATGAATCGACTGTTAGCTATGCATCAGTCTGTCTTCATCGACCATATATATACAGATGTAAAACAATCCTGAGACCACCACTTGACTCATTACCTTTATCTCGCTGCGGTGATTTGGATGTTTCAGTGACCCTTAGATCCACGTCAGTCTGAGCTACCATTGTCATACAGCTACACAAGTCGACACACTAAAGCCAGACTAAATTTTAGGCGTCAAAATATCTACTGTTTTGTCTCCCTTTTACTATTGGTGACCCCTTCCCCCATGGTGTGTCCATTGTATTTTGACGAGTCTCGTCCACACGTTGAATTACTGCGAAATATACTTCTACACCAATTACTCATTCTCTGAAATGTCACTTAAACTGCACTTTCAGTCCCATTAATGAGTCGTTAACTTTCTTGTAACATATATATGTGCAACATATTTGCCAATGTGACGTATTAAAAGTTTCTTATTTCCAAAAGTTTAAGCATAGCTACTTGATTGATAATAGTCCGAATCATAACATATCAAGGACATAAGAGCATGCTCATTGGCCCCAGACGGGTTATGTAAATGTCACTCCCTTAGTACATGGCTGTCTGGTGCTGCAGGCTTTGTCTATTTTGTATTCATTGCAGAGCATGCCTAATGTGTCTTATCATCTTTCTGCTTCATCAGACAGTTTCGGGATTGATATAATTAGCGCATTAAGCCAATTGTATTTATAGTTAATAGACCTTGCCGTGGAACAAGGATACATGACTTTCATACCGATATGTTCATATGCATCAATCAGGTCACTGGTTAGTAGTGCTGTTGTTAAAACTTGAAACAAAGGAACTATCAAGACATTGATGTGAGGGGATTAAGGGATTACATAATTGCTCCCATGAATACAAACAAATTTTATATTCAGTTGATTTTTAACCCCTTAAAATGTTGTCATTTAAGCTGTATTACAGAGGGATGATGTCAAAGGAAACTAAAAAATTTCGCGGCAGAGGTTTATTTCATTTGTTGACAAGTTTTATGGTTTACCCTAGAGTATCGCGAATGAACAGCAAATCATGTACACTGGATACTTTGGTCCTTGAATTTGAAAGCGTTTGTTAACCTGAACATGTACATAGGGTTTTACAAACTTGATAAACAACAGGATAGTCATGATACCCTCTTTATACCAGTAATGGGCAAAATGTTGATCCTGCTTTAACATTACGATCATTGACTTACATGACATGACTCCTACGGAGTCAGAAAATCATAAAACATTTTTTCTGTTAAAAATGTTGTAACCCTGCTATTGAACTGTTGTTAGTTTTTCAAACTGAACACTGTAAATTATAGCTTATATGAAAAGTAAATGAATGAAAATTAAGGATGCATGCTGGTGTCTAAGATTAAAATTGTTTTTAACGTTTTGGATAACAAGTAATGATTTTGGAAATGTAGTGAGTGATACCTGGGTTACACATTGTTCTCTTTAAGCAAAATCACCAAGAAGTCAAGATGGCTGGGTAATATGAAACATATTTCACGATACAGTTTTGTCGGCCAAAACATTAAAGCATTTGTAATGATTAAGTATTATCCAGCCCAAACTGTTTGAGCAGTGTATTGGCTAGCATGTTGATCTCTCTAGTCCATGGCACGAGTGACCCTCCAGGTGGATTAATCAATAGTTTATGTCCTTGGACAAGACACTTGATCCACATTGTACATCAACCAACGTATTAAGGGGTTCGTAGCTTCGTATAGCCCTGAGGCAGCTTCAAAAGTAATGGTAAAAAGTCCCAGGGATAAACAAGTGTAGAGAATTGGGAAATTCATGGGTGCTCGGAGATAGGAAAATATCTATGGCTATTCTTGATTAATTGCCCTTTGTGGACTTGAAAATAGGTGTTACATGAAAAAATATTATGTAACTTAACATCAAATTAAATTATAGTAAAGTGTTCTCCGCAACAACATATGTCTGCCCTTATCAACGCTGTCAGTCCGTCAAAACTCAGCGTCTTTCAAGATGAAAACGAGCAAACATCAATTATTCACAAAGAACGTCACTGACCTATTGGTTCTTCACCTATCAGACAACACTAATGACTTCAAGCTGGGTATACACATTATTTGTGCTCTTACAACAACAGCTCTGAATAAAAATCCTACCTTAATTTATCAGAAATAAAGGATAGTTTGCCTGATGTTTTGGCTAAGTAATATAAGTATATATTAGTACTTAATAAATGTGGACTTTTACAATAACTGGAATTGTGATAATAAAAAACCGACAAAATAAAAATGTTATGGTTCATTTAAAGAAATTCCTTTTATTTCCTATGTCTATGTCTGCAATACATCTTTGGGAACATGTAACCAATGCCCCGATTCATTTAAAAGTAGACAAGGCTGAGATAAATATTTGATTTATTCTAAAACACTACTCCTGAGTCATGATGACCTGTTATTTCGTTAACCGTTTTTATGTTCAACTGACAGACTTTTAGTTTGGTGCTGAACTGCCAGGATGGTTTTCAACATTGACAAAACATACATAACATAAACTTTGAGTTATCTGTCCTTGCAAAGGGCCCTGTACATAAGAGTTTCAACAATAATAATCATAACTTTTACATTGTGCAGAACTAAGCACAACAAAGGAATATGCTTTTAGTCTTCACATTTGATAAATTGTTGCAAGATAAAAACATAATTTCTCATTCATTCTTTACTCCGTCATTGATGATATTTGTTTGACTTCAAAACAAGTTCCAATTAGTCCTGCTAGTGTTTGCTGTTTCATTATGAAGCTGGTTCCAAGCCGTTTTTTTCAAACCTTCACTGAGTGTTATATGCACAGAATCATATGTAAAGGATTGTCCATATTGACTATAAAAGAACACAAGTAGTCATTTGGGGGTTGCAACCACATTTAACTTTCTTGAGCCTTGAAAGATGTTGTGAACGAAACAAGTTTACTCAATGGAGGGGTGACCCATGGAACATAAATGTCTTTCTTGTTTGATAGCATAAAGATTATTTCTCATCAATCGGCTAATAAAAGGTCATATGTTCTGATAAATCTGTTTTGTTTTCTTTGTGATCTTGTTACTTGCATAAATAGCTAATTGACATTATCAATCTTGTATTTGCAAATGTCAATAGACGACAAACAGTACATCTGAAGGAAAAGATCAGACAATTACAACATTGTAAAATATCAAACAGTAAGGTCTATCATACATGTGTTACGACACTTGCTAACACTTCTTTCACCACATCTATTGATCTGTATTACTAACAATCTTGAGGGTAAAAACCGCCACTGTTACAACAAACCATACCTTCTGGTCTATTCAATCGATGTTGATTTCTTTAAAGGGGCAGTAGCACTTTTTTGGATAACTTTATATTTTAAACTTTTCACTGATAATTGTAAGTTAATGCTAAATGTATTTTTTTCACAGTATAAAAAATCACATTACACAAGCCAATCATCCATAGTAAGAGGACAAAGTATGAAGCTTCACATAAAATCCATTGGCGGCCATTTTGTGTGAACCCCTTTTAATTCATTTTGTGTAAGAAAAGGAATCGCATGGCTAAACTTATTATTACTGCTTCATTTAGTTTAAATGCATTGTCTTTCAATTGGAACCATTAATTTCATTTTCCTGACATCACCTTGTATTCCCACTAAAAACGTGCTTCTGCCCCTTTAACATAGGTCAGACAATTTTCACTTTGTTGAAACACTTGTCAGTAGTACCACCATTAAGAGATTGAAATCATATGGATGGATGGAGAATTTCGAAACGTTAATTGATTTCTTTTTAATGAATACTTTGCATAATTATATTTCAATAATGATTGTTCAAATGAAAAAAACCAATATCACGTTATGCAACCCAGCCAAGTTACACTTGTTGGAGAACGCCATTGTTTGGTTTCCTCAAATCTAATGATACGTCTGGGTATTGAACTTCGACTTGAAATGAAATTCCTCTGAAGTCTCTATTGCAATCATTCTTTCGGGATTTGATTTGCTTGATTTGATCTAACATTGACGTCATTAAGACAACGGTCACACAATAGAATCATTATCGTTTTTGGTTGTAATTACATTTCCAAAATAGTGGCAAGACATTCTGGTCGTTCTGATAATTTAGTTTAAAGTAATGCAAGCTGTCTGACATATACCTTTGCTTAAAAAATCGTTTTAGACTATTCATCAGTTAACCTTGTCTTATATATTGTCTTGCAAATACAGCTTAATGCTTTTTACCTCATTTATCTTTTCTTTTAAATCGTCTTAATATTCAACCTAAACATATTGAATACTTTTCGTTTAAAAAAAGTCCTAAATGGAAAATGGCTTTGTGAATTATTTATACATCCAACTTATATATCAAAAGGATTTATGTGTGTTCATAAACGATCCTTTTTACTTGCATGTTTCCGATCTTCGGTTTTTTGAAAGACTGGTAAATAATGATTAATAAGCAATGTCATCTGATGAAATAAGTTGATTTCAGTCCTTTCTAAACACCTAGGACGTCAAGCTATGAGTACACTTACTACCTTAGTTGTCATACTTGTGTAAGAATAAAACTGTTTTCGATATTGACCTGTTTCTGTTAATAAATCAACCTCATTATGTTTATGGTATGCATGGATTAGAAAATAAAGTGTATTACATTTCAGCTGTACATATAAATGGGAACGCATTACGTTTAATCGTGTGCCATAAATAAAGGAATAAATTTCCAAATTTCACTACAAAGTAATATTCTTAAGTCAGGTAATCTAAAAGTACTAAAAGATAATAGGATATAAGAAATCTATCATTTCAACAAATTATATAGCTTTAAATGTTCATTGTTCATTTGGGAAATTAAAAAAAAGAAAGAACTTCTTCAACAGTAAGAGTTGATTATGTCTCTTGTGTATAGTCTCACATTTAAGCGCTAATGATGATTGTAAATAACTGTCAAAAGCCAAAAATCACTTTTAATTTAAAGTGTAATTTCTTTGTCATTTCCCAAATATGTTCATTTGCATTATGCAATTTCGGCAATCGATGTTAAGATCATTCAATAGATGATGTAGACAAAAGTCGTGATAAACAATGGTTATTAACATCAATGTTCCTATTGTTTCAAGGTATGTCAAACCACATTTTATTTATTTGCATTCTTCATACTTTTAACGAATTTGTTAGAATAATCCTTCTTAACAGAAAGAACTATTCAAGTAAATCAATGTAATTGAAATATAATTTGTAAAGTTATGATGGCATGGTTCTAGGGTAAATTAAACAGTGTAGGATAAAAGTCAAAACTTAAACACTTGATCTTAATGTGAATTTTCCAATTACGCAAACTCTTGTCAGTCCAAGATACAAATTGCACTGTTGTACCAACAGAAAAGGCCGACTTTGGAAATTATTTGTTTTATGTAACTAAAGAAATATTTCCTACAATGCTTATGATACAATACTAACATTATGTGTAACTCTAACATTATGCTGAAGTTACGATAAAAATTGTATTATGTTTTCCTTTGCCCCTCAATTGATATTGATAATATAGACGTTTAATTTAATTACCATTTAATTGTCTTTTAGCCCACATCATTACTTTGGGCCCCAATGATCGAAGTTTTCCACAATGACTATACTATAAAGTCACCTTTGAGAGCTATTATAAATGTTTTCTTGTTCGTTAGCACCATAAATATTTTGATCTTTTCATATTTGCTATCAAAAGGTCATATATATATCTGTTGCAACTCTTCTAACCCTTGTTATTTACAAAAGCAACACATCGAAATAATCTATTTTGTTTTGTATTTGTCATAAAATTATTGACAGGAAATACAATTGAAGAATAAAGACACCACAATGATTGAAGAACCATAACAGGAAAGTAGAATGTAATATGACCTTTATAAAACCACTTGATGAAAGTTGTTTTAAAGGATATATCTCAGGAAACTGAACAGAACTGATTTTAAAATAATACCTTTGAAGAAAACAGTTTCACCACATTTAGTTTATATATATTCCTTGTCATATGTATATCTTGATGTTCCACGGATCTGATGTTTGATTTCCGTGAACCCATATGATGACGTGCTTGCATCACACAATGGACCAGTTACTTTGTCTGAAATGGTACAAAGACCTCCTGGTAATACTTACATCTTAGACATTTCAAAGGGATTTACATGTATTTATGTTCTAAAATATCTTATTGTTTAACAATGGCACATTACATAACGTGTTGACTTGTTTAATGTCTTTGCTATATTCTCAAAAGGTTTTCTTAATGGCTTTTCAAACAGGATTTACAATTGTAATCTTTGAATTGCCCATTGAATCCATTGAATTGTCACGTATAGTCCAGATATAATACTCATGTTTTTATTTTTGGTCATGTCAACAATTTGATATTAATCAATATTTTAACTTGAATGAGTGATTTAACCTATAACACCGAAAGACATTATTAAGTTAATAGTAATACAAGTTAGTCATTTTAGACAATAATAAATTTGGATATCACCGACCAAACCCCTTGATGTTCTTGAGGACCCTGTGCTATAATCTTTGCATTGTAATTTCTGTTCATGTTGCATGACATTCTGGAAATAAGAAGTGAAGTGAAATGCTGAAAATAGAGGAAATGAAAATGCCCATGTCTGTCAACATAATATGTACAAATATAGAAATGCAAATGTTAATCACTAAAGTACACAACTGTTCGGTACCAGCAGGTTTTGTCTAATTTGTATTCATTGGCAAGACAGCTTAATGCTTCCTCTCCTTGCTCTTGTTCTTCAGACAGCCTCAGGGAGCATCGGATTATCACGTTAAGCTTCACATTATATGCACACTGACTGCATACAATATTGCTCAAGGCTCATTTCTAGATATTGCAACTGTAAAATAAATCAATAAGACTCCTAACTGAACACGGAAAAGTATATTTTCTTGTACATGCACATGAAGTCAAATTAGTTGTAAAGTGTAAACTGTCACATTAATGTGCATTTAACTAAATGAATGAGCGCTGATTGTGATAACATATGTTTGTTTTATGTTCATGTCGAGCGGCCGCTTGGGAGAGTTATTGATATTCATGACGTTGAACCATTGTTACATGACGTCAAACTTTTTAATTTGACGTCAATCGAGTGGTGATAAAGTTTATCACCACTTAGTACAGTGACGATAAAGATTATCGGCACTGTAGCCAGATAGACGGTTTATTTCACTGATAAAACAGAGTATCTCACCCTCAATCATATAATAAAAGGGAATATCTAATGAAGGAGGTTCAAACTAAATGTCATACCACAAGTAATTCTGTTCCTTAACATCTAATGATTTAGATGATGTTTTGTGCAGGATTCATCAGACAGATAAGTTATAGGATCAATCATACTCTAAGAGATATTAGGCCTGAGGAGAAAATGGCTAACAAGAAAATACTGTGAATCCAACAAAAGCTTTTAACGCCTGCAGACTTGTCTAATGAGTTAAATGTGTAAAAATAAATGTCAAGCATACACAAGAACGTGATGGACAATGGGGTCAGTGAAATATTGTTCATTAATCATGTCTAAGAATAAAATGTTTTAATGACCCCATGGCGATTAAGTAGGCAACATGAGCCTTGCCAGACTAATATATTTTCTATAATTTATTTCAGTTAAATATATCTAGATTTTCAAGAAACAATTTGCTTTGTGTACTTGATATATTGAATATTTATGGGTGGTTGGAATATGACAAGCTTTGATCATTTGCACATATGCTCATGGCAGTAAATATAAGAACATTTTAAAGCTTAATCTTCTCTTTACAGTAGATCTGTAAATACCATCTTTTCAATCATCATTTGTATCAACAGAACATGTCAATCGAGCTGTAAAATCTAATGAACAAGGATTATATTAAGTTGATGCAATTTGGGATTTATATAGGTTTGAAAAACATATCTTTTAAAACCAATCCCTTCCTCCATCAAGTAAGTTATACAGCTGTAAAAGGTAAACAGCTAATGCTACAAACCTCTTTTTATAACACACATCGAACATATTTGTAAACAATTGATATTGATACAAATAGCTAGGTATGAATTATGGTTTATTGATGGAGTGATTCTCCTATTATTTAATTATGACTGAAGCGTACTGTCTTATCTAAAACTGTTTCTATAAGTCTTCCAGTTTGAAACTCCTTCGTGAGCTGAGGTCAGACACGTTTTAACGGTCACTTTCTATAGCAAACCTTTTTCTGTTGAACTACTGGCTGAAGCAAACATTAGTAATCCTGTGTCTACTTAAACATCAAAATATTGTTCATACAGCATGAATCGACTGTAAATAAACCTAAACATGTGGCACCGTCTCTTAAAATTTCTCAAAACAAAACCATTTGAGGTCCGATGTAATTATCTTGTAACTAATTTGACAGTCTTAATTAAAACCATTATCATGTGTAATGCTATGGATAATTGGGTAACAGTAAGGAAATCATTGATCAGTTTTGGCCCAAAAAGTGTTGCGTAATAAGCCTCCTTAAAGTGTAAAGTGGCAAAATTTGCTTTTTATCTTTTCCTTTTACGCTTTTATCATGGGTCGAAAAATTAAGTTCCATTTCTTGCCACTCGACCATATCTTAAGGAGTAGGTTATGTTGTCTTTTTCTGTGAAAGCTATACAAGAATTTAAATGATTGCGACTTTCAGATTTTTTAGATGATATATTGATTGCAGTTGAAGGAATATATCAAATCATGTGTTTGATCTGATCATCTCAGTCTGACAACTTCTCTACTGCTATGGTGTAAACGAATATTAGGCGATGTCTGTAGAGATCAAAACAAATATATTAATTTGCATCGTGAATTAGGACGTGCGGTTTCTGAGACATTAGAAAATAGTCTACTCTTAGCACTTGTGTAGGATCATAAAGAGACACTGATTATCTTTCTTTAAATTTTAGTTGGTTTTGATAAATTACAAAATTTCTAATATTCTGATTGAAGTTAATATCTGATCACTGGACTTTGTAAATCATGCATTCAATTAACAACCTATTAGTTACAATACCTAATAAACACAAGCGAATCGAATGTATCTTCCTGCCAGCTTTTTATAAGGTTTCAAAATGTCTGTGAAAATCGAAGCAAAACCATTGATTTTCTTGGAAAAAAACCGAACTGTTTGTGAGACATAAGAAATATTTGAAAAAAATAAATTGTGCTCTATCTACTCCTTAAAATCTTGTAGGGTTGTTACTTCGAACCGTTGTCATTAAATGAACGTGAATATCTGAATGTGGTTCTAGGTTTTTCTTACTACTCACTGTGCTATGTCGATTTTTAACCTGTGTTGTTCTTGACATTTTAATATAAAAAGTGGGGGTACGAGATAGCTCAGTCCGTAAGAGCGCCGATCTCACGTTGCTGAGGTCCGGAGTTCGAATCCCACCCAGGCCAAGTTGTAAAAACCCAGAGGTCACCCTTGTTAGAACTCTAAAACTGTCACCCTGGAGCCCGGGTGTGCAGTGCAAAATGAACACTTAAAAGATCCCACGAATTCATGTCAGTGGCTGAATGGTGGACACATGAACACGTGCATACGGTTATCAGCGTTCAGCAGTGTTGAAAAACATCTGTGTCTCACTTCACCCAAATGTGAGGCATAGAATGGTCTCTACCCTGAGCGCTATATATGTGGATTCCGGTTGAATACTCCTGAGGGAGTTGAATTGGAAAAACTGATCGGAAGGTGAAAGTAATAATAAAGGTTCAACAGTAATCGATAACATCGAGTCAAATTCAATTCATCTTAATCATATCTGGGAATAAGAGCAACAGAAGTGGTAGGTAGTAGTTTTATACATTTAAGAGTTAACAGATATTTTTGAAAAAAAGATTTCATTTATGATAAATAACGACTTTTTGTGATTCCTTGGTTTTGTTAGCATTTAAGAAAAGTTTTGTCAATTGAAAAAGTACTTGAAAGGTGAAGAGACGCATTTTCATTAATCACCAATGCTATCGGAGGCTATAACCACAGAGTAAATGAGGGTGGACGGTAGGTGATGAATACCTCAATCTTTTACTTGATTATTAATATGACATTTTGTTAAAATGTTTATAATTTTGACCAGAGAAAAATTATATCAATTAGCTGCAATATGAATGAAAAAACACCTTCCTGTGAAGTTGCACATTTATTTCGTCACATATCTGATAATTGAATGAATGTTAACTCGCTGATTTGAGTACTTATCAAGATATAATATGTTATGCATTTTCTGTAAAAAAAATGCTCCTATTTTTTTGTCACCAACATCCATGGAGTTCAATGTATTATTTTTGCTTGTATTGTATCAACAAATGACCCTTCTTCAAAATAATTACGATCATTTCTGGAATCGCCGTAATTTAACATGTAACAACTAGTTCAATCATCAGTTTAGTTAGCATTATAACATTAATAAACTTCAGTCACTGTATCAGTCTGTTATCGTTGATAATTAAATAAATAATTGATCACCAGGCATGCGAGTTGAGACACTCATGGTAATAGTCAAAACAGTAGTGTGACTCTTTTAATGACAGACATGTCTCTGAACAAACAGGTAGTATTTTTAATTAGTTTGTCACTACAGCTCCGTTTCTTTGGTTTGTTCTCTTGTTACTATATCTAAAAGCACATGTCATGTAATTTGGGTTTCGTTTGGACATCAATTTAATGATTCCAGCAGCACTGACAAGGATCACCAATTGCACAAAAACGACTCTTAAACCATATATTGGCATCGCCTTATCACTGGCTCTAAATTTTGCACGGTTGAATAAACACATTTGGTAATATTGTTAAAATCAGATTTTGTTAGTTAAAAAAGGACTTTCTGAGAACAAAATCAGCACAATTACTTTGCCGTAGTGCAAAGAAACAAATATGACTGAGCCCTAAAGCTGATGATCAGTTATAAAGGATATTGTGGAAAAAAATTAAAAAGGAAGTGTTTTAGAAATGTTGACCACTGGTCGCTTCAACGACTTGCCAATATTTTTGCAGTTAGCTGTAAGGTATGACATATGAATATATTAAAGCAAAATGAATTGTTACGTATGTAGGGAAATTTCAACATTATTATTATCTTTATTATTCCTTTTTTTACAATATTATGATGCATCGAAGACATTCCAAATTACATTATATTTTCACTAGAATATGCAGGTAAGTGAATGTAATTATGGTACCCAGCTGTAAACAGAACAAGGTAAAGTGTTTGATTGTTGTCCTTTAGACAAAGAGTATCAGAAAAGACATATTCCACCGATCCGAGTATATAAATCTTAAAGTTACCCATCACAAGGTAAATAAGACAGGAAGATTCCCTTGCCATTGAAAACTGTGCATGCAGGTATCTAATGTAACTTTTTATAACAATATAACAGAAATAACAAATTAATTAAGTAATTTTCAAGAAGTGTTTATAACTAATACAGTAGAACACGGATATAGCGAACACGGATATTGCGAACACTCGGATATAGGGAACAAATTATCAAGTCCCGTCCCTATATAATATCATTAAAATTATATGCGAGTAGCGAACACCAGATATAGCGAACTAAATTCTTTGGTCCCTTGGAGTTCGTTATATCCGAGTTCTACTGTATCTCGTATTTCTAGCAATTGGTTATTCATGATTGTATCTGGCTTGCGCATTTCTTCATTCAATGAAAGGTTATCAGAGAAACTTATTATAATAATAGTCCATTATATAGTGCATATATCCATGCACATTGCATGCTCAAAAATGCTAGAAGGTAATAATCCGCAGCCTCTGCATTCTTTCACCCGGGGACCAGCTGGATTACCATCACTTCATTGGCTGGTTGTACAAAGCTTTTGTCTTGATAGATATCAGGTCATCCATAGGAGCTATGCAGAAACCTTTACATTCAGGTAGCAGTGTCTTATTTCCTGTTTTTGTCATTTATTAGGTTGTAAAGACTGTATAGTGAAAAATAACAACACCTTCCCTAGGTTTGCAATAATGCAAAGCCCCTTTAAATGTAACATCTACTGCAGGCACCCTCAAATCCTTAATATAGAAGAACATAATTATGTGGGAATTCTGTTTGGGTCATTGAATAATTCCTAATGCATCCAAAGAATCTTCTATTTCATATTCGTTTGAAGCTATTCTGTTATTTTTTTTAATTTGAAGAAGTAGACATGAGACAACAATGGACTCATTAAAATAGCCCTCCGCCATCTTGCTGAATGTCTAGATAAGGTTAAAAGCTCATGTATCAGTCTGACATTGTATTTGGAGAAAGGAGATTTCAAGTCATTGAATATGTTACTGATCACGGAACCTTTTGGTGTTCATCTTGTGTGAAAGCATACAGCAATATCTAAGCCTCCAGCTAAAACTAAACATACGGTATATCTGTCTCAGTAAAGCTTTTTGACAACTATTGACAAAGAGTTTCACATTCTAATGCTTTCATGGTGAAGATAAAAGACTGATGAAGTGAGTTTTCTATCTAACCAGTAAACTAAGGACATGTGATGCAGGAATGATCAACTATAAGTAGCAAACGAAACATGAGTCTTTGTTTATTGATCACCAATCACCTCTTGACCAAATAACTTTATCTGGTATGGTGATTTGGGTGTTTCAATGACCCTCACTAAATGCCAGCTTGATCTAGCATACTCAAGAATTAGACCCCGAAGCTGCACATTTCTTTGAATAGGGCCAGAATAAATTTGAATCGTTAACATTATTTTATCATCTGTTCCTTTAACCCTTTCTCCTTCATCTGTTCACTGTAATCGGACGAGTGTCGTCCACTCGTTGAATAACAGAGACACTACGATAGGTACGTTAAAACCAATTACTAATTCACTGAAATATATAAAAGTTAAACTGCACGTTTCACTCCCATTTCTGAGTCATTCACTTCCAATTATATAAACATATTTGACAGTGGAACAAGTTTAAAACTCTTTAGTTCTATAAGCTTAAGAATAGCTATTTGATTGAAAAATAGTCAGAAACAAAACAAGGAAATAAAAGCATGCTCATTGGCCCCATTCTTGGGTAATAAAGTATCATTATCATATGTTAATGTCAATCCCTTCAGCGTGTTCATAAGCATCCTTCAAGTCACTAGTATGATGTCACTGCTGTGCTTAAAGGGGCAGTAGCACGTTTTTAGGGGGTATATAAGGTGATGTCATGAAAATGAAAATTAATAGTTCCAATTGAAAGACAATGTATTCAAACTAAATAGAGCAGTAATGATTCAAATATATAACGTAAAGTTTAGCCATGCGATTGCTTTTTCTTACACGAAATGAATTAAAGGTGTTCACATAAAATGGCCAACAATGGATTTTATGTGAATCTTAATACTTTGTCATCTGACTATGGATGATTGGCTTGTGTAATGAGAGTTTTGACACTGTCAAAACAATACATTTAGCATTAACTTACAATTATCAGTGAAATTTTTAAAATATAAAATTATCAAAAAACGTGTCACTGCTGTGCTTAAAACTTGAAACAGACGAACTATCTAGACATTGATCAGGTCAATGAATATCAGACGTTCTTATTTTGCATTTTGTTAATTCAATTATGCATCATTATGACAAAATGATATACTATATTGATCCTATGAACACAACAAAATTATTTATTCCATAAATTTTAAATGCCTTAATAATCACAATAAGATGTAACCATGAGAGTACAGCATGTTCAATCATGTCGAAGGAAACTGACATTTTTCGAGGAGGTTCAAATTATTTGTTATCCCGGAGTATCCCGGATGCAATGCACATCAAGTATACTAGAGAAGTCAAAAGCGTTTGTGTCACTGAATTTGAACATAGAGTTCAACAAGCTTGATAAACAAACAGGCTGCCATACGACCCCAGCAATGCCAGTAATAAGCGAAAAGTTGATCATGCTTTAACCTGTGTGTCATACAAACTTTGGTGCGACATCACTTAACTCTGATGAAGATGATGAAAATATTTTTCTGTTAAACCATTTGTAGCCCTGCTAGGAAACTGTTGTTAGTTTTCAAACTGAACACTAAATAAAAGATGAATACCGATATTTTAGGATTGAAATTGTTTTGACTTAGTGTTTTGGTTAAAAAAGTTAAGAATTTGTATGGAATTTGATACTGGATCATACATTGTTCTCTTCATCGAGAAGTTGACAAAGGTGGTTAATTAGAAACATATTTTAAGATACTGTTTTTGGAGCAGAACATTGTAATGATAAAGTCTTCTATGACCAAAACATGTTGAGCAGTGTAGTGGTTACCATGTTGGTCCTCCCTCGCCTTTTGCTCTGGTGCCACTCCAGTTAGTTTAAACATCCACTAACCTCAGCTTTACCACTTCTCGGTTTTTGTTCAAAGATTTTTCAACAAAATAAAAATTTGACTTGATTTTGGTTAATTTGTCCAATAAACACGGCTGTGATAAGCCCACCTGGATAAGGGGCCATAAAACTCGCGCGGGTGTGACGTAATAAACAGACTATACAGAGTAACGCATCATTATTTCAACTGAAATACCACCTAAATAAGTGTGCCATTGATTCGGATATCTTTTTTACACCAAATGCTTAGTAGTGTTACATCGTTAAATGATTTATCTAACTGAGGGGAAAACATTTTCTGAAAATCGTTAATTATTAGGGATTATTTTTCTGTGATACTCTTACGATAGATAAATAACGAGGCTTATTCTGTTTATGACGTCACAAAAAGGGGCGTGACCAGTAACGCATTCACTGGTTTGTGGCCAGATAGGTATAAGCAGCCCATCAAAAGTGCCTTTCAAAAACGGCTTTCATTACCAAACTAAACATATTTGAGTAGCGATCTTTGACGCGCTATGCAATATTGTAATCAGACTTTCATACATGTATATTCCAAAGAAAATAGTGAAATATGTATGTTGTTATGTGAACTTTAACCAATAGTTTGTGTCCTTGGCTTTGCACTGTGTTGTCCCCTTGAATAGGGCACTTGATCAACATTGCACTCAGTCAATGTATGGGTACCTGAAATTAATGGCGACATGGCTTCGTATACCTTTTAGGCAGCTCCAAAATTACTGGTGATAAGTCAAAGGGATAAAGAATGGATCATCGGAAAATTCATTCCTTGAAAATCTCCATGGTTACTCTTGATTTATTACCCTTATGTGGATATGAAAATATGCCTTACATAAAAAAGGTCATCTTCCTACGCAGAGCCTAAAAGGCCAGTTTCCAAACTGTCATTTTATGCCTTGCTGCAGAGACTTTACTTTTTTGTGCTGCTATAGTGCCCCTACAGACTAGAGAGCAAGCACAGAAAATTCAAGGTTATGCAGCAAGGCATAAAATGACAGTTTGGAAACTGGCCTTTCAGGCTCTGCGTAGGAAGATGAAAAAAGGTATGTAAATCAAAACAAGCAAATTAAGATAATGTGTTGACTACAACAATATATTTCTGCCCTTACCCAAGTTACTAGTCATTCAATGTAAAAATCAGTGTCAATTTAAGAAACAAGCAAACAACCAGCAAAACGAGCAAACATCAATTATTCACAAAGAACGTCACTGACCTATTGGTTCTTCACCTATCAGACAACAACAATGACTTCAAGCTGGGAATACACATTATTTGTGTTTATCAGCAACAAGTCATCATAACTCGTTTCTGTATTAAAAACAAATTATATTTTATCACAAAAGATAGGTTGCCTGGAGTTTTGACTGATTTATTGGATACCATTTGTATTTGTACACTTAATCAATGTGGAATTTAGAATAACTGGACTTCTGATCATTAAAAACCAACAAAATACAAATGTTTTGGTTCATTAAAAGAGATTCTCTTCTTTCCCTTTGTCTACACTACATAAATAGCAACCGTGAAACCAATTTAGTGAAAAGTTGACGAGTCATGACTGATGATGACCTATTGTTTCGTTCAACCTTTGTATACTCCATTGACATACCGGTTTTCAATATTGGCACAATATGCATAACATTCTTAAACTTCAAAACAAGTTCCATCTAGTCCTGTTTGGTGAACAGAAGCACCACATGTTCCAGTGGTAGGCATGAAACAATTCGAAACTCTTTCTTTGTTCAGCAAAGAGGCTGACCCCCCGCCGATTTGTTGCTAATAGTGATCAACTGAGCTATGCACAGTTATAACTTTCAATGTTTTTTTTTCACGAGTTCATTAGTTCACCCAAGGTGTGAGTGACGTTTTGCACTAAGTGTGTCGCACGTGCGATGAAGTTCCTAATCGAACGACCATAATCACACTCTTATGTGCATTCTAGAGTCACTCAATATCCCTCCTGCTAAATTCTGGAGGGAGGTCGAGAAAGTAAGGAAAGTAGGTGTTTTCAACAATACTCATAACATGATTACTTAATTATATATACGACTATTCGAATGCATTCACAATAAACATATTTAGGTTCCATATTTGGGTAAAGGAAAACTATAACATAAAGTTGTTTTCGGAAACCATGTGATGTCATTGATTATTGTGTATGTGTAAAATTAAATGTTCAGACATTCTGTTATACAGCCAATCAACCAAGTATAAGACTCGGTTGTGCATTAAAGTCGTTTGCTTTAAAGGCATCTGGACATGAAAATCTTCTGTTATAATTAATCCATTATCACTGTGGTGTGCCCTTTACTGCTCCTGTTATTTGAATAAACAGCTTGTTGACATTATCTTGGATTTTATGTAAATCGCAGACGAATATGAAATCATCAGACTCAAACAGAGATATATATCAGTAGTGGGACGAGAGATGCAGATAATAGGAAAATATTTTGACATTTTTTAAACAATAAAATTGAATTCTTGCATGATTATATAATTTATTCAAATAAAAAGTTCTCTTTCTGCGACCCTGCCAAGTTTGTTATTTCTGACATACCAATTGTAGGAGAACGCCATGGATTGGTTTCGTCAAATCAAATTAAGTCTAGGATTGTGAACTCAAAAGGATTTGACTTGTAATGAGTTCCTCTGAAGTTTATATTGCAATCAATCTTTCAAAATCGGGCTTGTTTGTTTTGATCTAGCATTGACGTCATAAAGACAACGGCCACAAAATAGAATCATTACTTATTTGTTTGTAGTTACATTTCTGAAATGGTCCTAAGGCATCATGGTAATTCTTTTAGATAAGCTTATACCTAATGCAATCTGTCTGACATCTATCCTTTATTGAAGAGGAATTGTTTTAGACTATTCATTAATACATATTAATGAGAATTTTGTTGTCTTGCAAATACAGCTTAATGTTTTCTTCTCTCGTTGATCAACCTAAACATATTGAAAATTTTTGGTTTATATGATTTCCATTTCTTAAAGTCATTAGAAATGAAGTAGTTGGATTGACTGGTAAGGAATTGTGTACCAAGTCATTGATCGAAATGAAATGAAATCCTGAAGATTAAGCTTCAGGGTATCCATTCATTCCATATAGAGAAGAATGTACATTTATCATTATTTTTTTATAATTTTTTTTGAACCTTTTTTACTCAGGTAATTTGAAAGATGAGAAGGGTTAGCTGCACTGTAAGAAGGGTTTGCATCACGGTGAGAAGGGTTTGCACCTCATAAACTCGGAAAAGCTTTTTTAATGGTTTTTGTAATGTCCTTTCTTGGATAGGAGATAGTTTCATTTTGAATTTCTAGTATTTCACTTTGAGTTTGTTGAGTTTCCAATTTGATTTTTTTCTGTGTGTTTCATTTGAGTTTTTGTGTTTCACTTCATTTTATGTTTTTCTTGAGTTTGATTGAAAGAAACTCATGAAATTGTTGAAATCATGTATGTCCCTTATTAGCCACTGTAGATATGCCTGTGTCGAAGGTCCACCTTGAAAAGGTATATGTTTTGTGTACCAGAGACAATATTTATTACAATTCTTTTGATACCATGTCAACATTGTCAAACGTTACTGACATTATGTGAATGATGTAATACATTAGAATGTTTTACTTTGCCCCTCAATGATCGTCGTTCTAATTCCTTTTAACTCTTCCCACCCTTGTTATTTACGATAGCAGCACATTGACATTATTTCTTTGTTGTGAATGTCATCCAAATACAATTGATGAATAAAGACATCGGATGGATGAGAGAAATATAAATTAAGCGAAATCACTTGATGAAAGTTGTTAAGAATGATAAGCTCGGGAAACTGAACAGAACGACACCCGGGATTCATCTTTGAATGTATAAAGCTGACTTCAAAATGTTTGCTTTGAAGAGATTTTCCCCACATTAGAATCTTCAAAGCTGAGTTAAGATATATTCCTTGTCAAATGTATGTCTATATGTTCCTTTGGTCTGACGTTTGTTTTGTGTGATCGAATGATGAGGACAGTCTTGGATCGCACAATGGACTCATTACTGAAGTCTGGAATGGTACAAAGACATCCTGGTAATCCGAACATCTTATTCATTTTCAAAGGATATATTGGTGCTCACAAATACTTGTTTTAGTATACAAAGGCATAGTATGTCAATGGTTAACTCTGACTAGGTGAATTTTCATCTTCAATCGAGCTGTCGCATATAGTCCAGGTACAATGTTCAGGATTTAATCCGTCGGTCATGGCAGCAATGAAACAACTTTAAAGCGGTTTTTTTTGCTGTAACTCTGACAATAAAGAATTGGGATATTCTTGGGGACCCTATGCTGTAACCTTTAAATTGTATTTTCTGTTGAGGTTGCATGACATTCCGGAAATTAGAAGTGAAGTGAAATGCTGAAAATACAGGAAATGAATATGCTCATGTCTGCCAAAAAATTGTACAAATGTAGAAATGCAAATGTTAATTACTAAAGTACACAACTGTTCGCTACTAGCAGGTTTGTCTAATTTGTATTCATTGGCAAGACAGCTTAATGCTTCCTCTCCTTGCTCTTGTTCTTCAGACAGCCTCAGGGAGCATCGGATTATCACGTTAAGCTTTACATTATATGCACACTGACTGCAAACAATATTGCTCAAGGCTCATTTCTAGATATTGCAACTATCAAATAAATCAATAATATTCCAAACTGAACACTGATAAGGATATTTTCTTAGTGCAAATGTACGTAAGTAAAGTTAGTTGTAAAGTGTAAAATGTCTTTGTTACATTATTTTTAAAGCGTATTTAACTAAGTAATTATATGAGCGCCGATTGTTGTAACAAAAGGTTTTTGAAATATATGATATGTCATGTTTTAATAATTTGTTACAATGAAAAGCTTAAATAATCAGAATATTCTCATTATTAAGTTTGGTTTGTACATATAATTGCCATTTGTTACTGACTGTGTATATTGTTAAGTCACTTTTTTGTCTCCTGTTGCTCACAATAAATTTTGATTTCAAGCAATGTTAATCATTGGTTTATCAAACAGGTGTATATTGATTTGCAATTTAAACATATAACAATTGTTTTTCAGAATTGACCCACATTTAATTAATGGTCTGTGAAAAATATGGGAATCAAGGCAATCTTGATGGCTTGACAGTCCTTGGTTGGTGATTGCCAATGGTTCTTGAGAAAAGTGATTAACTAATGACTCAATGTCGTACCACAAGCAAATCTAGACTTCAACATCTAAGGATAAAGACGCCATATAACGATGGTAGGATTCCTCAGACTAAAGAAACTATATGGTAACAAATCGTACTTGAATCAATAGGAGACGGTAATGGAGCAAATAACTAACGAGAAGTTACTGTGATTCAAACAAAGGCTTTTCAGACGTGCAGACTTGCTTTATGGGTTCAATGTCTAAAAGTAAATGTCAACAAAGAAACGTGATGGACAATGGTTTCAGAAAAAAATATTGTTCATTACTCATGTCTAGGTACATAATGTTTTAAAGGGCTCCATGACCGTGTGTCGTCAGCATAAGCCAGGGCAGACTTTTTTCTGTAGTTTGCTTGAGTTAAATATATCCAGCTTACGGTAAAATAATTTGCTATGTGTCATTGAATTATTGAATAAATGGCTTGCAATTATGAAGAATTCGACGACCTTTGATCATGTGTATGCAAATGGCTGTAGTTATGCAAACTTTATTAAACCTAAATATGCTATTCCTTACAGATTATCACCTTCAGTATATTCATCCTCATTAGTGTCCGTAGACAATGTAAGTCGAACGGTTTAAGCAAATGAACAAGAATCATAAAAAGATGGTATACTTGTTCATACATGTTTGAAAACCAGAATGTTATATACCAGAATGTCAATCGTATTCAAATATGATACATTTGCCACACTACGCTACGCCTATGCGAAGAATATGATATCATTTTATGAGATTGGCAAAAAGGTTGTTCTAACACCTCTGAGCAAAGTGATATGGTGGTAAGCATGTTGGCCTCGAGTTGACCAGAGACCCTGGTTCGAATCCCGGTGGAGACACTAAAACTGTTTGACTTGGGTCTAATCCTGTGTTGTATCCCTGGACAAGGCACTTCATCCACATTGCACTCAGTCCAAACAACTGTTAAAATGGGTACCTGAAAACTGGATTTACTGATCTACGTGGTCGTGATTAGCCATTAGTAGCAGCTGTAAAAGTTCACTCTTTCGGGGGTAAAAATGTAGCGATTTAAGCATTCTAAGGACGTCGAAAAGTCGCCAAAAAAGGATGCACATTATTATTAGTAGTAAATTAACATAATAATACTGCCTCTAATTTGAAAATGATTTATTGAATACCGAGATGCAAGAGAACAATATTTATCTTATCTGATTTCTCAGACAAACTCTTTAATTATTTTTATGTAAAGAAGATACTTCACGTTATAGCTAATCATACATCAAAGACAACTTAGTTCTAACATAAAAGCGTAACTTATTGTATATTAACCTGTTTTCTTGATTTACACTAAACACGCAGTATGTTAAAATACTTGACCTATTAATATAAAACCCGTTTACGTCAGCTTTTAACAAGGACTAAATAAGTTGAAGTATTATGTCTTTAATGTCAGGTAACAGATAAGGGACCACGTGATTAAGAAATGATTCGAGGTAATCTGTACTGAGATTCTGAATCTTCAAATGATTCAAAACAGAATGTCCTCCACGTATACAGCACCTTTGACTCTCTGCTAATGAAAAAAAAACATATAAGACTTGGACACTGATTTTGACTCAAAAGTTTTTGCCTTTAACTTTGCGTTGTACAGTTCTTAGTTGTGTTGGAATCACAAAAACTTAACATTGTATAATTCGTTAAAAGTAAACAAGACAAGGACCACTTGAAAATCATTGAGCCTTTGTTGTATTAGAATACAAACACCTGTTTGCACTGAGGCATACACTTTTACAACAGTAGGAACCTCAAACTGGGATATACAATACAAATGTTATTACTTGTTTGCATCGAGAAATTTCAATACGTCTATATCTATGGAAAATACATAGTCTGAATTTAAAACTTTGGAAAACTTTAAGTCTTTGATTTATTAAGAGTCCTAATATTATATTTGGACCATAAAACTATATTAACTATATTAACGTAACTTTTCCTAAAAAAGAATAATAAGTTCTGAATAACTTTTTTTCTGTTTAAGAGAACGACCTGTAAACGAAACTAAAATAACTTTTGGACCATCTCGATGTTCGAAATATTAGAAAAGAGAATATAAACGGTTTATAAAGAATTATTATGATAAAGATATTTTGAAAGATAAAAAGATGGCAGTTAGTGAAACATGTTTTGTTTCACTCAGCAACATTTCAACAAGAGGGATTAACAGACGGTGAATGTCTTATAAGTTGAAGAACAACATTAAATGTATTTACTGTATTTTCATCGCTGAAAATTATCCTTGACACCAAAAACAAACCAGCAACTTATTTTGCATCGCAATAGTTTACAAACCTGTTTTGAAAGTCTTGAATGACACGTAAATAAAAGAATAGTAGTAATTTATCTTTAATTGAATGAGATGAACATATCCTTTTTACAAATCAAGCAAAATGCGTACCTAAAATTTGTTCATATGCTAGTGGATCTTAGTGCAAATATCATGTTAGTTTGTTTCGTTTTGACGTCAATAAGATAACCCCAGGACTGACAAAAGATTATCAACTGATCATATGTAAAATAACCCTACTAAAACCATATTTCGGGATCGTATCGTCACTGGTGCTGATGTTCGAAATTTGGCAAGGTGCAATACAGAGATGGAGTCATATTAGTGAAACTGTTTTTCTTAAAATTTTGCTAAATATTCGATAAAGACTCTTTCAGAAAAAAATATCAGCACACCGACATAGCCTTAATGGATATGAACAAATATGACACTAATGAAGGATTTTGTAGAGAAAATATCAAAATAGTGTTTTCGAAATGTCAACCCCTGGCTACTTGAATGACCTGTCAATCTTGTTATGCTTACATGTATATCTTAACGAATATGTTAACGCGAACTGATTCGTACCATATTATGTGAATTTCAACATTATCCGTTTTGCTTTCGCGATGTTGGGATGCCCCAAATACATTCCAAATTACATATTGCCACTACAATACGGAAGAAAGCGAACAAAATTAAGGTATTTAGCTGTATACGAGAAGTAGATTGAACATGTTCACGTTCTAACGTTGACACCTTAAGATATCCCTATTATCCATTACACATATGTGGGTTCACAACGAAACGTACATATAGAACAACAAATGTTATGTGTTAAATGTAGTACAAACAGCTCTATAAAAACACACAAATCTTGGTTATGAATGATTACTTTGTCAAAAAGAATAAAACACATAGTATCAGATACGACATTTTGTCCTCTCCATAAATGTCAAAACCTTAAGGGCATTTTTATTAACTCTCAAAACAAAAACAAGTTTGGTCCAATTTTAGTAATCTTATACCATTTTGACAGTTTTACACCAAACAATTTTCATGTTTAATCCTATGGATAATTTGCATAGATTGGGATTTTGGCCCAAGGAATGTTGCGTAATAAACCTCCTTAAAGTGTTATGTTTTGTAGAATCTGACTAATCTCTAATTATTTTAATGTTTTCAGTTTTTGTCATTGATCGTAAATGGAGTTCCATCACATGGTAGTGTACCATATTTTAAAGAGTACGTTATGCAAACTTTTCGGGCGAAAGCCTTTGAGAATGTCAATGTTAATGATAGTCGCAAGCAATGACAAACGGACAATCACATCACAATGGCAATGGTACCAGTTAAAAGCTTGTTTGATGATTAACTGCAGTTATTGCAAGGGTAAAGAGTACTGTAATTTTGAAACACGTGAAGGCAGTGTGACGAAGCTCAGCGAAGCATTTTGCATTTGCTAAGAAAAAGTCAAATTCAATATATCTCACATGAAAGACTAATTACTAGTACTAGTACTAATATTGCGTTCTTCAAGTGAAGGTTAGACAATATGAACTCTGTCTGACATCTACCTTTGTGAAGAGAACATATCGTTAATAAAGGTAATCAAGGGGAATTTGTGTCGTTACTTGTAACCTCCTCTGAACAAAAACATACTACCTTGACTAATTTAATTCTTTACTTTTGAGACGATGGTCCATCAATAAACCTATAAATCTTTTCTTTGAACTGTATTAAAGAAACGAAATGATCTATGACTGATTGAGATTAAGAAGATTGTTATTTGAGTGTTATTTGATATTAATCATGTCATTTTAATTATTTAATTTTTTAAATTACAATTATGAGGGAAACATGATGAACAATCATTGAAAATAACAAAACATCTCTATTGACATAAGGTAAATGATGGTAACATAATACACACTTTTATTATCATTGTGATCAATGTGGTCCAAATCAAAAACCGTATTATTAATTTGGTAAACCTATCTTATTTGGCAGTCTAAAACCCAATCGTTGTCATGGTCAAGTTCATGACTAATTGGCATAAACATCAGAATATCAATTATCGATTTTAGCCAAAGGAATGTTGCATAATAAGCCTCTTTAAAATATAAAGTTACAGTGTGGGTTGTAGAGAACCTCTGATCAACTCTGATTTTTGAGTTTTTGAGGTTTGTCTTGAAAAATGAAATACATTTGTTTTAAATTATGTTATATTTGTATGATTAAGTTAATTTTTTCGGTAAAATGTTATGAGTACAATAATACACGTATTTACATCTTTTGACGATTCAGATTCTTCGTTGACTTCTGTCTTTTACAGTTATTCCCAATTCTTCAATTCAGAAACAGAAACATGCTCAGTGCTACTCATTGCATCAATGTTTATATTTATTTGTTACGCTTGTATCTATCAAAATAACACAGGAGAACCTTATGTAAGTCTGATTGATTCTTTCATTGAACAGATTTTGGCGATGAATGAGCTACATTATTGATTGCAGTTGACAGTACTTCATCTTTCAAATTATGAGTTCGATATTTTTTCTCCGGTCTGACAACTATTCTAATATTGACCCACAAACTGAAGGAGAATGGTTTGGTTTAAGAAAATAAAAAGGCTTGTCAGTGAAATTCCAAACAAATAAGTGTATTTGCTATGGGAAAATAGAACGAAAGCGACACATTTGGTATATGTGATATAAAAGCACATGGCGGTCTGTCTATACTATGCAATGTTGTGACAGATAATCACGGTTAAACGTTTTATAGGAAGAGAATGTCTGAATGCAATGCCTAAACTTATGTTTTTCTAAACATAAAAACGTTATATGGTGATTTAAATCATGAATGTATTCATATGCACTTTATGCTAAGGGTATGGGCTATGATAATGACAAGAATATAGGTTAAACAAGTAGTGACAAGTTGAGTCAAATCTAATTACAATTATCATTATCTTTACCGGGAATTAAGGTCACAATGTTACAGAAAGTAAGTGGTGATTCGAAATGCAATGATGTAAAAAGCATATCTTTGTTGAACGATTCAACAGACAAACAATGTTGGTCTGAGAAGTAATCCAATCAAACAAGATGTTGCATTGTCACTAGTGTTGTCTGTTTGCATATGTTTGATACGTTTAAAGCATAGGCAAGGGTAAAATGGGAATCCAACATACCTCCATGATAACACTTGTAACAATTAAATCAATTGCTAAGTCATGTCCCGAATAGACTGTTGGAAGCTCACATTACCTGACACAATAGCTTAATTACATGTAAGTCATAGGAACAAAATGCGATTGTAGCGCTCTTTACGACTGGTTCACTAAATAAGTCAATAAATAACTAGCCGAAGTGTAAAATCAGAATGTTTTCTTCTCTATGTGATAAGTATAATAGGGAATATTTACAATAAAAAAACACAATCAAATGATAATGTTTCCTCTCAACAGAAAAAGGCTTAGGGTAATGTAACAAGCATGTATGTCAGCCTTGAAAAATTCTCTCAAACTATTCAATACTTCCGCACCCCGGCCAAATAACTTATTGTTGACTAGAAGCCAAGCATTTGGTGTTAAAGAGAATGAATGAATGAGGAATCTAACCATGAGAAAATCATAAATCATATTGTAGAAATGAGTCCTCGCTCCACATGTCAAACAAAACTTATAACAGCAATCACGATATGGTTGTCAAAGGTTTACATCCAATGAGATAACATTCACATATGTACAATTACTTTGAGTTGCTCAATTATAAACAGCACTAATGTCATTTCGTAGAATAGTTCACATCACATAGCCTTTTTTAACACCTTTGACAGAAATAACTTGCGTTATCACCAATAATGATAACTAACACCATTACATGTAACACCAATTAATGGAGTAAATATCAGGGTATTTCATTTGCTAAGGGGGACACATGCTGCAGAAGCCTTTTAAAATTAAACTCCATTCTAGTTTGAAATCAAACGTTATGGTTTCACGATTCTTTTGTTTACTGACAAGCATACACAGACAAGATAGTTTAATTTGAAAGGAAGCCTTTTCAGTCGAATTTACCGATATGAGTCAATAGCTTTAGTTAATCCACTTGATAATGAAAAGTTCATGTAACATTAAAAAAGACACACTACATCAGAGCTTTGTTTGAATGAAACACTGATAAACTAACATGTAACAGTAATATATAAGATGTTGAGCCCATTGCTTGCTTCTTGTTTCCTCTATATTTTCGCAATAATCTTGACCTACATTGTTTATTCTATTGAAGTTTATCTATTTGCTCATTCCCCAAATCAGATATTGTAATCAGACCGCAGGAATAATGGAAAAACGTCTATCTGAAATCAGAAACCAACTAATGTCATCTCTGGAACTACCGTTTTTAATTTTTTAACTCACTTAATTATCTCAACAAGAAAGTAAGAATCTGCAAATCAGTGTTCAACCCACTTAAAGCCCATATGGATCTCTTTTACTGCAACTATTCACAAGAAATCAGTTTAATTTGATATACTGAGCTTTGTCAAGTTCTGACAATAATTGAACGGTATGTCAAAAGGGAATCTGAAATTATCTCTTCAAAAGTCATAGAATTGCAAAATTGTCCTACAGAATTTCTAGGATAGATTTCGAATTCAATATTTCTTGATTGGAAGACAAAATGTCAAACTTTATGAAAACTTTCTGTGTCGCAGTATCAAAACTTTGAAAATGTATAACATCGATAGTTCATTGAACAGCTGCTTTTGTAGTTATAAATTAAGGGTAATCTAAGGGGCTGAAACAATGCATTAATCAAAATAATCTACGTAATGTATGAACGTTCTACTATTGCATGAAAAAATGCACAAAAGAACAAGAATTCTATAACAAAACTAACATAGATAAATTCAGAACTATATGCCACGCTATTTCCTGGCTTAAGTGAACTTGAATATATTTTGAAAGAAATATTTCTTTTTGTAAGAAAACAGAGATAACAGTTCAAAAAATTTCTTTGTAACAAACTGGCATAGCTATACACATAGATAATTTTAATTAGAATAAAATCATTATCTGAGAAATTTGTTTTCTTAAGGAGCACATAATGTGTAATATCCATCTTTATCGTAATTAACGAAAATTCCTAACACGAAAAAAAAGTTCCCCTCGAAATGTAACATATTATGATGCCAGTATCTGTTTTGTTTGATTTTGATCAAACAATAGCACTGACGTCACAGAGATCAGAGCCACACAAGGAACTCCTAACTAGTCTAAAATGGCTATCAGACATCCTAGTAGTTCTTTCAGTGAAGGTTAAACCTAATGCAGTCTGACATACCTTAGTGAACATTAGACCTTAGATATTCTTTTAAGGTAAACATGACTGTTAAAGGGGGACCCTTGTCATTGTGAATACACTGTTTTGATATTTAGAAAACCATACTACCTTTACTTAAAGAAGAACAAATTTATGGAAAGTCAACTTACCTTTACTTAAAGGGGCAGTAGCACGTTTTTTGATAACTTATATTTTAAATTGTTCACTGATAATTGTAAGTTTATGCTATATGTATTATTTAGATAGTGTCAACAAATTCATTACACAGGCCAATAGGCCATAGTCAGATAAAAATCCATTGGCGGCCATTTTTTGTGAACACCTATAATTCATTTTGTGAAAGAAAAATGATTGGCATGGCTAAACTTTACATTATATATTTGAATTATTACTGCTCCATTTAGTTTTGTCTTTCAACTAGAACCATTAATTTTCATTTTCGTGATATTAACTTATATTCCCCCTAAAAACGTGCTACTGTACCTTTAAATTAACAAATACACGTGTTACTGTGACTTCGTTTTAGATAGAGCTAAGGGCACACATTCTTTTTAAATATTTGATATGGAAATATAGCTGTCTGAAATCTAGATGTTAGTACAGGGAATACAAGAACAAGGAATAGCAATTGTTAAAAACCACATGGATTTTATTGACATGATCATGAACCAAAACAGTACACTTGAGGTCATATTGACATAAGAGTTTCAAAGTTTTTAAATGACATTAAATGGTTGGATTATGAAGGGGAAATAATGCGTAATCCGGGAATTCAGCAGAAGATGCCCATGGGCCAAAAATAAGTGAAGGAATTATCAATCTCTTCATATTAAGTGTTTCATCCCTTAAGTTTGTGTAAAAATCTTCCTTAGAATATAAAGTTGCAGTGTTGCTTGTTGACTTACCTCTGGTCACCTCTGATTAAATGTCTAGAGTCAGTAAAATGAAGGATATGATTGTTGTTGATCAGTTATTGTCAACCTTTTCAGTAAAACTGTTACGCGTTTAAGAAGAAACACATTTCAATATAACTTTGGACAATGCAGATTCATGATTGACTTTCGTCATTTTAATGTTACCAATTGTCCAATGTAGCAGTGGAAACAAGTCTACATTTTGGTTTATATCAATTTCACTTGCATCTAGGAAATCTCCATGTTGCATCCACCAGAAGAGATACTTATGAAAATCTGCTTTGAATGCTCAGGAGATGAATGAACGACCTTATTGATTGAAGATGATGGCTTCTTGATTTCAAATCAGGTGTTCGATTTTTTTCCGCAGTCCTCCATCTTCTCTACTACCGACCCTACAATTGAAGGAGTCTGTCATCGATTGCTTTTAAAGCGAATATGAGGAGATATCTGTGACGATAGCAGAAACAAATTTATTGGCTTTGAAAATAAAATTTAGCTTTATGAGACATTTTGGATAAATATAGAAAAATCATTAGTGGTTTGTAGTCTTTGCAATGGGGTGAGATTATCATTGCAAATATCTAATGTAAAAAGCTCTCTTTTAGGGGAAGTTAATATCTGAATGAGATTCCAGAGATTTCATTACACGACAATATGCTTGTGATTTAGCTTATTTATATTTTCTATACACAACGTGCTAATGATTAAACTAAAGTTTCAACACATTATGAGAAAAACTACAATTTTCATGAAGCCAAAAGTCTTGAAGGTATGAGGTACATTCGAAAAGAAGAATATTTCATTTTGATACAAGAGCATGATATATTTGTGACGACTGTTTTACATTTCAAGTGTTTTAATGAGCAAATCCTGTCTGTCCGGAAATAAATATTTAATCGCGTGCCCCTGGAAACTACCATACAGAGGTAAAAATTAAAGAAGTTGAAAGAATACAAAATAGCAGCCAAAGAGCAAATGACCCGTCTCTTATTTTGTATCAGATATAATGTCCTTAGGATTTAATATTAAGTGGTGAGAACATCTGTAACAATTAGTTAAGTGCAAAGTCACGTCCTAACTAGACTACGAGAAGCTCTTTACAAGATACTGCCACAATGCAATGGCTGTGCAGTAAATGCACATGATACGTATTGTCTACAACTGGTTCACTGACAAAATTTAAAATTGAGTTTACGAAGTATTGATAAACCACTAAAAGAAAATAAGTAAAATATATAAAATAAATTATATATCACACTTAGTAAACATTAGTGTCAAAAACATTCTACGGTAAAGAAATCGATTTATTTTAGATTTTTCTTCAATGTTTTATCAAAAACACAACACGACTTGATGTTTAAAGCATTGTAATTAATCTTGAATAATTTCCTCAGAGTGAGGAGGTGATGAATATTTTACTACTGATTTTAGAACAGACGTTTGATTTCATGCAGGATGGAAACTTGCCTTTTCCTTATGAGACCAAGTTCACATGTGAAACACTTCTCAAACATTAAACATTTGGTTTTTATCACAAATAGTTGTTGAAAAAAGGTGAACATGTATAACTTATATGATCACTCATAACAATTTCCAGACCATTTCATCAAAAGACATTCTTCTTCTTGTGTAATAGAAGTTCTGTATATGTAAAAGCGCTGCTGATTTTAAATTGGATATTAAGATGTAAATATCTGTCATCGTTATATTAATTTTAATCTGTGTTCATATACATCAACAATGAACGTTGTATAGCAACAAAAACGTTGCGGTTAGCCATATGCGTTGTTTCTTGCGAGATAATCTTGCCCCTTCATGATATTTCGATGTTAATCAAAAGTCGTGCTATTTGTTTAATAAAGCAACAGGAGTAGAAACCATAAAATACGATTAGAAAATTTACTAATGTCGTGTCTGAAACCTGGGTCACGAAACCTTTCTTCTGAAACAAATAAATACTTCTAAAGCAAAAGTTAGGAGCTGCAAATCAGTATTAAATCTCTGTTATAGCTCTGCTTATCCTTTCTCTTCCAATTATTCACTATTCCAGACATGTAAATATCTGATTGAAGTGAAGCCTGAAGCTGAATATCAGTGTTCATATATTTTAAAGCTCTGC
This sequence comes from Steromphala cineraria, assembly GCA_916613615.1. Taxonomy (NCBI): domain Eukaryota; kingdom Metazoa; phylum Mollusca; class Gastropoda; order Trochida; family Trochidae; genus Steromphala; species Steromphala cineraria. The sequence continues at coordinate 9,865,191 of OU744725.1, forward strand.
GTTTCTTTTCCCATCCAATTATCCACATTTGAGACATGAAACTATCCGTTTGATTCGATATCGGTCGTATGTTATCCAGAGCTTTGGCAAGTTCCGACAATAATTGGATGACATGACAAAAGGGAATCTGAAATTATCTTTTTTTAAGAATCATTGTCTCATTTGAAGAAAAATAAGGCAATAGAAGAAAGCACTGGATAGATTTCATATTCAATTTATTTTTCTTGGAAGACAAAATGCAAAGTAAACCTTGATAGTGATATCAGCATTGTTATATTAATAAATGATTCAAAGATGTGTATATTATTGCATGCTGCATTACAAGATAATTACTTCTTGTCCATTATATAAATACAAGAGGCAAATAATCAAAGAACAAGAATGAACGCCTTGATCCCTAATGTAGTTGGTATGCCGAATAATGCTCTCAATATACTGTCATTGATGATCATTGAATTATTCTCAAATGATGGAGCAATGCACGGTTCCAAGAATCACTTTAACACCAAAGATATTTCGTAGTTGTTATATTTTCTTCATAAAAATGTGTCTTTTGTACGTTTTGACAAGTTTCACTATTTGTATATGCCAATTAAAACTGAAATGACCTGAACAATCAACATAATGATATAATTTTATCTTCATGAAATTAATCGTTTTGTATGCTTGAGATAATGTTTTGTATAACTGAAACAAATTAGTACAGAATCGATACACGTTGGCGTTTTTCATTTCCAGGATGTCAGACTATGTAAGTCAAATTTGACGTGAGCTGATTTCAGAGTATACCCTGTAATGTCTGCTCCTGCTACCTGTCAGGAGTAAGTAACTTAATGTCATGGTAATTCTCTCATGGAAGCTTAGAAAGATTGTTTGACAGGATGGGGAAGCCTGTATCTGTCATATTTCATTTCAGACAATTGACAAGGTATATTTATGGTTTTAATAAAGACATTACATAACATAGCATTAACAGTAACTTAGAAAAGTTTCCAAAAACAACGTTCAACGTTTGGGAGACGGAACATTAACTTGAATTATGAATTGCCAATCGTTAATGGCTCTTTACATGTGTGTTCTTGATAGTTTTGTTTATATTGAACTTTCATATTGCTTCATGTTTTTCGTTTTCATCAAGAAGTAACTCAATAACATTTAAAGAAAGATGTTAATTTGACTTAGCCAACAATGCAATGGACGCGAAAGAAGATCAACGTGAATCATTTCTAAAACAACTCACCAATTATAAATACATGACATACTACTCAAATGAATCTAAGGAACACTTGTATAGTGTTCCATATGTAATCAATACCTCTGCACACGGTTAAAGTAATTGAAATAAACATGGCACGAACGTTTCCCATCTTCCCAAGGCAAGATGTAAAAGTATCGAGCTACTCTCCTCGTTTAAGACCTTGCCATCACAGCATAGAATACCGGTGAAACGAAGCAGCAATACCTATCGTGATCACAAGTTACGCCCCTTACGAGCTCTTTCAACGATAACCAATGAAATCGTCGAAAATAAACATTAATGTTTCAGTCTTATAAATTGTTTCTCTCCCTTGTAACATGCATACATACCTTTATTACAAACAGTGAATTGTTTTTATTTTGTTGATGAAAAACTTTACCCTAATTTTCAGAGTTGGCTCTTCTATTTAGAATGGAGTAGTTGTTGTAAATTCCGATCCAATCATTTGCTTAGGGATATTGTCTCAAGAGGACTGTAAAAGATTCCATTTTCATTTAAAACTACTGAAACTGCAAAATTATCTTGATCTTTTCTTGTTTTTAGGTTTTGACGAGACAACTGATCAGTGAGATTCAAACAAAAGAAAAAGCTAATGTCTTTTGTGAAATACTTTTAAAATGTTTTAAATGCGCTGCTTTAGTTCTCAGTTCTTCTTTATTTCTTAGTAATTGGAACACAGATCTGCTAATAAGGCCCCATATGTTAGCATTTCCCTGAATGACACATTGTTGGTTTATCCTAAAAGTAAAATGAAACAGGGAGAAAGAACAAATGTATACCAAGTGGCATCAGCTGACAACTGCTGGTCCTACTTATTGAGAGATCGTTAAGCTTAAGCAGGACAGCGCCTGAATTGACCCAACATTATGAAAATGAATGAAAGTATGTTTGGTTGCACTGAACAATGAACGATGTCAAAGCTACATTGAATCTTGGTTGAACCAAGCACCATATATGAAAAAGAAAAGAAAATTGATTTGAATCCTGTTTTAGCGTTTGAACCAGTACGACTGCGACAAGAAATATTTCCACTTTAGAAACAAACTTACGTTCATTAAAAATGAAAAGGTTCCCTCGAAAATAAGGTCACTGTCCATATGAAAACAGCAGTTGTTTAAGTAAGATTTTGATAACACATTATTTTGAATAACTGTCCAATCGCCACTCATCCCATTTTCGATTTCGCATATAACACTGATGTAAGGTTGACTGTGCGTGTCTTACGTCATAGAACCTTAAACGGTATTCATCAGAATGTAAAAAGTGTCAATCAATCTTAAATGCATCTCGTTTCATACATTTCTTGATTTAAAGTGACAGTCCTATTAGGGTATTTGGGGGGATGCGAAGGTCAAGTGGGTCATTCCAGTTTCTGTATAAAATGTTATTTATACATCATTATCAACATTCCAGTTGAACATGTCACTAGGGTTAATACTTAGATAAAAACAAACAACATCAATTAAAGAAGTCATGGGAAGTGAAGCCAATTATCATCGTTACAAGTGTGAAATGCTTGCTACGGCCTTACAAGGCATTTTTGTTTATTCAGATCATTACTTATTGTAAATGCATGGATATTTACTATACAAATGGTTTATTTGAAACAGGAATAGATGAAACCAGATATTTTCGCCAAAGTAACGAGATCATGGACAGGAAGCTTTTAAGATTCGGCACAGTGTGAAGCCCTCTTATACATACAAGCATTTAATTATATTTTTCAGCAACAATCACGTCTTTATGATATATGATACATTAAAATATATTTCAATTGTAACTGAGAAAACTCTCTTTAAAGCATATACAGAATCGATACACATTGTCGTTGTTCATTTCCTTTGATGTGGGTCGATGTAAGTCAAATCTGACATTAACTGACTTTAAAGTATCCCCTGCGACGTCCGCCGCAGTCTTCTGTCAGAGCTAGGTACTAGGTACTTACTGTCACTGTAATTCTCTCTTCAAACGGTAGCAAAAAAATTGTTTGAAAAGACCATCCATTGGCTGTCATATTTCACTTTAGACAATTGAAAGTTATAGTTTTGGTGTAAATACGACATGATTGTTATCAGTTTAAATGTTATAACAAGTGAAGAAGCGAGCAAAGCTCACATACCCCCGCTCCCCACTTTGTTCAAAGAATTTCAAATAGTAAAACTGATTAATATTGGTTAAAGTATGATAGTTGAGTATACAGTAAGTCATTGTGAAAGTCTTCTTTCAACTGAAACCCAAATTCCGAATTCATTAATAGGTTTTACAATTAAAAGGGTACATCTAGATATAATGGTTGATCTTTGTTTCAAATTTGAGGTAGTTATCATGAATATTCTACGAGATGCACTGAGGACAAAATTATTTTTGTTGAGTCACTTTGTAAGTTATGTTTTCCAAAGAAACCACAGAGAAGAAAATCCATATCTATCGTTTAACTCTCACAAGGCATATCCAGCAATCACGATTGACATATGTAGCAAATTTGATGAAGCTGAGATGTATAGTTCATGAAATATGTTCAGGACAAAGTAATTTATCAAAGAATCACTGTTTTAGTTATGTTTCCAAAAATTTAAAAAATGTGGTGGTCTAATCCTCAAATGGCACATCTAGGGATCATTGTTGATAAGTGTATGAAGTTTGGTGAAGCTAGCATGAATAGTTTGGGAGATATGCTCCGGACAAAGAACTTGGTCATAGAGTCACTGTTTTAGTCATGTTTACGTGGAAACCGCCAAAAATTAAAAGAATGTGATGGTCTAACCCTCAAAAGGCACAACTAGGGATCATGGTTTACATGTGTATGAAGTTTGATGAAGCTAGCATGCATAGTTTTGGAGATATGCTCCGCACAAAACGACTTCCTAAAAGAGTCACTTTTTAGTCACGTTTCCATGGAAACCGCAACAATGAACATTCAGAAATAGTTCTTACCCTCAAGAGGCACAACTAGGGATCATGGTTGACTTCTGTATGAAGTTTGATGAAGCTAGCATGCATAGTTTTGGAGATATGCTCCGCACAAAGTTTTGGGACGGACAGACGGACAGACGGACGGACGGACGGTAAGAATGAACGCTATATACCCCCGCTTACGCTGTAAGGCGGGGGTATAAAAATTAACATCGCGCTTCAAATTATGTTGCCGTAAAATGACCAAAACAATACATGTTATGTCAATGTTTCAGAAATGGAAAATATTGTGTGTCATTCACTGAACCCATTTCATAAGTCGTAAATATTGACATGTCGTTTGTACATGAATATATTGCGTCATAATATAACAGAATAATATTTCAAATATATCTAATTAAGTGACCAAATACAAAACTGTACATCACTATTTACAAACACACCTTCAATACCTTATGACTGCCAAGATCAAAGTTATTTGTTTTGATTGAAACTTAAATATCAGCACTAACTGAAATTCATAGGCGAAGTAAGGCATGACGAAAGGAACACCAACAAACGTGAACGCCTTTCATCTAAAAGTAACAATCGAATTAACGCCTGTAAAACTAAAATCTGTCAAAACAGGAAAACAGCTTACATATATATTATGGTACTTACTGAATTGGATTCTTAACAAAAAACGCAAATTAAAGAAGAAACTGGTGGGGGGTTCGCTCCTCATTTACGCTGAAATGGTTCAATTTATTTAAAAAACCCTTGGTTATTCCATAAATACTTATTCATTATCAATTGTTTGGGAACGTGGGTAATTCTAATATTAATGTGTGTTACATTACCATCGTTATCACTCATAATGACGCTAAGGTTGCCAAGCTAGGGGTGTACATGATACGATTTCATTTTAACATAAAGTGTATATCTTCTTATTATGGCCATAGAGATTTTTATGGTAAGCTGATTTATATGTTTTCCAAATAAATGTATTCAAATCTGTTCTTGCACTTTAAATATATCTTGAGTAAACATATCATAAGTAATGCACACCCATTTTACCAACCAAAGTTGTCTGATCTAATAAAAAGACAATGTTTCATTTTATTATTATTCAAAAGTTTTGCAGGGAAATTCTTTCAGATAAAATTTCACCGATTGCAGCTCATTTGGCATGTAAGGCCCAATGGGCTTATGGCATAGCATGGCGTACGGTGTCCGCCCATCCGTAAACTTTGTGGAATTTCGACTCCAGAACCATGAGGCATAGAAAGCTGAAACTTTGTGTACAAACTCCTTTGTTTGTGTGGATATAAATTGTAGCTTTGACGGTCCTGTGGTCACTAATAAGGGCCACAGGGTCCACACCCCTAAACCTCTTTTCATCTTCTTCTCCAGAACCTTAAGGCCTAGAAAGCAGTATAGTGTATATTTAGGAAACGCAATTGTCAGATGGCAGCATTTGATTCGCCTGCATGTGATTCGCCTTCATGTCAACATGCCGGGGTTGCCGTTACTGTCATTTTGGTAAATTGTCTCTTATTTAATGTATCTTGGTCCTATTTTATCTAAGTTGGTCGCAAAATCTAGCAAAAAATACAATGAATACATTCATAATAATTGTAAAAATATTGAACCTGACTACAATTTGAATATGGATCTTTAAATCTATGACGAAAATGCCATAATGGAAACCTTCATACTCTTCATATACTTATCCGCTTCAGTATTAATGATAAATATCATTTCGTATCTACATTCTCATCTCATATAACACTACCAGAGAAGCCCTGTGACATTCAGCTAATATTTTCTTATAATGAGGCTTTCTTTGTCATTAATGTCTGATGATTCCTTTTATGACACGTGCCATTTTTCATAAAACGATCTATTACAAGTCGCCAAAGCGCTATCTTAGGATTGTTAAGTTTTAAGCTAGTTATCAGTGCTCTATGCCTGGTCGATGAGAGCAACATTCACGATGTGTATGTCGTAAGTATCAAATGCTGACGATCCTATTCTGATAAATCTTTCGTTAGAACTATTCCTTATGGCCATGACATTTGATTATAAATCTCTAAGAAATTGTTAACAATCCGTTACGTTCGAAAAGGTCATCCAATATCTAGTTTTGTTCCGAAAATGTTTAAAATATAAAATGAAATCAGTTCAGCTTAAGCCATATACTTTTAGAAGTAAGTTCATTTAATAATGCACTATATATATAATATATCATCTATATACACCTAAGAGTTGTGCTTGTGTGTTTTTCGTGTATAATATATCATATATATTTTTGTCAAGAACATGGAACCATGGGGCAGAAAAATTACAAAACTTTCATTTCTGACGGCAGTCCTGATTTGATTTTAAAGGGGATGGTTTATCTATATATGTTCTGGATATTAAGCAATATTGTCAACCCTGAAGTATTAAGTCAGCATATTACTGTCCAAAGAAAATGTTGACCTGTTATCTGCTGTGCCACATGCTACACAACATATCACTTAACCTGAGAGGTTGAGTCGAGGAACAAATTAATCGACAGTGGGTATTTATTAATGTCACTGTGATTTTGCAGGTTGCGCTTAAGTGATGTATCAGCGTCATTAACATCTTTTCTCTCTCAGCGATACTTACACTAATAAGACTTGTATGTCAAGAATAGTTTAATGAGCTCATTTACAAATTATCCAGTCTGGTAAGCAATACTATACACATAAACAACACCCCATGAAAGAGCGTTTTACATCATCAAAGAAAATAAGCTAATGACTTGGAGCTTGAAGGTGGTACTTGTCTGCAGTCATCGACCATAAACCATTAGGAAATAGCTTTAAACCAGCTTTAAGGTGAGTCAGGGAAATCTTGTAAAGCACTTTCCTCGACATGTCCTGGATATGCAGAATAATTCTGTATCGCGACCGTACAAGGCTAACAGTCAAGGATAAATAAAAACAAAATTATTCAAAAGCCAAACGAAAGTAAAAATAAGTACCAAAACATTACAGCACGTATGTTTGTCTAAATTAATATGTTCAATTTAAGGAAAGATGAGACCGTCAAATCGGGTTTACTTTCGGTAACAATTTACGACAACATTTTGGTTTCAAAGTATACGCATTAAATTCACTGCGACATGGGACACTGAAATCAAGCTCACTTACTGTAACTTTTTACGACAACATTGTAGTGTTGCCATTTAACACAAAAGTATGCGCATAACATTACCTTCGACAAGGGCTTATCCGTACACTGATGCCAAAAGTGTTTTAGCGTAACGGCTTTTAACGATCACTCTTCGACATATCCAATGGCATCACATCGTCAATAACTGTTTTCGTGTTAAATTTAGCATACTGTTTGTTATTTGAAAAACATAAATACCTGGCTTATTAAGTACATATAATTTGCCTTGTATAATCAACTGAAAGTTTCCGCTGAAATTTACAGTTTTTAAATGAATGCTCGCTACACATTTCTGTATGTATTTGAGAAGCAATTGACATGATTATAAGTTTAGGGTACGGAAAGCGCAAGCTTATTGAATATAAAGTGCGCAAAAATTGGTACCAAATAGCGTAATTTGCTGTACATGACTTTTAAGAGTGTTAAAAATAAAGTGAACCGTATCATTAACTGTTTATCCATAAAATTAATGTTATCTAGGGAAAACAAGCAATTTAAAAAAATTAAACACTGAAGGGTTATATAAAGACGTTACTTTACCCTCACCTATCTTATTTTATGGATAGATATGGCAATTATGCCCAAAAAACATGCACTTATGAAAGAACGTCAGACCGGTTTAAGTTACAAACATTTATTACTTCTTAAGCAATTCGTGGCAAGACCTCGTTGATGCGTATAAAACTATTTGTGATGCTGAAGTTACGAGGCTTTTGCGTTATATTAAAGGCACCAATCGATCGGGTTTCATCCGCCATTTTGAATTGTTAGCATTGCGAGAAAACAAATGTGCTGTATTATGCTAATTCATTAACAAAATTAAGAACTAATTACTTGATTGTTTAAAGATAAGCATATTTACAAATGATTCATAATAAAAGTTATCAGTTACGATAGCATTTTGTCATGTAATGCATTCCACGATCGTAGCTTTCATCATTGTGAGCAATACACTTTATCCTTTGTCAAATTGTTAAATCTTAAACAACTGAAATGCTAACCTCACAAACATATTTGAAATTAAGTGTGAAATTATCTTGTAAAAACATATATTATTGTAAACAGGAAAGTCGTCCTGCATTTCGTTTCCACAAAAAATACCCAGCTCGAATGGTCCCTTTAATTCAAAAACTCTGCTAAATTGTAACACTTGTCAACGATTTAACCCTTACTATTGTCTATACAATAACGTTCAAAATAAATTGAAATGTATCACAGTTGTTTGCCAAGTTTATATTATACAGTGAAAGGAAATTTTTTCTTCATTGCTGTCTGATATTCTACTAAACAGTTATTGTTATTTGTATATGATAAATGCAAAGCGGGTCTTGCTCACTATTTTGATTTAATCATTGTGCCTAGATTAAACAATGTGAAATGAAAACGTATATTATTGTTTGCCCAAACATTTTCGTGTATCAGTATTTGTATATATGCCAAGTTATTGTTATTTATTGAAATCAAATTATAATTTTGAAATAAGTTATTGACCCTTATTTCTAAAACATTTCTCCTTTACAAATCCAAATATCGATTCGACACTGTTTTTATACTGAAATCAATTACGCTCTATTTTCCTTTGGCCGTCTGATTATATGATGCAAAAGGCTAACTGCTCTGTTGTAAACGAGTTGCGATTATTTCAAATATTCAGTTGTCATAAACATTCATAAAGAGAACAAAACTGTTCACATTTATTGCCTAATACATATTTGTGAAGAAATTTAAATAATTAAGCAGTTTGTAGATTGAAGCAATGCTGTGATGTAGACCTCACAAATAGGACAGTTACGTGTATATTTTGTTCATTTCGTTCATTTCGTACATTTTATATTCTTAATCCATGAAATTCTTTGAATTCAATGAGATAAAACAATATTAAAAAAAAATATTATTGATATTTAAGTTCTTTTTTTACATTCACATTTACAAAATATATTATATTTTTTAGCGAGGATACGAATGCTTGTATTCATTTTGACGAAATAAATCCATTTTCATTAGAATCAGAGCCATAGTTAGGCTTTGTCAAGACAATCAAGGGGAAACAACTTCTTTAGTTTGCGTAATGCTAATCAAAGGGGAAGGAAGGTATAAAGTCGTGTTTCTCATTTATGTAGCACGACGCTTCTCTTTCATGTTAAGTGAATATAACAACAAGAACACATGCATAAGGGAAGATCATTAACGGGATCGCAGGTTATAATTACAATGCACACAAAGCCTGTTATTATTTCTTTGTCCGTACAAATATATTACTACTTAACCATAAACCTTGTATTCAAGGACAAGGGAGAAATGTAAAATGCTTATTGTCAAAGATACATCAAACGATTGGAAAAATGCAGAGAGTTTACTTGAAAGGAATTACAATAACAGTCAAATCATTCTTGTGAGAAAGCATATTTGAATTCTCTTATGAATATATTAAAAAACTATTTTTTTGCAAGAAATCAGGGTTTCGTACGTACAGGATCACCTATCATACTATTTAAAACCTGTCAGTTTAAATAACGTGAAATTATGCATATAAATTGCAATTTTTATTGGGCTCTTTTGTCATAATATAGCAAATGAATCATTTAAAAGATTGGTTTAATGATTGGTTTGTCCATACGGTTATAACCTAACCTAACTTAACGTAGCTTGCGCAGCCAGTTATACAAAAGGTTGATATATATATTAATATATATTCAACGTTAAAAAACACACAACACCAATAGACTCCTTCAATAAATATTATATATATATACACTTTCATACATCTAATTGTTAAAGCAATTTGTTATGGTGGTATCAACTCTGCGCAATGCTACACTGTTGAGATAGTCTAACGTTCACATGACCTTGCTTTGCTAATAAGCAGGCAGCATCGCGCTCATTCTCAGATAAATGGCAAACGCATCAAACTAGATGTCCTCTTGCCACAACATTGTTTATATTACACTTAAACAATGGTCATGTTTGTTTGTTTGGTGCCCTTTAAAAAGATGAAGGAATAGCTATTTTCGGTTTCTAATTACTGAATATGTATGAAAAGTACATGGACAGGACAGAAAACTTCCTCAGATGCGTGCCCCTCTGCTTTGTTTGTTTTATAGCTGACTATTTTCTCACATTGTGATGACAGTCTACTAGTAACAAAGTCTATGCATTGATTGAACACATGTTCCATCAGATCTTATAGTTTGAAGTCGCTAGTCCCTTGCAAAAATAAAGTTGTCCCTACTTTTATCATCAGATATGTTACGGATTTTCTATACATAACAAACTAAAGATGTGAACAAAACGTTGGAATGCAGCTTTTTAATTTGTGTGTTAAATGAGGATTTGATAATTCTTCGCACTCCGTTGACTGAGTACAACTAAACATATGATTAGAGGAATATCTATATTCTTGCTAAATGATGCGCTAGTTTTCACCAGATACGTTTTGTACATTCACGGTTGTAGAACACAGACAGAACCAAGTTTACTGAGTAAGCCTCTTATTATGTACTCTTACCAATGCCATAACCGAACATTTTAGGAGATGAAATTAACAATTTGTCCATTTGCACCTTTTTCAATTTTAAGAAACGTACTCAATATAGAGGTCACACAATGCTAATATGAGGACACTGTTTTCTAAGTCATACATTCATTCTATATACTTCACAAATCGATTAACTATATGGCACTAGTTTCAGAACGTAACTTTACATCTGAAACAAAAAGAGACTTACACATGCATATATCAACCATTCTCAATAACACTTTACAACTGAAAATTGTATTTGATATAACAAATTGTGAGCGTCAGAAATTCGAATCGAGACAGTTTTCAGACCCTCGTGTTAGTACATTGACACTCTGAAAGTACTTGACATAAGAACTAAGGATGTCAAGACGAGTATATATATAAATAATCTTCACCAAAGTGTCTTCTGATATCAAAAATATCAACACAAGTTGATAAACGTGTCAAATATCCCATGATAAAATTTTAGGCACTTTCATTTCCCTTATTACAGCCAAAATTCACATAATATATTGATCATAATTTCAGTTAAGATAAGTATACCTTTTTTGCCGATGACTTTAATGAAGTAGCTACATGTATCTAAGTGATGATATATTGATTTATTTAAATATTTTCTGTTTGGTTATTTTTCTTGCGCATATAATGATTAGTATTCCATTTTTTATAACTTCTTCTCATACAAGTGATTCTCATAAAAAACCATAAGTGAAACTGAGGTAATTGTAGTTCCTTTCTGTCCTTCACAATTCATTCTTTGAAAGCATAATAGAACATTGGTTGAAAGAAGGACAACATTCTGAATAACAAGAACATGTTTTCTATCAATATTTTTAGAAAGAAAACATCAAAGTATGAACAAACAAAAGTCAAAATAAACTAATTCCACAGGAAAATGTAACATAATTATGTCAGTTTTTTCATTAACGTCAGAGGAAAAGGATTTTCTAAAACATGAAACCACATGTATTTGTTGAGATATTAGAAAAACTGATAACATAATGAGGATGCAAGCGGAAACATATCCTTTTATGTTCTTAGTGTTGACGACACCTCTCAGTGTTAGATTAGAAACACGATTCAACTTGCAATGTGAGATTCAATTACAAGGCATGAAATGGCTTTGCTACTATTGGCCAAAAATTCTGTGGTAGAATATAACGTTTTCCAAAAGCGCGGATTTACTTTTCCAACGGCTGTAATCAAATATGCTAATTAGGTCTCTTGTGTATTCTACTTTCTTTATGAAAGAGGTTTTGATAATCTTTCTATCAACTGCAACACACCTCCAGAAGATGTACAACGGAGCGTTTCTTCCTTGTTGGTAGTAGCCGAATGTATATGTACCGGGAATTCCCGTATTTGGGCAAACGCGAATTTAGCCTATCAGCTTAAATAACTTAATTTTAAAAATGTTAGTTAGCATATGGGGTTGAATTTAGATATATTTTTGCGTGTCTTTAAATCAGGCCCTTTTAAACCTTATGGTCAAAAAGAACGTTGACAAGATTTCATTTAAAAAAATCTAATTTTGACTTAAGTGTCTCAATTCAAAGAATAGAAAAACTTATAGACTATCACCATTTCAGTAACCTCCAAGATCTTAACGCTCTCGTTGCGCTTGTGATACCTATGCCTACACTTCATCGGGGATATGAGTAGGGGTATTCTTGTAATAAAGTATACTTTAATACGTACATTCATGTTGTATAGATTCAAAAGATAAATCTAACACTTTCAAAAACAATAATTCAATGATATATTCTTTCCTACTTGATTTGATGATTGATTTCACTAAACTATAATGAGGTATTATAAGAAACACAAATAAGATTGAGGTTCCTGGATTCTGATACGATGCCACCTCTTTGGATGAAAAGAATTCTGTATGCCCTAATGATTAATTTGATTCAAAGGATAGTAAAAAGTAAAAGGCTAATGTTCTATGAATAGTAAGACACTTTCAATTGTCAATCAAATTAGCCAGATTGTTGTCATATATGATGCCCGTGTTTGCATTAATAATAAATTAAAATTCACTTAACCTTTACAGTTAAATTTTTAAATTATTCAGAACTTTAAATCCTTATTTACAGACAAATTTAGATAATAGCTCGAAATTTCGGCCTAAGAGGATGTGAGAGGTTCGGATGACAGGGTATCTAAAACACCAATAAAATAAAACCTATTCCTTGAAAAGTATTGAAATCAAGATTTTCTGATAGCTGGAATGATTTAGTACAAACAGTTATTCCCTTTGCTTCCACTGGGCCAGCAAAGCTATACACTTAAGTCCAGTGTTTATATTCCAGTAGATTATAGATAATAGATAATATATATACAAAATAGGATTTACTAATAATAACTTGACAATTTAAAAAGCAGATTGATATTTACAGTGATGTGGCTTTATATATCATTTCCGAATATTTGTATTCATTGGATATTTCAAAATAAATTGTAATTTATCTCCAATTTAATTTTTAAATGAAACACATTTACACTGACATTAAGGAGCTTGGATACAAAATATCGAGCTATGAAGAAATAGCTTAATTCGAGCTTCTTTTGTTTGAAAATATATCTTGAATCAAATCATGTCACCACAGTATTTGATCAAGAAGAGCCCTCCCGTTAGGTCACCAAATGTTAAAATAAAATAATTTATAAACTCTTTTAGAAGTTAAGTTTTGGATAGAATCGTTAATTTCATTGCAATATAGAAACAAACTAATGCAGAAAAAAGGAGATTTAAAGTATTATGGAGAAAATCTATACATAAAAGTTTTTTTTTTAAATGAAGATTTCTGTAAAATGTTTATTCTACCTTAAAAAAATGAATTTCTCGTATAAAAGATTCTATTGAAAATTATGTATTTTATAGTTACTACACACTTGATATTCATCCTAAAGTCAATAATAAAATATATTTGGGATTGCGAATCCTTTTATCGGTATTGATCTGCTGTGAGCACAAGTACTAATGTTGCATCAACATCTTATTTGCCTCAAGGTCAATTATACAGATAAGATGAGTCTGCCCAGAAGAGTGTAATGAGCTGATGTATGTAACAGATTATCCTGTCTGGACAGCGATACTGTACACATCAATAGTATCACATGCCAGAGTAATTCAAACCATCAACGAAAATAGGTAAAGGACTCGGATCAACTAAAGCTTGTGTATCAGTCTGTCATCATTGGCCATAAAACCTTACGAGGTTGCTCGAAACAAGATTGCATGTGCTTCAGTGGGACCTCGCTCAGTTCCTTGAATAAACATTTCCCAGATAAAGCGAAAAATTCCGTTTTGAGAAGGTCGTGTAAGCTCAAGTATAAAATTAAAACAAGAGCTAAACGAACATAATTCAATATTTAGAACCACCACAACTTGTTAGAATGCAATATTTATTTGTCGTTCTTTGCAGGATTGTCCGACACGTTCTGTATAATTAGCAACTTAGCAATATGTCATATTCTCATATACAGTACTGATATTCAATTATAACTTTCCATTCAGATGTAAATGAATATGAGTGAATCTCCAATGCCTTTTAATCTATAAATTTGGCGTAAAATAAATTACACTTTTCAACTCAAGGATATATCATTGTGAATGAGATAAAAGTGTTCACTATCATTGAAGAAATAATTATTCATCCTTTGATTCGAGGCTTTGTTTAATTTTCAAAAAATAATTAATCAAAGGGATGGACAGTGCATGGTTCTCATTCATGTTGTATGGTACACCACATTTTCAAGTGAAGTGACATTTCATCAAAAGGAAGTGAAAAAGCGAAAATATTCTAGATGGTTACAATGCATTACAGGCTGTAATTACTTCTTTTGTCCGCACTAATACCCATGCTGTAATTTCAAACAATGCTCTCTTGAGATGGTGGTTTTCAAATGCTTTTCAGATAACTCAAAGGATTGGAGGTGTTATGATTACAGGATTGGAAGTGTCAGTATGTTTATTTAGAAAGTATTTACAATAGAAAATTAAAACTATTGTGACAAAGGGCATCGAGTTTTATTTCTTTAAAAAATATATTTTAAAGGAAGAACAATATGTGTAGAAAATGCACTAAATTTTTGAAACAGCTTCTCATGACAATAGTTATTTACACCTGAAAGCACACCAACACAGTCATTTGTCAATGGTCCTTTAAAAGTCAGTTTTAGAAATAGTTCAGTAGTGTATTGTACTTCATTAATAATATGAACATATTCACATTCATTGCACATTTAATTCGGGAGCAGGTTAATGAGTGGTTAACGCAGGTTTCACCGCAATGCATAGCCACAATGGCTTTCTCAATGCAAAAATACTAGCAGCTGTGATGTAAGTGAAATACTCTTGAAAGCGGCGTTAAAACCAAAATCACATCACCTCACATTTCATTGTAATATCTGCTTTGGATGTGTATGTTTTTCATCTTAGAATACAATTGTTTAATGCAACTGTTTCCCTTTGATAAAGATTTTTTTTATCACACATTGAGCATGCTCTACAAGATTCATTGATTTATTCCCTCCTGAGCTCAATCTTTATTTGATTCTTTATGCAACCAAACCATTTCTTTGAAACGCAAGAAAACACTTTATTATATGGCGAGCAGTGAAATACTGGGATGTATCAGTGAAATAAACTGTCTATCAAGCTACAGTGAAAATAACTTATATTTTCACTGAGAACGGTGACTGATATAATTTGACGTCATAAAACAATGGTCTCACGCGGCGAATTGGCTTATGACGTCACAGTGTTACTGTGGTGACGGGCTGTTCCTAGCGGCCGCTCGGCGTAAAAATTGACCCTTTTCGGACGTAATTACAATGGTAAAACCATATAATAAATAGAATATCCGTCAATTCTTGATAAATACCATGTTTATCTCATCTCGTGAGGTAGAAAAGTTATATATTTTCACTCGTGGCTGCGCCACTCGTGAAAATATAACCATTCTACCTCACTCGATGAGATAAACATGGTATTAGTCAAGAAAAGACAGATATCCTCTATTTATCAATTCCCACACATGCAATTCAGTACATACTAATATGATGAATGTATCACATCGTAGACAAAAAAGGTAAATGACTAAAGTGTTAAAGAAAACCATTTTGAGGCATTTCGAAACATTTTAGGTTGTCGACTATTTATGCAAGTAATTATTTGACGCAATTCCACAAACCGATGAAGAGACTTCACTATATGACCTATTTTGGAACAATGTGAGTGAGTGACTTAGAATAACATAGAATTTGCCATTCAAAATAGAGCAGACAGATCCGGGAGGAAGAAAATTCATCATATGTTAATTTCCCTAATTGTTGCTTTCATTCATGATCTATTATTGTCAACTAGAGAGACAAAACAGTAAAGTATTGAAATACAAGAAGTAACCTTTGCATAGAATGAATAAAAGTTCATCATTTTCAAAGATGTAAATAACTGAGAGTTCCTCGGTAAAGGGTTAGAAAAAATATTTTCTGTTGTAGAATGTGAAAACCAAACCATAATGAAACTTAATCAACTTATTATGTACATACTCTCGTGGACAACTCACCATCGCCATACAATTACTCCTTCATTATCCACTCAAAACAGTATAACATTGTTAACAAAAAACAGTGTTACCTACCCTGTCCCCGTCTCTATACTTGAGCCAAATAAATAATCCATGAGAAAATAATAACTGTCTAATGTGTGATACCCATGTAATTTGACTAATGCTATCAAGGTGAAACATCATGTTGTAAGATATTTTGGGAAGGTGTTGTTCTGGCATACTAGAATCTTAAAACAGTATTTAAACATATTATTTGTGAATTAATGTAAAGTTGGTATCTTCCACATTCACCTTAAAGCATACAGTTTGAAGAAGACATCCCAACACGTAAAAACTTTTACAGGCTAGAAAGTGAATCCTTTCTAAATATTCATATCTTTGATAACCCCACACTTGAGATCCATACAACAGGATTGGTTGTATCCGAGTATCAAATAACTTTAAAAAATACATTTGGTGTCAAAACTCCAACTTTGTGGGAAACAGACATGATATGCAATAATGTTCATTTGCCACGCAATGATAAATCTGATACACATACATCTGACCGCCCTTTCTAAATACTATGATTCCTGATTTAGCTGACAGTTTCCATTCTTGAGAATAGTTATGTAATACCTTTAGCTGTTTTTGTAAACCAATCACAGTAACAGACATTAAAATAACATCATCCACAAACATAAGCAGAATGATTTCCATGATAACAGAAAAAAACGGTATGCCATGTTTACCGTTACTTGCAATATCATAGTATAATTCACCAATGGAAAATGAAAAAAAACAAAGGACTCAATATGCAACCCAGTCACCCGACCTAAACATCATTGAAAATTAGTGGTTAAAGATAAAGAACTCTCTGAAATATCGTCCTCAAAACATCAATACATCCAGGAACTTTACACAAACATTCACGCTATAGGGACAGAATTCCATTTGAATTACATAAGGAATATGTGTTCATCAATTCCGAGACGTGTCATGACTTACACACGCAACTGACCAAGTATAAAGGTAAAAAAAAATTTGTTTTCTGTTATCAAATCACTTTTGAAAATTGGAGTCGAAACTTTGTTTGCGTTTGCCATCTTTGAATTTTGACACAGCGCTGTACATACATTTTTGGTGAATGTTGTTTATTAAATTCCTTGCGAGGATTCTAAACTTTCAGACCAAGTAGGTGATATTTTTATTTTTAAGAAATGATTTTATTATAGATGTCAATACTTTCCATATTTTTCCCAACGATATTTACACATATGATGTTCTGACTTGAATAGCAGTGATGGTGTCTAACTATAATATTGACTGACGTTTGTAGTGACCTTACCAGTGGCATGCCTGAATTCTATAAAAATACCTTTCTCTGGAGAAACTATGAATTTAATCTTACATTTTTTGGATAGAAAAAAGTAATATGTTATTATAGACTATAAGTAAAACATGAACCTCACATACTTTAAAAGCTAACTCGATTTGCTCATAAACCGTAATGTCTTTTACAGTAAAAGTGAACGATAAAAAGCCCAGTCAAATCGAACAGTTTTAGTAACAAATGTGTTTCATCAATGTTTATTCATTGATAAATCTCCTCATATACGATGGTGTATGAGTCGAGTAGTAGACATGTGTCATACGATCCAATACGATAATCTTGCGAAAAAACATCCATTATTTTCTGATTGACAAAAGTCAATAATAACGAAATAAAAAAACTCCAGTGGAATAGGTTATCATACTAACTAGCAATCTGAGCTCTTGTCATTGTTATGGAGAATGAGCTCGTATCCCTTACTCTATGATGTTAGAATTTCCCGCGTTTTATTGACCAATAAAGTACTCCAGTCTTTTGGTCGTAGTCTGATTAATGGTGGCCTCTCACGATATTACATTTTCATAACAATGTTTTCCAAGGAATTACATTGCTTCTTGATACTAAGAAATTGATTTGGTATATCAGACTACTTGTAGATTATCACCTCGCGAAGTGAATTCAACTCTTAACCTGACCTCATTAATGTCTAGGTGTCACTTTTCAACCATAACTTCCATGCATGCAGTTTAAGTATTTATGATGAAAGAAACAGGCAGAGGAAATCATGCTACTCTGAGTAATGTTAGCAATGAAAAACAAGAGCCATCAGGAGAAATGGCTTATCCCGCTAGGCACACTGAAGTTAAATTATCAGTTTTTGCATATATTTTGATTTACTGTGTGAATAACATTGTATGCATACATGCAGCTAATTTTGTATGACTTTTAATAACCATAATAAGACTACGATAAACCACATCTAGGTCTTCTTATTGCAGGGAGAAATCCTGCGACACTATTGTGGTTATGCATTGCGGTGAAACCTGCGAGGATCGGCTGGAAATAGCGAACCATTGATGGTACTGCGCTGAAATTCTGGATAAAACTGCACCCACTTAATGATTGATCCAAGAATCCGGTTTTATTGAGGTTCATCTAACAGTAACTGAGTTCTGCTGCGAAAACGTAATCCTAAAAAGTGCCAACAAGTTGAAAATCCCTTAAAGGACATCTACATATTATCCACATATCAAGTTTAATTAAGCCTGGTCTCGGTAACGGAATTCCAAGTTACGTTTCCATTGAAACAACAAGAAATGACAATACCAAGAAGTTGAAAGTTCCGAAGGGAACATCAACACATTCTGACTATTAATCCACACGCCTACTTTCATGAGCTAGGTCATAATTTGTTAGCCCATTATCATTTGCTTATGGTTCAATGTGTGATTCTAACATTATGTTTTCATGATATGTTTGCGTCGGACATGAATATTCCCACATTTCCCCGCAATACAGTTACATGTATACTTAACCTGCCGCTATTGACTGAAATATTGCCCAAGCAACGTTACACTCCAATTCACCCATTCGCTCATTTAAACTTAAATATCCATTTGCTTATATGTGCGACAAGAAAGTACAAATTATATATTTTGATTTGAAAGAATGAAAATAAGACACAATTTTCTTTACACAAGATAACCTTATATCCCTTAACGATCCATTTTAATAACTAACTGCAGATACTATCATGACTGTCATTTAGTGATGTTATAATATCTCTGATAACATGTTCATAGCATCTTTTAAAGCAATATATTCTTTTTATATATTTTCATGAAACAACTTTCCACAGATTATATAGATACTAGACAATAGATAATAATCAAGATCAGTATGCTGGTCATCCAGTCTTGACAGTGCAACTGAATACCAATAACATTGCATGCATGACTACCACCAGAAGCATAAATATGTATGAATTGACTGTTGATAGTGTATCAGTGTGTCATCATTGACTATAAAACTCATGACTTTGTCTGTAGTAACAATAGATATGTCTGTATGTGTGTGTGTGTATGTGTGTGTATGGAACTATGAACTCGTACGTACCGCCTTGTCTTCATTATTTGTAAAATGGAACGGAAATAACTTTTTAGTTTAATCGTTGAGGAGAGTGGACGGGCATTTTGATGATTGTCATTTTGTCACTTTACATCGGACTTTGTTTCTGATCATCGTCTAACAGGAAGCCAGTGCAATGCAATCACAACTACTGGCTCCCGTGTCATTGGAAGTTCAATCGTTCCCGCTGGAAAAAAAGGTTTTGAGACAACCCAGACATTTCACTTTCCTAGTTACATAGTATAAAAAAAGCAGGATTCTTAAACCTAGAACTACCAACCCCATTGTTTTTTTCGCCGACTGCTACGCTTACGTGGCATGCAATCGATTAAAACTTGTTTGACATATGACAATTTGAGAATTGATATTTTATTCCAAAACGAGCAAATATTTCAGCAAAATCATTTTCTAACATTAACAACATAATTCAGCATCTGGTTAACTTATTTTTTCAAAAAAGACATATTGATGTCAATATCATAGTATTTGGAATTTGCAATATTGCAATATTTCTCATTAGGGGTTCTTTTTTGTTAAAGGTCAAAATCATTAACATATCAATACATAAAAGCCTATCATTACTGCATTGGATTACTGCATTGTCTTCATCAATATCTGTGTAATTCTTTGTTGTTTTGTTCCAAATGTAGTGTGGAGTAAGAAAGTATTGAACGTGTTTTGTCAAATTGTCAAACATCATTTGAACTTATGAAGGAAATTTAACTAATTATACATGGCATTTGTTTTTCTGTTTACGTTTTAAAAAGCCATCCGTTGCTTTTCAAAGAGGTTGTGCTTTTATTATAAATATAGACTTCTTTATTGCATCGGATTCACACATCAGCTGAACACCTTTTAAAAAGAGGATATTTTGTTTCTGTATATTGACTTTTCAAGATCACAATTGATTCAAATAAATAAGTCTTAAACAACTCCGTAGACTTACACAACCGAAATGTTATTTGTATTTATTACAATTCGAGTTTACTACACTGTCTGATTTCACCTCTGTGTCACATGAGGAATGAGCAGTCTGTGAGCACATGTTGACAACCATACTGGACTACTGAACGTTTATTAACAAATATGTACTGAATACCCATCCTCTACAGCAAGATAAAATTATGTTCCAAAGCTCAAATTATCAATCTTCAAACATGCAATACACAGTTTGATATGGAATTCGAATTACAAAGTAGACAGAAAGAATTGATGACTACACAAAATATAACATATCAAATGGATTGCTTTTGATGAAAGATCCAGTGCCCTGGAAACAAAATCAACATTATGTTCAAAACTGGCTTTGAATGATTTGTGCATACATGTTGTAAGGTTCTTTTAAAACTTAGGTTGTTAGCAAACTTGCATTCGACAACTCAGTTCACAAGACCAACGACGCCATCAGCCTCATAATAATGTTACACAAATTACCACATAAAATAAATGTTAGAAGACACAAGCTACACGAGCATAAAGCCCTTCTCCTAAAGCATTGTAAAAGTAGTCGTCTTGTAAGAGCTATGCTTTGCATTCTTTCCACCCCAGTGAATGCCACATGATTGCATTACAGGATTTAGCGATGAAATCGAAAATGGTATTGAGGCCAATAAAACAATTTTGACAATTTTAGGCATACATGTAGAAGAAGAAATGCCGATGAAAGAAATGTTAGGCAAAGATAATACAAAAATATATTCAAGTCATAAATTGTTTGTTATGATTGGTTCTAGTTCGTCAAACATTTATAACAGAGCAAAGAAAAGTACATACCTTCGAGAAACAGAAACAGAAACATAAAGAAGCACTACTACACTAAAGAAGATTTATCGACATGCTTCATGTTTTCTTCTTGTTTTCAAGGTTTTAAATAATACGTTGGTTCAATGCATTCATGTTCAATTTAATACAAGTGAAAATAATAATTTTAATGAACAATTTCTTTTTGAGCATAAAACATACGAAACAATAACAACGTAGCCGACATCACCGTATTCATATCATAACCTATACACTGTACACACGCATGTGGCTTTGAAAGTATGTGAAAAAATATAAACACGAATCTTACCTCATAAGGTGACTGTTACACTTAAATTCTATTAACATGTTACTCATTTCAAATCAGACGAAAAACCAAACAAGCAACTGCAGAGTTACACCCAATGCTAGAATATTGAGCAGTTATTGCATAGCGGTCACTTTATGTGTGTTACGCATGCGATCTCTGTTGCTTCTCCTATTTTTATATCGTGCAATGACATAAAGGGATTAAGCAATAAAACAACAGAATGTTATTGAGGTAATAAACAATTTCCAAAATGTTGAACATGATCAAAGAGAGGAAGTAAATTTCAAACTTAAAATGGGGATCATCTGTCTTCTGCTCCACACTCCAGACATGATAATGCCACGCGATTGCATAAGGGAAATAAGTGATAAAACAGAATCTTATTGAGCTAAGGGAAATAAAATAGTTACTTTTTGAGCTAATAAATAATCGCCATGACATTGAACATGATTTAAAGGAGGACCATCGATTGATATTGTCAGATGTTCTGCCAGTAATTAAAAAAAAAAACAATCCAAAAACGAAACACATTGGTGCTTTTAATAATTTAACTCCCGTAATAAGTAATGAAAGAATACATTTGTAATATTTTCTTCTCATAGGCCTTTGTTTAATGATTGTTTATAGCTTCAGAGAACAAATGGGTACTTAAAACCTTTACATTTTGTTAAGGAAGCATTTGAAGATGTTTTCTGTAGACATCAGTTATAGAGAAATGTTACACCTCTTTGAATTTGAATATCATAAAAAGTTACGTGTTCAGAGGAATTAGCTTTTTTGTGTTGTAACACTCCATCAGTTTAGTACTTTGTGCTAAAATAGCAGACCTGTAACTTTAATGGTAAATAAGTAATCGCCAGTTCTTCATGGGTGGGGTCAATTGTCCTATTTCTGATCATGTACAAAAACATCAAAATCCTTTAATAATCATCAATTTAATGACCAATTGTATGTGATCGGTATCTGATATGTCCGCCGTTGGCATTCAAACATGACTCTTCGTCTCACAGAAAAGGTCAATCGTCTGATGAAAGCAGGTGGTATCTGCCTCCATTCGGCCATCAATGCAGCAATAAGTTGTTGACGTGTGTGTGAATGGTGTCGACGTTGACGGATCCTTCGATCGATTTAATCGGGCGATCTGGCAGGCCAAGGCAAAACGTGGACGTTGTTGACATTGAGGTAGTGTAACGTCACTCTGGCTACATGAGGACGAGCATTGTCCTGTTGAAAAAGGGTGTTTGGATGGCGTTGTAAGAATGGAATGACCTCTGGCTGTAGGACCCTGTCAATGTACCTCTGCGCCGTCAGATTTCCGTCAATGACAATGAGGTCGGTGGTTGCGTTGCCGCGTATCCAACCCCAGACCATGACGCTGCCTCAACCGAAAGGGATAACTTCCTGTACGCAGCAGCGTGCCTCCTTCTCAGCCCGACGACGGTAGACCCTCCTTCTCCTGTCCTGCTACGAGCATCTGGAACCGACTTTCGTCGGAAAATAGTTTCGCCAGTTTTGGTTCTGCCAACCTCGAACATTTCTTGCCCAAGCAACTCTGTTTTGTCGATGTCGGCGCGTCAACAGCATTGCTCGCATCGGCCGGTATGACCTCAGTCCATGTTGTTGGAGCCTTCTTCTCACCGTCTGGGGACTGATTCGGTGTCCAAGTGCAGTAGAAGCTGTCGTTGTGGCGCTAAAGAGGTTCCTGAGGTGCAGCTGAAGCAGGTACGGGTTTTCATTTGGGGTTGTCACTGGCAGTCTGCCACTTCTAGCTCGGCCTCGAGTCGATCCAGTCTGTTGTAGACGTCCACGCAGCCTAAAATGGTGAGACGATGACATCCGAATGCAGCAGCAATTTCTCCATCAGTGGACCCAGTCTGCAACATTCCAATCGCTCTTTCCCGCTCTGTTGTTAATCGCTCTGTTGTTAATCTCGGCATTATAATCGAATTATGGTGTTAAGTAATATATACAGGGGCCTTTTATACCCATTACCAACATATCATGCGTGGTAAAAATTCTATGGCTACGTTTTGGTGACATGATCCTTCTGATGAAAACCAAAATGTTTAAGAAATTCACTATTTAGAAAGTTTTAAAAACACATCTAGTCCGTAAACATGTGCCAAAGCTTCCTAAAACAGTCGATGCACATTTTAAACAAAAAAGTGTTCTTAGAATCTTATGGTTGTGTTTAGAATAGATAAATAACAAATCTCAATATTTCGTCATTTATCAGACAAAATAACGAATAAATATTTCCAAAAACGTAACTTATTTCCTTTTTATGCCCACGAATCGGAGATTCCGGGGGTATATTATTTTTCACCTGTCCGTCTGTCCGTCCGTCCGTCCGTCCGTCTGTCCGTTTGTCCACAAAAACTTTAACCTTGGTCATAACTTTTGATTGGTCAGAGCTAGGTCTTTGATACTTGACAAATGCATCCGGGGGCATTCGTGTTTCACAAACACATCTTGTTTATGAATGTGCATTCATTATCAAAGAAAATAAAGTCAGTTTGGTTAATTTTTAAAATGTTCACTTCAATTATTGCATGATCGGAAATAGGACAATTGCCCCAACCCATGAAGAACTGGTGATAACTTATCAATAAAGTCACAGGTTGGCTATTTTAGGACAAAGCAATAAACTGATAGAGTGTTACAACACAACAAAGCAAATTCCTCTGAACATGTAACTTTTTATGATATTCAAATTCAAAGAGGTGTAACATTTCTTTTGGCGTTCATGTTATATGTGAGAATTAGCTCAAGAGTATGTCGAACTGATAACAAAGGAAAAGATTGTTTCAAAGTTTTTTATTCATATTTTGTATGAAATAAATGGTAACCGTATTGAAACAATTAAGTTTTGAAGTTGGAAACGTCACCACACATCGCATTGGTACCAATGATTAACAGTATGAAAGGTGTTCATATTATTATGTTCGAGAGGGTATTATAAGTTGTGTTTTGGTTCGGTTCCTGCAATTCTGCCCGACAGAACCCATGAAGTGGACATCAAAGAGTTGACATCAAAGTCCGGGATACTTAATTGCGTCATTGTATTGTCACAGTCATACAGATCATAGGACAAGTCCCTCATTTGAGATCAAAAGCCAACGATCTTACGGAACCGTTTGCATTGAGAGGATTTTTGACCATTAAGGCAAATTATCTCCTTTTGAGTGACCTCCAACTCCGCAATCGCCTATAGTGGCATATTAAAATCCATGACTAGAACGTAAGAAGCTTAAGGAGGGTCTGTTTCGGGAATTATTCCAAAATTGGTCTGCAACAGTTGTCTTATAGTAATGGTACTTGATATTGTTTGCCGTCGAGAAAAGAAACATTTCACCCAAACTATAAATCAAAATGACAACATAGTCGGTTGAAACAAGGTGATTGTGTAAAGTGCATTATCCAACACACGAAGATCTGCTTCATTGATGGTCCTAAGGAATTTAAGAAGCAAATAGGATCTTTCTTGCTTCATGATGAACCTACAGACAAAAGTGTTTCAAACATGATAACATTTATTTTCTTAAAGAAACCATGCCAATTATAACATCAATAGTTTTGCAAACGCTCTATAAAAACTAGGTCCTGACCCAAAAAGAACACCAGTGGTATGATTTCAGTCGACCTTTACGCCAACGTCACAATGCGTTTCAGACACTTTACCGACTTGCTAAGGTATTGCAAGTTGATAAAGGAAGTTAAGCAAGAATTGCTACACACGGAAGTCTTCGGCGTAATAGAACAGAGGCTTTCTCCACATTTCATGACTTGATTTGCCTCTGTGGGGAGAGAATGTTCTTTATTGGTAAAGTATATTTTGAGAAGCAATTACGCTGCATCACAATATTATAATTTACTGCTGATTTTAATTTTTTCATTTATCTTTAACAAAACAGATAATATTCAGTAATAACACAGTTGTTAAATACATGTCAGTTCTACTATGGGAGGATTACTATGATATCACAACTTTTAAATTTGTATTTGGTTACAATTTTTAACATAATATTGTGAAGTTAGAAGTTTTGAATCAAAATGTAAATGTACCATACATGTATTTTCGCTACATAGTTAGCACAGGTAAGTGCCATGCCTTGAACAGTTCTAGCATTCTTAAAGAAATTATTCTGTCAAAACTTTCTGCAATATTTTCTTAAATAAACATCTTTCAGTAAACTCAAGAAAGTCAATAGTAGTCAGCATAATAATAAAACATCGATCATATCTATTGCCAACATGTCTTCGAAATGACCCTTTTTACTAGATGATGTGAATTTGAGATTTGCATTCTGGACCCCGGTGTTACATAAATCATTGCCAAACGTGTTCTTGTAGAACTATCAGTACCATCTTTGAGTATGTGATGGGAAAATGATTTGCCTTTATCTACTGCAAAGAATATAACTTTAAATACAATACTGATTGAGTTATGATAACCATATGGATCAATATTTGCACTTCAAAGTTCGAAGAAACGAAACAAAGATTTTTGAAGCAGATGTTTTGATTTAAAGACTCAATGGTAAAGTTTATTAATACCATCATAGTGAAAAATGCTGGGAAATATTGACAAGTTTAAGCATCGAGTACTCTTTCAATTGCCATGAAAACAAAAGATAAAGGATGTCAATTGTGATATTTTTGTGATCGACCAACAATCCATAATTGCATATATTATTACATGTACATGTATATAGTATGATTCATAATTTTCGAAAGTGTACTCAACAAAGTGGACTTTGTATACTCAACAAACTAATCAGGGGTATGTTGCAGTGATTGATATCTATCAATGAATCAATAAAGTAATGTATCTTAACTCATAATTAAAACACTTGAAACGTATTCGTATTCTTACTATGCTTTTCAATTTAGCGAGTAACGTAGAAAAGGTTTATGTGTCTACAAATCATTGTACTTTAGATAACAAAAATTAGGCACAATTTTACACCAAACCACTAGGGGTTCAAGATGTTGACCAATAAGCGATATAAAATATTTTAGTTTCATTTTGATTCAAACCAATTCCTTTATAAACAACGAAATGTGAGTCTTTTAGAATTCATGCCACTTGTTATCAAATCGTAGCTTTTGTCTGAAATTGCTTATGTAGACATTCTTGCCAATAAAGAGGTGACCTAATTACATAGCTAAACGTTAATTGCAAATGAAGTCATTATCACATGAACAAAGTTTACAAAATAGTGTCATTATTACACAAATTGACAAATGTCAATAACTTTGAAATCAAATATACCCCTGGAAGAAACTTATTATCCTAACCTAGTAATCTTTGGTTTGTTTTATGGTGGAATAATAATGACCTGGTTTTCCTGACACTGTGATGTTGAAATTGCTCTCTTTTTATTGGCTACTAAAATTGCCACGGCTTTTGGACACAAGCAGATTAATGGAGAGATCGCACGATATTGCACAGCTATAACATTGTTTTCTTGATAATAGGTATATTTGTTATTGCACGATTCCATTCTGTTTATCATATTGATGAGATGACCTGAACTTCAAACTTAACACTATTGACACACGTCATTTTGTGTGTTGAGGTTTTCAAGTGTCCTTAATGACAAACCGAACTCAGATAAGATCTATCAGGAGTTTTGATGCCGAAAAATAAAAATGCACAATAAATAAAAAACAATATGTTCTTATTTTCTTTGTGGACTTCTATATTATTTTTAGATCTGTAAAAGATATATTTCAAATTGTGCGATAAAGATAACTTGTAGTTTTCGTTTACATAAGTGGTTTGATTTACAATAGCTGTGAAGTTACGCTTGAATATTGAGTTTGTTTAATTATTGTCCGTAGTAATTAAGAAATCTGAACAACATTGGGAGATATATACTTGCCATCAAACAGAATTGCTTCCTTTCTTATGAAAATAACGTTTCCAATTATTTAAATTTTGTATGTATCTATCTCATACATTTATGCATGTACAATTGCTATTTAGCCTTAATTCGAAATCATGTCTATTGACCTATGAATGCAAGTTTGCATTAACTGTGTTATATAAACCTGTGTTATGTTCCTAAGCCTACAGTTTTGTATTTAGGACAAGAAACAAATTAACCTTGTTATCTCCTAGACATAATACACGGGGGACCTTATTAGTGTCCTTTATGTTTTAATGTAATAAGAAAGCAGGAAATCGATAATTTGATGATAGAGGTAAGGAACACAGTGTTAGCTTTTCAAAGATGTTCGAGTTCCTTTAGTTGTGTTTCTGCTTGCTTAATCAATGTCACAATGTTTCACAATCCTCTCAAAGTCACCATGTTGGATTTTATATATCAATATTCGTAAGAATACAATATGTTAATCAACGATCAAACAAATAGTAATAAGTAAAAATTAGTAGATTCACTTAACCTCTCATTGAAAAACTATAACAGTTTATTCAGTGCTCTAGATAAGTAGCATATCTGCGTATTTTACGCATCAAAATCAATCAGTTAATAAACAGAATACAGATTCGCATATATTTATATTTTATGAAATCATAGAATCACAATATCCTGCGTACTGTACACATCATTTTGTATAAACACAAGCGTACCCAAACATTGTCTCGAATGCAAATCAAAACTCTACATATGTGTCAGACATGCAAATCGATGCCTTTTTAAAATAGTTGCGTTTGTAAAATTCATTGTAATTGAAATCCTTCAAATTAAATCAACCAATCAAATTCTACAATCAGAAACAAGTTTTTGCCGTATGTTATGATTACATAAAATGATTTCATCGGTCTTAATTGCAGTGTTTATGCAAAGAATAGTCTCCTCAATAATTTGAGTAAGTTCCGTATAATTAACTCCAATCTACATGATGTCATACACTTAGAGAACAGACACATTAATGTTTAGTAAATCAAAGTACACTGAACAAAAATTAATTTATCAAATTGACGTTGCGACATTATTCGTAAATCAGTAGTAGAAGTCATAAGTCCAACCACTTATCATCAAGTGCTGACCACTGTATTGTTACACAAATAATTTTACATATTTTTGTGTCAACCAGGATATGTCTTATACGTGAGAGACCAACATGATGGCCATCATGCCAATGCCTGTAACCTGTTCCTTTGATTACTGATTTCTTAGTCAGATAAGAAAGAAATGACAATCGAAAATATACCACAAACGGATTCAGCGCTGTATGGTGTTAATGTAATTCACAAAGGTAATGATTTCAGTCAAAAACGTCTGGGTTCTGGGTCGATTTTAATCAGACAGCGTTTTTGTATTGTAAGCAAGAACAACAAAAGGGAGATAACTCTAATCTTTATACTCTTTATCACATACATTCAAAACAAAAGAGGAATTGACAGTTGCTTATATTTCAATGATACTTGACATATCGGATTTTATTGCAAATTTTCCGAGGTTCTATATTTATATATATAATACACTGTGTAATAGGCTTTTGTTGATAAGTTATGACTAAGCGATTTTATTGTTTTATCGTAAAGACCTTGCTAATGCTTAACTCTCATGCAAAAATAATAAATTTCTATGGTCTGTTTTTTTTAGTTATCTGCCCTTGAATTTAGCGATTTTTAAATTTTTGTCAACTTTGAAAAGTCACAGCAAGAAAAGTATTAAGGTTAGGAATTTCTAGAAGTCAAATTGCCAACTACAATGCTTCAGCTACATTGAGTATAAATTTCAGCTCTCTGGTGCAAGTATCTTCAGAGGAGAAGATAGTCAAAGATGGGTGGGGTCGGAAATTGTCAAAAATGCACTAAAAGCAAGATGGCGGCGAAACCACGTGACCTACGAATTTGCCATAATTTAGTTTTTTGCAGGATTTGTTATTTCGCATCTTTTTAAAAACATTCAGGTCTCTAAGTGCATTTTGAAAAAAAAGCTAATGTTAAATATCACAACTTTGGGCCTAGCTGGGCCATTAATTTATGGGCCGAATTGTCCCAAAAGCTTATTGTTGCCTTTCCTAAACAAGGTCTCAACCATCCTGTGAAATTTGACTTTGATAGCATTAGCCGTTTTGGCTGAATCCTGCTCTCAAAAATCGGTATATAATAATAATAAAAACAAAAAACACGCCAATAACAATAAGGATTCAGCCTTATCCTTAATTAGAACCAAAGAGGTTTTGTATGGAGAATTTGAATCTCTTTACAATTTATGATACTACATGTATTACATTTGCTCAATGACATAACTCTATGATAACATTAATTTGAAGGAAAAATGTGACTAATTGCAATCAATAATGTTTGACAAAAGACCTCATTTAGTATTATCCTTGATAAGAAAATCTATAATTTGTAACATCAAAACTACCTGATTCCAAGTTCGTCTTTATCATGCTGTGTTGAAGTAAACCTATTCTCAACCACATCATGTCTCTTAACTTATCGGGACGGTTCTTCACAATACCATCAGAGATCAATATAGATCAAAGCAATTACCATCATGTGATGTTGGCCGGCATGAAAATTGATCAACATGTTCCAGATTTTGTTGATTCCATATTCCTGGCGAATCAATGCAATCATCGATGTTTGATATGGTTATAAACCTCACTTCTGGTGCTTGTTTATTGAGTTGTGCAATACGACCTCATTTCATTTCGATTCCGTTACACATATTTATACTGTATAAAGAATAAAAAGATAAATGACCTGTAATATTGCATGTCAAATATACGCACAGCTCACATACCCCCGCTGAAATTTGATGATCATAGGAATTTCTGAAAAGCTACGAGAAACCTAACTAGAATTTATTAAAGGTGAAACACGATTTGATGGTTTCACGCTTAATGTCCTTCTTGTATTTCTGCTTGATATATGATGGCATATAGGAGGTTAAGTAAGTGATTCTCTACAGAGGAAAATAGAATTTTTTTTCTACATTTTATGGGAATATACAAAGAATAAAACCAACAAAACGTGTCACAGTAAGTTTAAGCTCTAAGATATGTTACAATCATATCATTTATCAGTTTAAATAAAACACACGATCAAGAAAATGCACCAGTAAGAGCCAGTCTTATAGTTGATATTCAGCTATAAAACATATTTGTTTCGTGACGGACAGAAGCTTCTCTGAGCTGAACTTATTATAACCTTTAAAAAAATCAAAAGTCAATGTAATATGCAATTAAAACAGGAAATACACATGCATATCAACTTTGTTGTAAACAAGCAAAAATATGGTGAAATTCTTATCTAGAGATTTACAATATTTGTATAGTCTTGCTGTCAGAAACAATAAAAAATATCAACTTATATATAAAATGATCTGCCTGATGTTTTCACTCCATCGATAACACTGTTGTGTACCCGGTATGGAGGGGACTAATCAAAATGGTGGACGGGACAGGTCAACAGAGGTAGGTGTCTGTTTTCATCGCTCCCTTCTCCTAATCGTTGAGGTTCAGATGGTCACCTTTACCTGTGGTAATCAGGAATAGAATTTAGTCCACAATGGCCAAGTCTTAAACGAGTGAGAATCACTTCATCTCTCCGGTTTTGTCGCCGAATCTTGGTGTGCTTAACAACTTTAGGGCATGAGCTATGCATATGTCTGGCAGTGTTTCCCCTATCCCAGTCGTTTTGCCACTGTTCATAGATTGATGTATTAACAGAAGCATAGAAATCCTTTGGCACTGGATATATATCCTCAAAATCCACGTAGGGTTTGGATAAAGATGATTTTGCAAGCTGGTCAGCTTTCTCGTTTCCATGGAGACCTACATGTGCAGGAACCCATATTATGTCACAGCTTATGTAAGTTTGATTCAAAACGGTACTAAGATGTAATATTTCATATAGAATGTCACTGCGTTGCCCGTTTGCACCTGAGTGAATTGCTTGAACCGCTGCTAAGGAATCTGTAAAAATGATTGATTCAAGATTATGATTTTTTACCCACACTAGAGCCATTAGAATAGCTGTTAATTCTGCTGCAAAAACTGACAAATGATCTTGTAATCTAAACAGTTCTTCTACCTCTAGAGATGGAATATAGAAAGCTGTAGCAGGGTCTTTAGACGCATCTGTATAAATATTATTAAATCAATGGTAGCGTGTATTGATGAAATCAGATGCTACTGATTTTATGATAATAGGACTCATTTGTTTATGTATAACTGAGGCCAAATCCGTATTAAGTGATGGTTGTGTAAGACACCATGGGGCTGATTTGGGAAGCTTGAATGGGGCATTTAGTTGTAAATCTTGAATTTTGCACTTGTGAGCGAGTTGTCGAGCCGCTAACCCAAAGGGTAGTTTGCCATGGCTCCAATCACACATGACATATTCCACGCACTCATTCAACACGTCTCTTGAAGAATGGTAATCAGAGGACGATGTCAAGGAGAGATACGTTTTAAGTGCGGACTTCTGACGGCAGTACGCGAGAGGAGGTTCCGAACACTCTACCTGCATAGCAGCTATGGGAGTAGTTGGAAATGCCCCTGTAGCTATTCTTAAAGCTTTTGATTGAACTCGGTCAAGTTTAGTTAAGTGACACTTTGCTGCATTCATAAAGACTTGGCTTCCATAATCCAATCTTGATAGAATTAGAGCCTTGTAGAGTAAAAGTAGTGATGATCTATCGGCACCCCATTTTGTACCCGATACGCATTTCAAGAGATTTAGTCCTTTTGAACACTTTCCCGATAAGTAGGTTATGTGACGAGACCAAGTAAGTTTACTATCAAAGTAAACTCCCAAAAATTTAAAATCAGGGACGAAGTTGATTCGATGTTCTCCAATAGTAAGAAACAAATCATGAACAAGTTTGCGTTTTGTAAAATTCATGGCCACTGATTTTGAAATGGAGATTTTGAATCCCCATTGAGAACACCATTTGTATACTGAATCTAGTCCTGATTGAATGGAACGGAGAACAAAGTCAAAATTTCCAAAACGTCTCCAAAAGGCTCAATCGTCAGCAAATTGAGAGGCATCAATATTCACAGGTAGTGAATCAAACATATCATTGATCATGATATTAAAAAGAAGTGGACTTATAACACTGCCTTGGGGGGTTCCGTTCTGAATAACATGCACCCCTGATAGATCTTGGCCTATGCGAACTCGTATTGTTCGGTGAGAGAGAAATGAACTGATCCATTTCAGCATTCGACCTTTGACTCCAAGGCTTTGTAGCTTAAATAGGAGTCCTTGTCTCCAAATCATATCATAGGCCTTCTCGATGTCAAGGAATACACAAATCATCTATTCCTGGTTGCTTATAGCCTTTTGTGCCGCCGTTTGTAGGCGGATGAGTTGGTCTGTACATGAGCGATTTTTTCCTAAAACCAGATTGAATTCTGTTAAGAAGTTGATTGGATTCCATGTGATAACTCAAGCGGTTGCTCACCAACCTTTCCATGATTTTACACCATTATAACTTTAACATGTGATTATGTCCCTTGTGTTCTAAAGCGTCATGTTTGCACATGTTTCATGACCACACCTTCCATTAGAAAAGCACAAAAACATCTAGCCTATCATCTCAGCATGGTGGATGTTGTTCCCCAGTCAATATAATGGTGGGCGGAAGACAGTGTAATAATGTCAAGGGTGTGTAATTGGAAGACATTGTGATATGTATTTCAATCAGATAATGCATTCTTAACATTTATTTCTTTATTGTTTTTTACTGATATGTGTATCATACCATGGTAATTTATACCATTGTATCACTTGTATATTTCCTTGCAACAATCTTAATTTAGTTTTTAATCTAATTCAATGACACACTTCGACTATTTTGATCTGAGGTCAATCATTTTGGAATATTCATGAGAGGTTGTTGCTAAATATATTCAGGACATAAAGTCTTTTTATTCAACACATTCTATTTATCAACCAAAGCGTGATAAATATATTTGTCCCTTTATTGCCAACCGACTTTCCAAGTGCTTATTGAACTCCGAAGTCAAGGTACTGTACGACATTAAGCTAGTAAATGACTCCTAAATCTTGACATTAAGTTAGTTAATGACTTTAAGTTGTTTGAGAGGCATTTTAGAAGTTGGAAGTATCAAGATGACAAGGAGTTTTATGGATTATAAACTTTTTTATTGTAGAATGTGGCGACGTTTCGGTATAGATTCTTATACCGTTTTCAGGCATATGGGAAAATGGGAGTACAGCAATTAATTCTAGTTAATCTTGACATTAAGCTAGTTAATGACGCCTAAATCTTGACATTAAGCTAGTTAATGAAGCCTAAATCTCGACATTAAGCTAGTAAATGACGCCTAAATCTTGACATTAAGCTAGTTAATGACGCCTAAATCTTGACATTAAGCTAGTTAATGACGCCTAAATCTCGACGTTTATGCGTGTTGTAAGCTCAAAGCTATTCCTTAAATCGCAGGCAATAGTTTTTATTATATTTTCTTCTCGAAAGGCAGAACACTTTTGTTTGATAAGAATACCCTTGAGATAACAGGTGTTTTATCAATGATAATTTTAATTACTGGCATCCAGAATGTCTCAGATCTAAACGGTTTCATTAGCGTTATATTCATCACAAAGATTTCAAAATAGATCAACTTGAATGCCATATGCTTTAAATGTGGTATTTATAAAGTTTAAAAAAAATAAATGTGATTCAATTATAGCAATAACTAAAGCAAGAACTGAATAAATATTGCAATCAGGATGGGCTAAGTTATAAGACATAAGATTACAATTTCTGTACTCACTTTTGCGAAACTGTGGACTATGTAATGTATTCATGTTCGAAATGAAATTACCCACAACAACTGACTGGGATTCTTTTTTTGTTTTTTTTTTCATTTGTTTCAAAGACAATAAGACAAAGGTCTCAACAGTGGCACATGCTCTTCAACTTTATTCAAGTTAAAAACGAGACTGAAATTTTACACTTGTGAGCAAGACTGTGTTAAGAACAATTGGAGGATGATGTTTGTAACTAACTTATGACTTTCTTCATGAGACGCAAGGCCGAGTTGATTTTGATGGCATTCAACTAATTTTTCAAGGTCAAACCATGGCTTTGAAATTTTGAGCGTTGAGATATGCATGAAGAGATCTTCAGCCAGATGTTATTTCAAGAACCATTGGTAGGGCACTTTATTACCTACATGTAGCTTCTTAATGGGTAGACACATGATCTAGTCCAAGCGAGTCATTGAAATTTGCATCATTGATACGTGCATTCTAACCTCGTCAGCGCAAACCATTCAATAAATATCCTTTTGCAACGATGCAGGCCCGAGTTGATTCAGTCAACCTTTATATTCAACTAGGTCATTTCATATCCAGATTTGTTTGGGCTGAATCAAACTTTCAACTTTGAATTAAATGTATCTCATTGACCATGTTATTAAATGCATATTTATATAACACTATTCATTATATCATAATTATTTATAAAACAGGTAATGGTCCATTTTTAAGATTGCTAAAGGATTGCATAATGGAAATTATTGAATGATATTTAATATAATTCTGCTATATTTGTGTTCAAACCACTTACATAAGAAGTGTTAATGTTTTCAGCCGAGAATAAGAATAACTCACATCAGGTACTACATAGAATAATTAATATCAACCTAACATGAAATCAAATGAATATGTGAAAACTAGAACTTATGACTAAAATAGAACAAGACAAATGAAGGTAGCTGAGCCAATCAGAAATATGTTTTGAACATATACCATCTAGAGTTGGATCAATTATTTTATTTTCATTTACAAGTCAGACTTAGTCTGACACAATTATGTAACATCATTGTGTAATGAATGAAAATGTGTCGATTCAAATATATATATTTAAATATATGCAAGTTAAGATCACGCATGTGACCTGAGCACAAATAATATTTGTATAACATGCATACATCGATTGGCACTAGGTTTAGACGTTTTAGAAAGAGAATGAATTCGTTGGTAACCTTAACATCACATTCCGAACATATCTGTTGTAAAAACATTACAGGACTTCATTTGGAATTCGAAACAGAAATGAAGATGATTCGCTTAATT
This sequence comes from Steromphala cineraria, assembly GCA_916613615.1. Classification (NCBI taxonomy): domain Eukaryota; kingdom Metazoa; phylum Mollusca; class Gastropoda; order Trochida; family Trochidae; genus Steromphala; species Steromphala cineraria. The sequence goes on from OU744725.1 coordinate 9,901,195, forward strand.
AAGTATATTGTGCAATTACATTCAAAGTTCAATCTGTTTTTATTATGTTTTTACTACAAATACTACTGTATCTTGTCTTTTTGGATCTTTCCTCTAGTAACCAACGCCTCAGCAAGGTCATTTGAAAATTGTACAACCGATTTCACCACAGTTCTATCCTTTGAAGACTTTAAATCCATACACTAGCGTATCTTCAAAGTTTGGATAATTTTGATAACTAATTGGATGGAATTCTTAAAAATTGGGTAATTAAATTTAATGTGTATTTGTTTGATAGTTTCGACACTTAGTCCTTTAAAACTATAGCATCAAAGTGCTATATGAAAGAAGGAAACACAATGAAAACTATCAAATAGTATAGGGAGGTATTATGCTCACAAACCCTTTCGTCATGGTATCTATATCAAATTCGCGATGTACCCTATGTACGCTACGAGTACGCTTGTCATACGTTACTCATACGGAAAAACTGGACAATGCATTTTCCATTGTTTATCAATCGGTTTGAGATCGTTCTTCATTCGTGCTACATTTGCTTGGAGGTCGTTTTGTGTACGTCTTCTATGCGCTATCAGTCCGTTCGTTCGGGACACCAACGTACACTGCGTATGAATTGCATACTCATCACGATTACCTAACGTTCATGTACCGCCCTCGACCGATGTAAAACTGATGCGTTGCGTGTTAACCATACGCAGCATAGTTTTAAGCATGTTCAAAACTATCAAGTGTATGAAAATGGTCCAAGCGCCTGCCGACGTATAAGAAACGACTCCAACACAGATGCGTATGAGTTACGTGTCCTGCGCATGGGTGCGTACTGCTGCGTATGAGAGAAATTGTCATACGCAACTCGTACACAGCGAGTATACGCTGAAGTGTGACAGGGGCTTTAGGGCCCTGTCACACTTAAGCGTATAGCAAGTGCGTTTGAGTTGCGTATGGATTTGTTTTCATACGCAACCAGTACGCTCCGAAATTTACCGTATTTTGCCTTACTTGTACCGCACATGGAGCGATTGATTTACGAACTCTGCGTTTTCTTTGCGTTGCGGGTGCGTTGGAGATGCATATGATTTGCGTATCCCCACTTTATTGTTGCAGATGCTTGCATATGCAGAGCGCATACATACCATACCCTAGACGCACACAACTTATGTCTGGCGCAAACAAAGCGAACATATCCCGAGCCCGTTGCATCTTCACATAATTTCCAATCCTTTCTGTCTTTGTAGTAGGTTTTCGTAGGTAATATATATATACAAAGGGATTTCGCGGAAACGAAAAGCTTGTTACCAATTGCAAGAAATTTATCTAAACAAAAGCGTACTGAATAAAGTTAAGTCTACTGAATTCATTTCTCTGTCACATATGATTAAAATGAGTTCCCACTTAAATGGCAGTCCGCAGTTTCCGCCTGTAACTTGAACATTTCTGTACGAATACGTACCCTTCAAATGAGGTGTTGAAACTTTTAGAACTTCTATATCAGAAAAATTACACCCTTCTCACCATTAAACCTTAGGTCGGATATTTTCTGTTACATGCACCCACCCTCTCCGATTTGTTTACTCAATATGTCATGCTTAAATAATAGCATCGCTTTCATCCTGTCGCTTTTGGTTCGGACCTGCCTTATTCAAGGATAACTTACATTTGTAAAACACTTATTAAATTTTTTCCATTACCTAGACACTTGACCAGAAGATCATTCGGGATAACTCCTTTATAAACAATGGAATAGTGCACAGGTTTAGTCTTATGATATATTTGGTAGTCTGAAATCGATTTGCAGCTGAGAAGTGTACAATGAAAACATTAAAAACAAATCATTAGCTTTTTTATGATTTTGTTTACATGGTAATGTAATTCTATTTACTTTTTATTCATTTCTTCTTATTTTTGATTTACTAGAATTTGTAGTACACATTTTTCATTCATTATGTGTCTATATTCAACGTTCTGTTACTTGTAATAAATAATTGTTGGCACTTCTAAAAAATTGGTTAATTAATTTTAATGTGTATTTCCATGCGGTTGTTATCATAGTTGGATAGTTTCGATTTTTATAAAAACTACAATATTATAGTGCTATATAAAGGAGGAGACAAAATGAAAACTATCAAATAGTATACGGAGGTGTTATGCTCACCAACCTTTCGTTATGCTATCTATATCAAATTCACGATGTATCCTATGTACGCAATGAGTACGTTGTTATACGTTACTCATAAGGAAAAACTGGACATAGCATTTTTCCATTGTTATCATTCGGTTTAAGGTCGTTCTTCATACGTGCTACATTTGCTTGAAGAGCGTCTTGTATACGTTTTCTATGCGGTATCAATGCGTTGGTTCTGGACATCAACTCACACTGCGTATGCATACTCATCACGATTACCTAACGTACATGTACCCCTCTCGACCGATGTAAAACCGATTTGTTGCGTGTTAACAATACGCAGCATAGTTTTGAGCATGTCCAAAACTATCCAGCGTATGGAAATGGTCCAAGCGCATACCGACGTACAAGAAACGACCTTGACACAACTAAGGTGCGTATGAGTTGCGTGTCCTACATACGACTGCGTATTGCTGCGTATGAGAAAAATTGTCATACGCAGTGAGTATACGCTGAAGTGTGACAGGGGCTTTAAGTGTGACAGGACCCTTAAACATTTCAGAGACGAAAAAAACTTTAAAGGCAAGGTGGCTTTTATATTATACTGACAACAATTCGTTTCCATTCAAACCCAGTTTTTGAATATCGCTGCTTCAGAGAGTTGCGTAGGCTACTTATGTTAATTTTATATATTTAAACTTTATCTAACGATATGTCACGATTATTATTTATTTACAAAGTAACAAAATAGTTTAACATGCTTGATACTGAACAATTTGAAAGTTAAAAGCAATTTCTGTACTATTACAGTTGCTTAATATATTATTTCTGAGGAATGTTATATGTACACTGAACCAGTCAAAATGAAATGCAATTCATCTTCGATATTATTGTTATATGAAACACCTTTTCTCTCACATATATTGATATTTAGTTATCGCTAATTATGTTTCCTTCTGAGGAACATGTAGAGATGGACTATTTACTCATAGCAAATATGACAGCAGTTGCGAAATTTTAGAAAAATAATATTTGTAAATTGGTATTGATCTGTTGACTGTGAACGGTGCACATTAGTGTAAACAATTAACACTAGTCCTATTTCGTCTCCAGGCCACTCAAATTGATAAATGTGCCCAGAAGAGTGTAATGAGCTATGTAACAGATTATCCTGTCTGGACAGCGATACTGCACACATCAATAGTATCACATACCAGATACCATCAACGAAAATAGGTAAAGGACTCGGATCAACTAAAGCTTGTGTATCAGTCTGTCATCATTGACCATAAAACCTTACGAAGTTGCTGGGAACAAGATTTGATGTGCTTCAGTGGAACTTCGCTCAATGTCTTGAATAAACATTTCCCAGATAAAGGGAACAATTCTGTTTTTGAGACAGTAATGTCAGCTCAAATATAAAATTGGAACAAGAGCTAAAAAATAATTCGATATTTTGAACAACCATAACTTCCTAAAATGTAATCTTTGTTCATTATTCTTTGCATGACTGTTGAACGTTATGCTCTCATACATTCTGTATAATCAAGGGGTTAGTAGATTGAAGCATTGATATCCATTAGATGTTACATTTAGATTTCCCAAATTTAAAAAATTGTATTGACATTTAAAACAGGTGTTTTATTATTTTTTTTTGTAAAACACCAGAGACATTGGCTCTTTACCTCATCAGGCTTCATATCTAGTATTGATGTAGGGTGTAGCCAATGTGGTTCCCTTCATAGAGGACACAGGGTCACCAAATGTACATTTGAAAATCCTAATCACCTAAGAAGTCTCTACAAAACATTTCAGCATTCTATGCATTGTGTTTCTGGAGAAGAAGGTGATAAAAGACTTAAAAAGATTTAGAAGAGGCAACAGAGTCACCAGTTCTAAAATTAAGTATGTAGGCTTGCAGATGCTTTCAGATGCCAGTCAATTCAGATATGGAAAATGCTCAAACAATATTGAAGACACTGCAAAAACATGCATCGGAGTGACCCTAGATTGAGTGATACATTTTAATTGAAAACTTAGGGTATATGATCCAAGGTTCCAGGTTCACCAAGCCCTATTTAGGGGCCATCAAAGCTATAAATTATCATCCTCACTAATCAAGGAGTTTGTTCATAAAAATTCAGCTTTTTAGGCCTTTTGCCTCTCGGGCCACAGGGTCACCGAAACTATAAATAATAATCCTCACCAATCAAGGTGTCTGTTCACAACGTTTCAGTTTTCTATACCTACTGCTTTTGAAAAAGATGAAAATAGGTTTTAAGGGCGTGGCCATGGCTTTTGTGGAACTCATAATAGGTCAAAGGGTCACCAAAGCTATAAATTATTATCCTCGCTATTCTCTGAATGGGTACACAAGGTTTCACCTTTCTTGGCTTTTCGGTTCTGTAGAAGAAGTCGAAAATTTACAATGTTTACGACTGGACACCATGTCATGTCATAAGCCAATCGGGCCTGTTAGGCCTGATAAGCTAAAAGTTTTAACTCTTGTTTGTAGAAGTGTCTTTTCTCTTAAATTGTTTGAATAGATTAACACATATAAAACTGTAATCCTTAATCCGAACACCTTAAAAATTCTTACAAAAGCCAACAAATAATATTTTGGTTGTATGTAATTTTCGGTAAAAAAATCTGTTCAAATGTTACTAAGATGAATTTAAGACTGAAATGATTAAATATCGCTGATATGCAATAAATGTCCATTCAGATTGTATTAAATACGATTATGAATGAATTTCCAATGCGTTTAAATCTAAAAAACGTGATGTACAATAAGTTACATTACGGAAGGTTATCTAATTGTGAGATAGATGAATGTATTGATTATCATTGAAAAAAAGAAATATTCATCTTTGAACCGAACCTTGGTTAAGTTTGATCAATGCATGGTTCACTGCAATTTCACGTAAAGTGACTTTACATCAAAAGGATGTGAAAAAGCGAAAACATTACAATGGTTACAATTCATTATAGATTATAATTATTCCCTTTATCCGCACCAATATCCATGTAATTACTATGCTGCTTAATTACAAACAATGCTCTCTGGGCGGGACGGTTTTCAAATGCTATTCAGATAAATCACAAGTTTGGAAGTGTTTTGATGTATATAAAATTCATATTTACAACAACAATATTACTATATTTGTGACAAAGGGAATAGGGTTATATTTCGTTTATGAACTATTTTTTGTACGTAGAACAATAACATATGGGTAAAAAGCGTACTACATTTTCATTTAATTGTTCTACCAGCTTCTCTTGACAGTAGCTCACTAATAATGTTCAATGTTCTGTAGAAGTCAGTTTTAAAATGGTTTGGTAGTTGATCGTTAGTAATATATAAACTTATTCACATTCATGTCACATTTAATGTGAATAATATTATCTATATGCTTTTGATATGTTCATATGTTTATCCTCAGAATACAGTCGTTTCCATCATTCTCATAGCACAATGAATTGCTAGGGGGATAGAGATTTGATTACAGTCAGTCCTCGATTTCGTCTGTCTGAGTTCAGGGAGACAACTTTTCTTAGAGAATACTTAAGAAAGGATTATTAAATTTGATGTGTGTCATTTTGGTATCAATGCCTTTATGGACTTCGATAAAAAAGAAATGTGAAATTGTATTTTACAGAATTAATGTCCCCTGTTTTAGACTCTGAATTTAAGAAAAGATCTGATGCACTATAAAACATGTCACCTTTTTTTGTGCTTTGAGCAGAAATCATTGAAAAAATGCATCTGTTTCACTCTGATAAACTTTAAATGACCAAACATTTCTCAATCACACTTTGAGAGATTTTCACTGGCATGTTCTACAAGATTCATTGATTGATTCCTTCCTGAACTCAATCTCAATTTTTAATGCCATGAAAACATTTCTATGAAACGCAAGAAAGCAATTTATCAATTCCCGAACATGAAATCAAGTACCCAGTAACTACATGTAGGTGAATGTATCAGAGGATAGACAAAAAAAATAAATGACTATTTCAAGTGCTTCAAAGAAAATATAAACATATAACGCCGTTTTGAACCATTGTTTTTGGCTGCCGACGTTGTCTGCACAAACCATCGAAGCGACTACAATACAATACCATATAATACAAGCCGAGATCTTCCACGGGGATAAAAATGACTTAAAAGTGTGTTTTAGAGAGGTACATAACGGAGGTTAATCCCCCTTTGATTCGAATTTAATTTTAGTTATTTTTCTTTATTTTAAATTTTAGGTCATGACATAATAATTTCTGTGTATGAACACACTGTTTTCAAAAGTTGTGCCTAAAGACGAGCTTATCTTTCACTGTGGCTCGGCAAATACGTACATTTAACCATTCGTTTTAAACGTAGAATAGAATAAATATTTGTCCATGATATAATATTATTCACCATCATCCTAACCTCTAAAATCCTCTGAGAAAAGGAATGCCTATCAAAGAAAGTATTTTACTGATGTCTACAAACAAGCCCTTTTTTAGAACTTCGTAAATCATCATTTGAAAGGTTGAAAAAAAATCCTCACAAAATTAGATAATATCATTTTCGATAAGGATCCACGTACATTACATTTTATCAACTATCAAAAAATATTCTCATGACTGTCAATTTATCAATGTTATTTTTTATCTGATATAAATTTTTCATAAAAAATGGCAATAAATTCCTTTATAGGTTTCATAGAAGAACTTTCCACAGATTTATACAGACACCTGACGATAATACTCGTATTTATATACGAAATACTGATTGTCTGGACAATGAAACTGAATACCAATAACATTACATGCAAGAATGACTACAACCAGGAGCATAAATATGTAGGAATCGACTGTTGATAGTGTATCAGTCTGTCATCATTGACTATAAAACTCATGACTTTGTCTGTAGACACATTAGATATGTGTGTGTGGGTGATAGTATGGCTATGAACTGGTACGTACAGACTTGGTTTTATTATTTTTAAGATGGAATAGAAAGAATGTGTTGCCTTAAGTGGACAGATATGTCGGTGATTGTCATTCAGGTCGTTCTTATACTTTACATGTTCACAGAACTTTGATTTTGATCATCATCTAAACAGTAACTCAGTGCAATGCACTCGGAACAGTTTTGATATGATGTAATTTTTATATTTTGTCATCATACTTGCTGCTGTGTTTGCAACTTTTGGAGTCTATTAAGAGAAGTCCTTTGACTGTAAGATCGAAATGCATAATTAGGGCGTGAGAGAAAAAGCAACTGTGCTGGCGGCTTTGATGCTATAGTTTGACACATTGTACCAAAATGTACATGAGACTATTCGACTTCAGTATTTGCACAACAAAACATGATGGAACAATATCAATAACAAGAATTCAAAGACGACAGAATATCCTCTCTCCCCTTTTATGTTTAAAATTGCAACACTAAATTGAGTTGTCAGGTGCACGACAATATGTGGCAATTTGAGAATAGACCTCATATGCTATTCATGCTAAGGAAAGAACCCACCTGCAAAAGAAACTTTACACATTGAAATCCATACATTATATGAATAATATTAAGCGGTTGTAATTCATGAAACAGTTTAATATCATTACGTATCCCTAGGAAAGAAGATTTGATCACCACCAAAATAACATTGTTTGCGTTTTGGAACCTTTTTGGTAAAAATTGCAATGCACTTGCAAACGTTCTAGAATAATATAAAATGCTTTAGAAATCTCTGGTTTGCATCCATGATAGCAAAGAACGTGCCAAGAAATGATTTGCACACGGACCGTTTCTACACCTAGATAATATCAGACCTCATACTGCCAGACTGACTGTGATATCCTTGCCCACCAAAACGTCAAGTCAACGTCTAGCCAACGTCTAGCCGCGACCAAAGAGTTTCCCTGAAATGTCGCCGAGAGATCGTTCCTGGGGACCACGTTGCTAAACAAGCAAGGCAACGATATAAGCCACCTCAGACCATGAATGAGCTTGACAGGATGATTCACAAAGAGTGGAGACGACTACAAGATTACGTCATTTAACGTCTTATGTACTACAGTACCCGAAGAATAATTGTTTTTCTAGAAGCCCATAGAGGACACTCATGATACCGAAACAGTTTCCTATATCAAGAAACCCGTTGACATTTATCCCAGTAGTAATCAAATATATGCACCACATTGACCAACGAATTAATCAGAGACATACCCCTTCAATGTATTAGTGTCACACACTTTTCATTTTCGTACACGATTGAAATATTTGCTTTAAATTGAATGTAAAAATGAATATTCACCACAATACCTTAAAAAAGACATCAAATGGTTCGTTATTTTATCTTCTATCAAGTGAAACAGTTGGGTGTAAAGTTGGCGGGTTTACAACATCCTGTTTACAAAATTCAAAACCACATATTGATGACAATTTCGTTATATTTGTAGTTTGCAATAATGTACAGTATTCATATATTTTAAAGTACAGTAACCATAAGGTTGATGCACGATGACATATTAGCTCAGGGTGTTACTTAAGGCAACGACGACAGATAAAACGATGTTGATAAGAAGATTTATTGAGTTGTTCAAAGTCGCTAAATTTGGTTGACTGGGTGATGTTTCCTACGTAGTATTTATGTTATTTTTGAACGTGATATTTTGAGTTCATAAATGAATTCAATTTAGCTTGAAGGGTTTTTTTCAACGAAGGTCAAAATTATTAAATATTTCAATACATAAAAGCCTATCCTTACTGCATTGTCTTCATCAATATCTGTATAATTATTTTCTTTATTGTTCCAAATGTAGTATAGAGTAAGAGAGTATTGAACGTGTTTCCTCAAAGTGTCAAAGCTCGTTTGAGCTTATGAAGACAATTTCACTAATTATGTACTTAATGTACTAAAAATGGTACTAAATTCCGTATTAAAAAGCCAACATTCGATTTGCAAAGAGTTTTACACTTTAAAAAAAAAATACATTTACATACTTCTCTATTGCATCGGATTCACACATCAGATGATCACCTTTTTGTAATTTATCCTTTGAACAAATGGAGTTTACTACAATGTGTGATTCAACAGTAATTAATAATACTCATGTGTATGTTTTGTTACATGAGAAAGGAGCAGTACTTTGAGGACATGTTATTTTCTATACAGGACGACTAAATGTCTATAAACATAAATGCATTGATTTCCCCTCCCTCTTCAGCGAGACACAATTACGTTTGGTGTTTCTAAAAACAATTTATCAATTCCAGGCTATACACAGTTTGATATTGAAGTTAGACTATAAATAGTAGACGGATATGATTGACAACTACACACAAATCAACAAATCAAATGAATGACTTGATTGATGAATGATTGATGAATTGATGAATGATTTGTACATACATTCTTAAACGTAGGGTAGTAAAAACTCGGATTAAACAACTCACCAGAGACGCCTTCGACCTCATAATTTTGTAACTCAATTCACAACATAAAAGAAAATGTTGAATGACAAAAGCCCTTTGAATTTAAAATCCTTTTCCTTAGTAGTAATTTTGTAACATTAAGTGTTTGTACGCCACGCATGCCATTTTCTTGTGTCTTTCTACAACGTTTTAGCTAATGACAAAGCTACAGGATTAAAAGGATTCGAAAATAGTATTGTGGTAATAAACAATTTGGATAATGATAGAAAAGTTAATAAAAAGAAGGATATTGAATAAATGGTTGGCCATGATTGATTCTAGTTACTAGATCGTCAAATACCTAAAACATAACGAAGGAAATGACACACTGCTTGTGAAACAGAAAAAAATATTGTTACACGAAAGAGATTAATCTACATGCATAAAGGTTTTCTTCTTGTTTTCGTGGTTTTCCATCAGTAAAATGTTCAGTTTAATACAAGTGAACATAATTATGTCATGTGAACCTTTGCTTTTTGGCGCTTAAAACATAGAAAACATTATTAACGAAACAGTCAACTTCAATAAGATTTTCATAACTTACGGACTGTTCACTCGTATATGGTCATTATGCAGTCGCCGTGGACATCACAATGCCATTTGTTCATTGTAACCTACTTCTGCTTTCTATATAGGTTTTCCCCAAACTTGGTTGACAAATTCCATTGCTTAAATTTGTGATTACCATAAAAATTCTCAAGTGATTGGTTTCTTACAAGACGTGGTAACCATAAAATCCTTTCTCAAGTGACAGGTTTCGTGTCCTGTCTATAGAGCCATAATGACACCAGAAAAGAATGATGAGCATAATGTAATAGGCAAGCATACCGCTAAAGAAAGAGAAAGCCCGCAACCTTGCAAGCATTGCACTGAAACTAGCGAACAATGGGTGGTACTCATCATCGACAATCCAGAGTTCGTTCCAAAATTCTCCCCAATTGACCCTGGATACAGGTTTGGCTCGAAGCGAAAGTTTTATTGTCTCCCTTTGCTGGCTATTCGGCCTCTCATCAGCAAATAAAAAGCGATACCTCTATTAACAACCGATTCTCAAAAAGACCAAATAGGACAAATGTTATACTGTTTTGTTTTCCAAAAGTAGTTCCCAAAAAGTATACATTTTCAAGGAGAATGCTTTTAGTATTAGTTTATAATAAACTTTGAGGTACTCATTAACCTTAAAAACTAGTGAAAAAGATAACGAAAATGTTATTTCCAATGAGGGTTAGCTCCCTTGGATGTTGAATTATAATGAGAACGATACAGTAAAATGCTGAAAGCAAAACGTCAGCTATTTCTAATGTTCTATATACTTTCTCAATCGTTTACAAACGGTACCAGACATCAAAATTTCCAAAGCAAATATATTAGTTATGCATGAAGTGATTGAGCTTCTGAAATGCATTAAGACTAAGCCACACACCAACGGAGGGAAGCGGTTGATTTATATGTCGGGAAGCACTGTAACCAGAGACACTAACGGATATATTTTAAATATTCTCCATGACAAGTGTTTTTGTTCTTTCTAAAACTGATAACATAGTTACACTATTCGAAATCTCTATCTACTGACACTGTACTGTATAATGATAAAGAGGTGGTGTGTAACGATAGAAGCTTAATGATATACCTGCTGCCCGAGATAGCGTTGACAGCTGATTAGACGAAAGCTCAGGAAATGAAAATAATTGAAATTTCAATTCGAGCCCTCTTTTTGTCCATCCACCTTAAGTCCAGCGTCAATAGTTGGGCAGTATCGAACGTTGACTCTGGATTATCGAGGATGGGTGGTATTGCGTTTAAATTCAGTTGAACAATGCATCAAAACATTAATGCTAGTAGAACTGTTCTCTACTGCAGCGGAATGCTAGTCACGGTTATCAAGTGCACATGTATTTTTAAAAGAACAATCTCTATTTCTCAAGGTGAATTCCTAGTCCTCAAAAGAATCTTTAGAAGGTAGTACATAATATTTTAGAACCTGCTTTTGTGATCACGAATGATTGTATTTATTTTCATTGATTCATCTTTCTGTTGCATCCCTTTCATGTAAACTACAATTGTGTCACAAAGATCTAAAAAGGAAATGTGACCTCTCACAGATTAGAATACATTAAAGCCTTTCATTATTTCCGTTGTGTGCAACAATATCTAAATTACGTTGCTGCTCTTTGTAAATCTAGTATTGAGAAAAAAACTGGTTTCTTGGGATATCTATCAAAGAACGAAAATTACCGAAAAGATGTTATTTACACAAGACATTTACACTAAAAGTACAACCATTCCTTAAAAGTCTTGGGTTTTTCAATTTCCAAAAGCAACCTTTTGAACATAATTGAGGATGTTTAGGTCATGTTCTATGTGGTAAAAAGACTAAGGAACTTGATTATCTATTCATAAATCGTAAAACATTATTAACATAATAACATCTCTGAGTGAAATGTAAACTTTTCATGCAAAGCTCAGAAGAACTATTTACTAGCAAATGGACATGTTATTAATGGAAGCATCAGAAAATCTTCAACACATCAAATATGAAAACCAAAACACCACTCTCATCCATATGCCTGACTTCACAATGCAAGGTACCGTCGCAACATACGACACAGCTGCATTTACAACAGCAACATAGCAACTCAGTGCGGCTACCGGATCCAAGGCCCAGACCTTTAGTACTCGCTACATCATGTTCTGTACATGACTTTATTAATGGGTTGATCACAACATCTGCAGGGTCGGCTGACACTAGGGTCAAAGGTCAAGATGTCGTCAGTAGATCAAGTTTACGCTTGGATGCACTGCAACAAACAACCATAAACAAACTTTAAAATTATACCACAGATAACAATCCAAACCCTAAACACACAACCAAACTTGTATTTAATTACATTATTATTATATTTGATTAAATTGTATTTATTTGAAATAATTCTCCTGACATTCAAGGGCATTTTCAATCAACAAAGTCATAGCTGTCAAAGGGGATTTATCCAGAAGTATCAGCCAGTCAGAAATCTTCGATCTTCTGAACTATTTCTCTTATACCAACTGAGTTCCAGCGGTATACTTGGAGATTTGCTGTCCAATCCCCCAGATTGTACAGCAATCTTCCAATGGAACTTCGTTCCATACAGTGCGAGGACACTTTCAAGAGTAAGCTTAAAACTTTCATCTTCCCAAAAATAAACTTTTGAAGTGATATGTTGCCCTAGGGCATCATAGGAAAAACATGAACCTCGATATGACTGCCCTCGAAGGTACTTTAAAAGTAATTGTAGAAAAATAAACATGAAATGTACATCATTACGTGACTGTTAAACGTAAATTCAATTAACTTGTTATTCATTTCATATCAGAAGAGAGAACACACAAGAAACTGCAAGCACTTCTTGAATATTAAGCAGTTAGTGCGTAGCAGTCACTTTATGTGTGTCACGCATGCGATCTTTTCTGTTGCTCCTATTTTTTTATGGCACGCAATGACATAAAGGGATTATGCGATGAAACAGCAGAATGTTATTGAGGTAATAAACAGTTTCCAAAATGCTGAACATGAATAAAGAGAGGAAATGCAATTCAGACTTGAAATGGCGATCATCTGTCTTCTGGTTCACATTCGGGACATGATAATGCCACGCGATTGCATAAGAGAAAAAAGCGATATAACAACAGAATCTCATTCGGGTAATAAAAGAATATCCATGATGCTGAACATGAATAAAGGGGAAATGCAATTCTGAACTGTAAATGGGACCATCGATTGTTAATATGTCAGTTGTTCTGTGACCAAAAACGATAAAGTACAAATATACAATATAAAAAAAACAAAAAAAACACTCGCGTAAAAAGAAATAAAGAGTGCATTTGTAATATTTTCTTCCATAATGTGTTCATTTAATGATTGGCTGCAGCTTCAGAAACCAAGTGGGACCTTGATAACCTTTTCGTTTGTTAAGGATGCATTTGAAGAGGTTTTGGAAAGACAACATGTATAAAATCCTGTAAATTAAATTCATGTGAGAACAAGCTCAAGAATATGTCACCAAAGTCTGAGTTGCTAAATTGCGTCGTTGTTTTAGCCATTGTTATTATACGACAAGTCCCTAATTTGAGATCAAGCAAAACAAAAATTTCTATTTATTTTATGATTGAATCGTTGTATAGTTATCTAAATCGAAGAACATGTACGTTGAGTTGGCTCCAAAGAGAGCCCGTCGCCTACCTTGTAAGCAAGAACATGTCGTCATGAGCGTGTCATTGCGTCAGAGCATTATTATTTGACGTCAGATAATTGTTGTTATCTTACCTCATGTAAGTATCTCGACCTCTGATTGATTCACGTGACCCTGGATAACTACTGGTATCACCCTCTTGAGCGGGAGGATAAATTAGTTATACTCCACCATGAACCAATCACGTAAAAAGCGTGCAAATTGAACTTATTTATACCCCGCCATGAAAAAAGCGTGCAGATTAAGCTCCTTGAAAATTATGTTTCGTTGAATACATTGATGTTACCTTTGCTCAAATAATATGTAGCTTTATGGAAACTTAAGTCACAGTAATTGCAAGCTATATAAATGCAAAACAACTCGTCGAAAAAAATTTCAATATTGTGTCGAGGCTTTCTTGATCATTGCATATGAGAATCAGTTCACATTTATTCGAAATATCAGTATTCATTCACTGTTTCGTTGTGTGTCTTGCAAGGATAGTCGTTTAACATCGAAATTATGCTTCAGGAACTGTGTTCATAAAAAGAAATGTCTCTGACTAAGCGAGGCACTGACACGATTGATGATGTAGTTTTCAAAACAACACTTCCGGTTTGTGACCCTGACCTTTGTCATGTGCCTAAGCAGTTTTTAACCTTTTTAAATATGCGTTGTGTTTAAACATTCGGTAAGATAAATCCGTTATAACATTGCTTAGCGGGTTCCATAGGTATTTATTATTCCCTTGAAAGGTTTTATGCAACTCGCGTTCCGCTCGTTGCATAAAACCTTTCGCGGGATTAATAAATACCTATGTAACCCGCTAAGCAATGTTATAACTTATATTGTCAGTCACCATTAATAACGACTTATAACACGTTCCATTGTTATCTGCACTAGTGACTGATAACACAGTTTATTTCCATTGATAGATCTCGGTATAACTTCGCCAATCATATTATAATCTGTTTTATTTAATGGAACTTTGTGTATGAGCCTTGGACATTCCTTCATGGAAACGACATCTACTCAGCGGTGCAGACTTACATCAGATAGTTGGAATGACACGATCGACAGGGACCAAATGGACATCTCATCACCAGCATCAACGACTTTATATCATATTGTGACCTGTTTTGTCAGATTGTGAGAAGAAGGTAGAGAAGAAAAGTAGTTTGTACGTTCGTTTTTGTCTCAGATGAGTGGTTTACTTGTACAATAACTGTGTAGCTTAAACATCAATGAGTTGAAATATGTTTGATTTATTATTTTGTAATGTAAGGGATTTTAACTGTCCAGGTGATCTTAAAAAATATTTCTATCTGACACTTTTATGCAGAATTACAATTGATTGGTTTTAGTCTTATTTCGAAATCATGTTTATGACTTTTGCAATCAAGTTTTCTTATCTGTTTCATGTTCCTACGACTTCAAATTTGTATTGTACACAATAAACAAGTTTACCATTTTATCCCGTAGACAAAATGCACTTGGGACCTTATTAATGTCTTTTATGTTTCAATATAATGCGAAAGCAGGAAATCGAGGATTTCGTGATAGAAGTAAGCAACACAGTCATAGCTACTAAAGATAGCACTGGCTAATGATGTTAGGGTCTGTTAGAAGTCTGTTCACAAGTGCTTGTTTAATAAATGGCTAGTTTTAGAATCCCCTCAAAGTAAAGTAGTAGCTAGGTCTATGTAATATTTTCAATGCGTTATAATATCATATGGAAACTACAACTGCTTAAACCTATTGTTTTTCATAGTATATTTTCATATTAATAATAGGAACAGTTTTTGATGTTTTTTGAGTTATTGGGCGATTATTCATTGAAAGCTTAAACACACAATTTAAATATTCATTTATTTGGCATCATAGAGATCAAACTAACATCTGGAACTTTCTCAACTCTTTCTGTCTAATGTATTTTAGTATAAACTTATGATCAAGTAGGGTAGTATATATGTTTTTGCAAACCAGTGTAACACTATACAGTTTTAATTTTTTTTTACTATTCACCTGATATCCTTTCACATGAAGAAATGTTGTAACAGCTACATATGTATCCACCGTTGTAAATTTTATTTATCATAATTATGTCATTTAACCAACAAGGAACATCAAATCTACTTTAGATTATCACCGAGTATTTTTAGAGAACACATCGCTAATGGCTGTAATACTGCCGAAGCGGAGTAAAACTTGCACACTTGCAGAACTTGCAGAACATATTATGATTCGTGTGAAAATTGACCTTGGTTCATGGTAGATCAAAGCACACATTGAATTTAAATCAAAATGAATCACAAAAGATTTGTTTGTGCGGTTGAATATTAATGTCTTTGATGATACAATTTCCTGAAAGTATCAATAGGCAGGACTACATGCCATTATTACCCAAATGACACTGGTTTAAAAGAAATTACGATTCACTGAATTTAATTTTTTAAGATGACATATTTATAAATGGTCTTTGATGTAATTTTTAATTAAGCATTCTTTTTTACGTTCCTTAATCACTCAGTATTATGATTCAAAATAAAAGAAGAACTCATTTAAGATCAAAGCAACTTAATATGTAAAGTTAGGATCTGTCACAATACGGGCCCAATGGATGCGCATTCAGCACAGCAATCGATGCTTGATATTATTACGATTTCGTTGCTTGTTTGTTGACTTGTGTAATTTGAGCTTGTTTGTTATATAAATCTCAAAATGAGATAACGTAAAGAGCCACTCTGCTAGTTCGTATGAGAGATTTTCCTTTAAACATCTAAAATGGCCATCAATCGACAGAAACATCTTTCCTCTATACGCTGACACTTTCAAATGTGTTTTGGCAACATTGAAAGTATATATAATTAGTGTCCCAAGACACATTGGATCTCAATTTATTGTCGAGTGCCCGTCAAAGAAAATCCTTTATTAAGCAGCTGGGTTTTCCAAAGTTGCGTTTGTGTAAGCATTACACGGGTCAAGTTGACGAACTGTAGACGACTTGGATGTTGATGAAACCATATTATAAGCACCATCAAAATTTGCATTAGCTGTAATGATATGAAATTACATTTCTCGTTTAAATCCAAGTAAATGACATGAATTTTTATGCATTTACTGACAAGGTATCATTCAAATTTCTAGCTTATTGTTGGTTTCAATCGTTACAATTTTGCTCCTAAGAATCTTAAAATTAAACTCTCTTAATTTTCTTTTCTATGGAAATTTTCTTTTAAAAGAAAGTTCCCTGTTATTGAAATTGCAAAAGAAATTTAATTGCAAACTATAGAACTAATTATTTTGATTTATCAATATCAGATATATTATTTGAAAAAGTTATATATGTGACAGATACGTTAATATTTGGTAATGGGTTTCTCTCAGACAGTGAATTGTACAAAAGGCATTAACTATAAAATCATTAGATCTAACTCTTTTTTCCACTCACAACAAATCACAATTTAAAGTAAAACACCAAACAGGCTATCTATTGAACAAAACTATTTTGGTGACGCGCTGCACGTTTTCAGTACCTTGATCTGATAATTTTTATATCAAAATGTTTTTATTAAAAAAAAAAAATCACGCACATCGTTGACAAACCATGACTGCTTTGTAACCTGAGTTGATGAGTATAATTTAAGAATAACAGACCTCAAGGAAGCCGATCTTTCTTTTGATCGGTAACCAGTAAAAACTTTTATCTTTAAGAACTTTTAGCTTTTCTACGAAACAAAAACACATTATTAGCCACTTGATAAATTCAAATTGTTAAATCAGATCAGTGAACTTTATTTTTATTGTTTAGCAATGATATAATTGCCCCTACAATAAATAAATAATCAACTTATTTTACTAAATACTGTTTTACTCAATAAAATAACATCCTTTTTTGGGGGGGGGGGGGGGGGGGGGGGTGGGGGGACAATGTCTTCCTGATTGGCATACATGTATAAAAGGATCATGATAGACATGCATTTCAAGTTAAATGTGCATCAGTAATGCTGTTGAGTGGGACAACAGTCAAATTATAGAAGTGCAACTTGACACGTACCACTTATTTTACCCCAACCAACGGTCTAGGGTATACAGTAATGCCATCGATTTCGTCCGTCCTTCTATTCGTCCGGGGAATTTTATATTCGACCTTTTACAGAAAACTATTTCTTTGATTGGTTTCAAATTTTGCACATATCTTCTACCCTACTTGCAGGGGTGTTGTGCTAAATCACAACCGATTTCGTTATGTCTTTTTCTGTTTTAAAATTTCCTTATTATGTACCTACCATTTCAGAGTTCGTCAGACTGGTTGTAAAAAAAGTATTCATCAAATTCATTTCAAAATTTCGCACATTGTATTCTTACATACAAGGAGGGGTGCAGTGCAAATTTGGGTGTTTTGAATTTTTTGTATTTAGTCATTTTCAAAGATCAGTATGTAACTGAGTGATTTATGAATTCATGAATTCACGCAATTCTTTTCAATATTTTTAGGGGGTGGGGGGTAAATTTTGTGTAAGAGACGTCTATCAACGGTCTTGATAATAGAATGTCTGAGGCCGTGTTCACATGCCACCAAATACCTATAAGAGTATATTTGCTCACATAAGCAAATTTGCATATATGAGTAAAAGTAAATATACTATGCGTTCACATGGTTAAATAGTGTAAGGTGTAAAACGCATTTGCTTATATAAGTATTTTGATTTTGTTGTCCTGTGAAAGCATTTCGTCCATTTGGAAGATGGAGGGTCATGTCTCATTTGCAGTTTCGAGTGTCCGTATCCGTCTAAAAATATCTTTTAACTAGTGTTAGGGGAAGAATGGGGATTTAACGCCAGATTCATGAATAAATCACAGCCTTTTAGGATCTGCACTGAGTTTTGCTGACAGACTTCCTGAAACATTGTACCTCGATTTAAAGGATCTCATATGCTTCACTGTTTCAGAAACTTAAGGAAGCTATCAAGCTAAAGCGACTTGCTATGATTATCAACTTTGTCCTCATCCTTTGTCTATCAGACAAAGCTATCCTTAAGTCCTGTGCACTACCCATATTGTCCTCAGCCAGGGGCCCGGGCTATAATGACCAAACAATCTTTCGCACTCTCCTTCAAACTCTTTCGAATCACAGATTCATTTGGTAGAGAGAAACATATTTATTAGAGGCTGAAACACTGATTTGGGAAGTCAAATTATGGGTTGATGATCAATCTTCAGAGAAAAGTTCCATTAGTTGTATAACATGGTGGATGAAATGTTTTATTTCAATGTTGTTATGTCGCGGAATAAAGATAACAGTGATAAACGATAAAGTACAAATATACAATAAAAAACAAAAATGAAAACACTCGAGTAAAAAGAAATAAAGAGTGCATTTGTAATATTTTCTTCCATAATGTGTTCATTTAATGATTGGCTGCAGCTTCAGAAACCAAGTGGGACCTTGATAACCTTTTCGTTTGTTAAGGATGCATTTGAAGAGGTTTTGGAAAGACAACATGTATAAAATCCTGTAAATTAAATTCATGTGAGAACAAGCTCAAGAATATGTCACCAAAGTCTGAGTTGCTAAATTGCGTCGTTGTTTTAGCCATTGTTATTATACGACAAGTCCCTAATTTGAGATCAAGCAAAACAAAAATTTCTATTTATTTTATGATTGAATCGTTATATAGTTATCTAAATCGAAGAACATGTACGTTGAGTTGGCTCCAAAGAGAGCCCGTCGCCTACCTTGTAAGCAAGAACATGTCGTCATGAGCGTGTCATTGCGTCAGAGCATTATTATATGACGTCAGATAATTGTTGTTATCCTACCTCATGTAAGAATCTCGACCTCTGATTGATTCACGTGACCCTGGATAACTACTGGTATCACCCTCTTGAGCGGGAGGATAAATTAGTTATACTCCACCATGAACCAATCACGTAAAAAGCGTGCAAATTGAACTTATTTATACCCCGCCATGAAAAAAGCGTGCAGATTAAGCTCCTTGAAAATTATGTTTCGTTGAATACATTGATGTTACCTTTGCTCAAATAATATGTAGCTTTATGGAAACTTAAGTCACAGTAATTGCAAGCTATATAAATGCAAAACAACTCGTCGAAAAAAATTTCAATATTGTGTCGAGGCTTTCTGGATCATTGCATATGAGAATCAGTTCACATTTATTCGAAATATCAGTATTCATTCACTGTTTCGTTGTGTGTCTTGCAAGGATAGTCGTTTAACATCGAAATTATGCTTCAGGAACTGTGTTCATAAAAAGAAACGTCTCTGACTAAGCGAGGCACTGACACGATTGATGATGTAGTTTTCAAAACAACACTTCCGGTTTGTGACCCTGACCTTTGTCATGTGCCTAAGCAGTTTTTAACCTTTTTAAATATGCGTTGTGTTTAAACATTCGGTAAGATAAATCCGTTATAACATTGCTTAGCGGGTTCCATAGGTATTTATTATTCCCTTGAAAGGTTTTATGCAACTCGCGTTCCGCTCGTTGCATAAAACCTTTCGCGGGAATAATAAATACCTATGTAACCCGCTAAGCAATGTTATAACTTATATTGTCAGTCACCATTAATAACGACTGATAACACGTTCCATTGTTATCTGCACTAGTGACTGATAACACAGTTTATTTCCATTGATAGATCTCGGTATAACTTCGCCAATCATATTATAATCTGTTTTATTTAATGGAACTTTGTGTATGAGCCTTGGACATTCCTTCATGGAAACGACATCTACTCAGCGGTGCAGACCTACATCAGATAGTTGGAATGACACGATCGACAGGGACCAAATGGACATCTCATCACCAGCATCAACGACTTTATATCATATTGTGACCTGTTTTGTCAGATTGTGAGAAGAAGGTAGAGAAGAAAAGTAGTTTGTACGTTCGTTTTTGTCTCAGATGAGTGGTTTACTTGTACAATAACTGTGTAGCTTAAACATCAATGAGTTGAAATATGTTTGATTTATTATTTTGTAATGTAAGGGATTTTAACTGTCCCGGTGATCTTAAAAAATATTTCTATCTGACACTTTTATGCAGAATTACAATTGATTGGTTTTAGTCTTATTTCGAAATCATGTTTATGACTTTTGCAATCAAGTTTTCTTATCTGTTTCATGTTCCTACGACTTCAAATTTGTATTGTACACAATAAACAAGTTTACCATTTTATCCCGTAGACAAAATGCACTTGGGACCTTATTAATGTCTTTTATGTTTCAATATAATGCGAAAGCAGGAAATCGAGGATTTCGTGATAGAAGTAAGCAACACAGTCATAGCTACTAAAGATAGCACTGGCTAATGATGTTAGGGTCTGTTAGAAGTCTGTTCACAAGTGCTTGTTTAATAAATGGCTAGTTTTAGAATCCCCTCAAAGTAAAGTAGTAGCTAGGTCTATGTAATATTTTCAATGCGTTATAATATCATATGGAAACTACAACTGCTTAAACCTATTGTTTTTCATAGTATATTTTCATATTAATAATAGGAACAGTTTTTGATGTTTTTTGAGTTATTGGGCGATTATTCATTGAAAGCTTAAACACACAATTTAAATATTCATTTATTTGGCATCATAGAGATCAAACTAACATCTGGAACTTTCTCAACTCTTTCTGTCTAATGTATTTTAGTATAAACTTATGATCAAGTAGGGTAGTATATATGTTTTTGCAAACCAGTGTAACACTATACAGTTTTAATTTTTTTTTACTATTCACCTGATATCCTTTCACATGAAGAAATGTTGTAACAGCTACATATGTATCCACCGTTGTAAATTTTATTTATCATAATTATGTCATTTAACCAACAAGGAACATCAAATCTACTTTAGATTATCACCGAGTATTTTTAGAGAACACATCGCTAATGGCTGTAATACTGCCGAAGCGGAGTAAAACTTGCACACTTGCAGAACTTGCAGAACATATTATGATTCGTGTGAAAATTGACCTTGGTTCATGGTAGATCAAAGCACACATTGAATTTAAATCAAAATGAATCACAAAAGATTTGTTTGTGCGGTTGAATATTTATGTCTTTGATGATACAATTTCCTGAAAGTATCAATAGGCAGGACTACATGCCATTATTACCCAAATGACACTGGTTTAAAAGAAATTACGATTCACTGAATTTAATTTTTTAAGATGACATATGTATAAATGGTCTTTGATGTAATTTTTAATTAAGCATTCTTTTTTACGTTCCTTAATCACTCAGTATTATGATTCAAAATAAAAAAAGAACTCATTTAAGATCAAAGCAACTTAATATGTAAAGTTAGGATCTGTCACAATACGGGCCCAATGGCTGCGCATTCAGCACAGCAATCGATGCTTGATATTATTACGATTTCGTTGCTTGTTTGTTGACTTGTGTAATTTGAGCTTGTTTGTTATATAAATCTTAAAATGAGATAACGTAAAGAGCCACCCTGCTAGTTCGTATGAGAGATTTTCCTTTAAACATCTAAAATGGCCATCAATCGACAGAAACATCTTTCCTCTATACGCTGACACTTTCAAATGTGTTTTGGCAACATTGAAAGTATATATAATTAGTGTCCCAAGACACATTGGATCTCAATTTATTGTCGAGTGCCCGTCAAAGAAAATCCTTTATTAAGCAGCTGGGTTTTCCAAAGTTGCGTTTGTGTAAGCATTACACGGGTCAAGTTGACGAACTGTAGACGACTTGGATGTTGACGAAACCATATTATAAGCACCATCAAAATTTGCATTAGCTGTAATGATATGAAATTACATTTCTCGTTTAAATCCAAGTAAATGACATGAATTTTTATGCATTTACTGACAAGGTATCATTCAAATTTCTAGCTTATTGTTGGTTTCAATCGTTACAATTTTGCTCCTAAGAATCTTAAAATTAAACTCTCTTAATTTTCTTTTCTATGGAAATTTTCTTTTAAAAGAAAGTTCCCTGTTATTGAAATTGCAAAAGAAATTTAATTGCAAACTATAGAACTAATTATTTTGATTTATCAATATCAGATATATTATTTGAAAAAGTTATATATGTGACAGATACGTTAATATTTGGTAATGGGTTTCTCTCAGACAGTGAATTGTACAAAAGGCATTAACTATAAAATTATTAGATCTAACTCTTTTTTCCACTCACAACAAATCACAATTTAAAGTAAAACACCAAACAGGCTATCTATTGAACAAAACTATTTTGGTGACGCACTGCACGTTTTCAGTACCTTGATCTGATATTTTTTATATCAAAATGTTTTTATTAAAAAAACAAAAAAATCACGCACATCGTTGACAAACCATGACTGCTTTGTAACCTGAGTTGATGAGTATAATTTAAAGATAACAGACCAATGTCTTCCTGATTGGCATACATGTATAAAAGGATCATGATAGACATGCATTTCAAGTTAAATGTGCAACAGTAATGCTGTTGAGTGGGACAACAGTCAAATTATAGAAGTGCAACTTGACACGTACCACTTATTTTACCCCAACCAACGGTCTAGGGTATACAGTAATGCCATCGATTTCGTCCGTCCTTCTATTCGTCCGGGGAATTTTATATTCGACCTTTTACAGAAAACTATTTCTTTGATTGGTTTCAAATTTTGCACATATCTTCTACCCTACTTGCAGGGGTGTTGTGCTAAATCACAACCGATTTCGTTATGTCTTTTTCTGTTTTAAAATTTCCTTATTATGTACCTACCATTTCAGAGTTCGTCAGACTGGTTGTAAAAAAAGTTTTCATCAAATTCATTTCAAAATTTCGCACATTGTATTCTTACATACAAGGAGGGGTGCAGTGCAAATTTGGGTGTTTTGAATTTTTTGTATTTAGTCATTTTCAAAGATCAGTATGTAACTGAGTGATTTATGAATTCATGAATTCACGCAATTCTTTTCAATATTTTTAGGGGGTGGGGGGTAAATTTTGTGTAAGAGACGTCTATCAACGGTCTTGATAATAGAATGTCTGAGGCCGTGTTCACATGCCACCAAATACCTATAAGAGTATATTTGCTCACATAAGCAAATTTGCATATATGAGTAAAAGTAAATATACTATGCGTTCACATGGTTAAATAGTGTAAGGTGTAAAACGCATTTGCTTATGTAAGTATTTTGATTTTGTTGTCCTGTGAAAGCATTTCGTCCATTTGGAAGATGGAGGGTCATGTCTCATTTGCAGTTTCGAGTGTCCGTATCCGTCTAAAAATATCTTTTAACTAGTGTTAGGGGAAGTATGGGGATTTAACGCCAGATTCATTAATAAATCACAGCCTTTTAGGATCTGCACTGAGTTTTGCTGACAGACTTCCTGAAACATTGTACCTCGATTTAAAGGATCTCATATGCTTCACTGTTTCAGAAACTTAAGGAAGCTATCAAGCTAAAGCGACTTGCTATGATTATCAACTTTGTCCTCATCCTTTGTCTATCAGACAAAGCTATCCTTAAGTCCTGTGCACTACCCATATTGTCCTCAGCCAGGGGCCCGGGCTATTATGACCAAACAATCTTTCGCACTCTCCTTCAAACTCTTTCGAATCACAGATTCATTTGGTAGAGAGAAACATATTTATTAGAGGCTGAAACACTGATTTGGGAAGTCAAATTATGGGTTGATGATCAATCTTCAGAGAAAAGTTCCATTAGTTGTATAACATGGTGGATGAAATGTTTTATTTCAATGTTGTTATGTCGCGGAATATAGATAACAGTGCCAAGTCTACTGCAAGTTAGTCTGGGGGAATCTTTAAAGAAAGCAACCCTCTTACATTGGATTTTCCTATCTATGCTGGTGCCCTTGATGGTACGCATATTCCAATCATCGTTTTTGTCCTTGCCAATACTGACTATTAAAATTTAAAAGAATTTTACGATGGTTCTACATGTCATTTGTGACCAATTTTACTGACATTAATGAAGGCTGGGCCAAATGCATTCATGGTGTGCGAGGGTTTGACAATTATTCTTGTCAACTTATATTTTGGCAACTGAAGACAGGTGACCTTGTTTCTGGAAGTGCTTAGACACCCCTGGTTCTAAGTTCACAGCACACTGATTGCATGTTGTTATATGGCTTGTGATCATGACTTTGACAAAATATCACAGAAGAAAACCTTTTTGTTTAAGATACATTATTTCTCAGTTACCCCTATTGGTTAAGTTTTCTCAGTTTCTGTTGCATTCTGTCGAACCAAATGCAAATAGCTTTTTTTACTCTACATTGTATATGTTATTCACCACACGACCTACTTTCACTTAACTAACCAAACCAAAGCTTCTTTTTGAAAACAAGTATACTGTCTGACTTTCAAGCCCAATTGTTAAACTGGCATGCGGTTCGTGATGAATTACATAACTCTTTAGAACCATCTTTGATATCATATTTATATGTTTTAATCAACAATAACATACTTAATTCGACCTTTCAAAGTACAGTACCCCATGCAAAAGTGCCATAGCTTTTAACGAACCCGCTTTAGGTGACATCATCATTATGTGTGTAGTTTTGCACCACGTCTCAGTTACCGTATATTCTTTGTCGGCAAGTAGTGCCTGATTCGAAGAAAAAGAAAAGAAAATCTAGTCGTGTGCGACAAGACGGCTTTCCGGCGTATATTTAGGCACCGAAAATTGTGAGATGGCCACACTTGATTCGTCTTCATGTCGACATGCCGGGGCTTACGTCTCTGTCATTTTGGTAAACTGTCTCCTATTTAATGAAATTTGGTCCGATCTGCTCATGTTTGATGGCAAAATATTGCTAAAAATACCACGGATACAATAAAAATATTTTCAATAATATTGCATATATCAATAGTTCGTCAATGGGGCTTTAAGAAATGATAATTTCATTTTGCTCATATGGGTAAAGATATTTTGGGTTCACATGACCCAAATACTTATGTAGGCAAACTTGCTTAAAAGCAAATATGCTTTTGCTATTCCTCTGGAGGTGAAGTATATTTACTACGGAAGCAAATTTGCCTATATAGGTAAACGCGTTTACATGCCCAATTTACTCATTAGGAGTATATTTACTCATATAAGTACATATACTCATATAAGTATTTGGTGGCATGTGAACACGGCCTAAGTTGTGTGAAAGTGTCATGGTTGCGTGTATATGAACCTGATTGAGTCTTCACACAAGTAAAACGAAACACAAGGTTTAAACACAACATTATTTTCAATACAACAAAATACTCAACATCTTACAAATGAGACAAAGGCCCTGTTTATACGGCGAGCGTTTGCATATGAGTAAATCATTACACATATGCAAATTTGCTCATATGAGTAAAATTCGCCGTATGGACGCATTTGCACATATGTAAACTTTACTACCGTAAGTAAATTTTTCACTACCGTAAGCAAATTTGCACCTAGTCAGGGGCAGGTGTTAATGCCATACTACCGTGAGAAAATGTCAATTTTTTACTACCCTAAGTAAATCTCGCTGTATGAACGTGTAGCAACTTTGCTCAAGGTTAGCAAATTTCTTTTTTTTATTCCTGGAAAAGTGTACATCATGAATAGGGAATGGTAGTTATGGGTAGTATACAGTAATACAATACCAGTATTTACCACAAAAAAATAGTGTAAAAAAAACTAAAAAAATAACCTAGAGCATTCACACACTTTCATACACACTTCACACAGGCTAGAAGCTATGTAGGCAATTATTGTAGAATGAAATTAGAGAAGATTTTCATTAACAAATTTATTTCTAATAGAATTCGATGTGTTCTGATTTGCAAAAGTGTAAAAATAAATTCTATCTGATAGTAGAATTTCACCTCGTTTTGAAAATGTTTAATGTGTGGTAGACTATTTTGCACTTTACATCTATATATGTGGAATTTAGTGCTATGAAATCCAAGATATTATCACTTTTAAAATCTACAGTAAGATCTATATTACGTGCATGTTGGCACTTTGATTAAATCCATTCTGAAAATTTGTCCCTAAAAAATGTGGCTTCCCGTACAGTCCAAATATACAGTACAGTCCGTTTTATAGTTTCTGGTCCAGCCTTGCAAAAAGGATATAAATTATTGTAATATTGTGCATCTTAATTAAGAATGTATTAACAGGTAGAATTCTATGGAGCAATCTGAGCTGAAACCATCTAAGTTTAGGGTCTGGGGTAGTTTTATGTGCTTCAACAAAAAGGCTTGGTCAGTTTACAGTGATTAAGTGTTGTTCTTCCCATTTTTCAATGGCTTACAGATTATCCTCAGTTTGAGTTATGACATAATAGTATTTCTTTGAACCTTTTTTGCAAGCAAAGAGATTACTTTTAGAAATATTTATACCATTTGTTATTTCCAAGTTTGAATCCTCTTATATATCCAATTGTGTCAGGTATTTATTCACTGATCTTATCATTCCATAAAATTCCAGGAAGTTATATTGAAGTTAGCCAATTTCGCTTTAATCTTACATCAACCCCTTTGAAAGAGCTTTATCGCAATTGCAACCTTTTTTCAATATATAAGGGCTTTTCCTTAGTGTGAGCTGAAGGCGATAGTTCATCTTTTAGTTTCTCGCAAATCATATGCATAGTTTCTCTCCTCATTCTAAAGCCATTCTGAACCTTTAAAATGTTTCAAAACATCATCTTCAAACCACTTGCTTGATCGCAGCTTTCTTCGACATTCCCTAAAATTGGCCAGGCTAAATATTAAACAAGCACTAACGTAAAATGGATATTTACTGTGTCTCCAGAAAGTTTCCAGTCTTACCCTCTCCATGATTATTGGTAAATGATATGTATCGTAAGCACTGAAAACCCAACTGCTTAGGCGACATAAAACCCCTATGAACGCATAGCAAAAAACTTTTACACACGTGTGTATATATACCACCCTGAGCAAATTTGCACATATGCAAAGGCCGCAGTATAAACAAGGCTAAAGACAACTTACAGTGGCATGCCATGAAATATATCAACAGGGACAGAACAATTACACTTTACTTGAACAGTCACATCTGTAAAGTCATCTCCGCGTTACAAATCGCCGAGAAGGTATCTGGTCACAATGACATCAGTTCATAACATCACATGTAGATACTGACACCAGGTCACGGTGACCTCACATGTAGAAAATCACAGAACATCAACAGATCACCACAGGTTGCCTCCTCCAGCAAGATTTTACTTGAGAAACATGAAAATGTGACCATTAAATGAAACCAACCTGACAGAAAGAAACGGTCATTTAATTAGTTAGGGATGCACGGTTGAGGGTATTAGTAACCCCTGCTCACTTGTTTGCTTATTGTGTAATTCTAATTATAAAATATATAGAGATTAATACCCAAGCAGAGATGTCATATTGTTTTTACACCACGAGTGACTATAAAATGATATTTTCCCGAGCGAGAGCGAGGGAAATGTCGTTTTACTGGCACGAGTGTTGTAAAAACAATATGACATCTCGCGAGTGTGTTAATTTCTGTATTATCCATAATGTCAGAAAGCCAGAATTCCGATTATTAGAATTTCAAAACATCGTCAATGGTGAAACCAATCAGTTCAGCGCGTATGGATACATCTGTAACTCGGTCAGGGTTAACACGGTTAAAAGACTTATTGTGTAGCGCCAATTTCAAACAGCAATACGGAAATATCACTATTTTGATGTTATATATCAATCTAAGTATAATCACATATGAAAGGCAACAGAATTTACATTCTGCTTTATTCAAAATCGCGTCTTTAGTGTCAAAGTCAGGCAGATAAAATGACACGTTTGCACTGATTCACCCGCCGGCTATGTCGGCGTTCATGATGTTGCTCGTGCTGCACGCTTTTTGCGTGCTGCCCGGAAGCACTCGGCCACACTAAAGCATAAAGTCGAGTAGCTCGTAAAGTAGTCTTACATTCCGATGTCACGTGGTCTTCTTAACTAACCAATGGAATTACCGCTAGGGTTTATTACACATGTGCAACATATCGTTTTTTATGTCATGACTTATTTCAACACATATGGATAATAAAATATAATAATAAAAAAAGGGGGGAAAATTTACGCTCTTTTTGTTGATTTTAAGAAGGCTTTTGATTACATAAATAGGAAAAAATTATGGGCAATTCTCAAATTCAAAGGCGTATCACCAAAGATGCTTAAAGCCCTAACATCTATCTATAATTGTGTCAAGGGACGTGTACGTAATATTTCTCTTTCTCAGCTGTTTGACTGCCCACAGGGTTTACGACAAGGGTGTGTTTTAAGTCCAATATTGTTCTCTTTTTTTATTAATGAATTAGCTTTAGAAATTGAATCAAAATGTTATCCAGGCATACAGCTCCACCCCGATGTTGTACAAATGTTTTTACTACTTTTTGCTGATGACATTGTACTATTTGCTGACACTGTATTTGGATTACAAAAACGAATAAATATATTAGAAAGCTTCACTAAGAGCCATCAGCAAAGACAAAGATTGTTGTATTCAAAAATGGTTGTAAACTAAGTAAACATGAAAAATGGTATTATAATGGAATTATTTTGAATGCTGTTTCCTCTTACAAATATCTAGGTATTTTAGTTTCTCGTTCTCTATCCTGGTCTCCCCATGTCAGTAACGCGGCTTTGCAAGCCAAACGAATTGCATATGGTATTTTCAAATCTCTCTCCATGTAAAATCCATTACCCCATAACTTATTTTTCAAAATATTTGACACTAAAATCAATCCCATTCTTCTGTATGGAGCCGAGATTTGGGGAGTTGATAAATTCAAAGAAGTGGAAATTGTACATAGAGAGAGAGAGAGAGAGTCTTTATTTCCTCCAGTGGTATCCGAAGATTACATATAAACATCACATTGCATCAAAGCTTACAACAGAAAAATATGTACAAGATTATGTACAACACTTCTAAACATTTAATATTTGATGTATTAATCATCGTAATTAAAGACAAAGTGAGATTTTATTTCATGTACATAGAGAGAGAAGCGTAACAAAACAGTTTCCCATAGTATTGGATCTAAGGCGTTATAAAAGTCATTTTCTGCTCCAAAGAGAAATGATAACATATCTTGATCATCTTGCATTTCAAACATTACGTAAGTTTCAACATCAAGCAGGTCAATTAAGCATGTAAAGAAGTCATTTCGTTGCTGTAATAAGTTTTCACAGTGTAAAAGTATATGGAAATCATAGTCAAAAGTTTGTTTGTTACAGAGGGCGCACTCTCTTGATATTTTACTTCTTGATGATATCTTGACACAAAGTTGCAAGGCTGATTTATAATCAGGGTGTTTATAGGCAAGTTGCCAGAGCACATGATAAGAGAGTTTAGTATGAATTGTTGCATAAAATGACATATTTGAGCGATAAAGAGTTTGAGATTGCCACAATTGTTCTTCATAACTATGTACATTGGTATTAACAATTCTTCTCCAAACATGTTTCGGAGGATTTTAATACTGGTGTAAAATATGTAAAATGCCAGATTCAAGATTTGTAAAGAAATGTTATAATATGTTATTTTTAGATTCTGTAAATGGTAAAACAAACTGGGCATCAAAAGTTAAGAATATTCTCTACACCTTTGGATTTGGATATATTTGGAAACACCAACAAAATTTGAATATTGTTGATAAATTCTTATCAGAATTTTTGTTTAGACTTAAAGTAAATTATGAACAGGAATGGTACTCATCTCTTGTAAATAGTTCAAAGTATTCGTTCTATTCTTGTTTTAAATTCAAGTTTCGTGTTGAATTTTATATAACAAATTTATCATTATCAAAGTTTCGATCATCTCTTGCCAGATTCAGATGTGCCTCACATCGCCTCCAATTGAAACCGGTCGTTATTCTAACCAACCCAGACAAAATAGATTATGTACTTTATGCAAAGAAAACTTTATTGAAAATGAATTTCATTTCTTGCTTGTATGTAAATGTTACCAACATCTAAGGCGTTTGTATTTACCGTATTATTTCTATTCAAGCCCAACTTTAAATAAATTCAATATGCTTATGTCTGAAGACAAACAAGATGTTGTCCAGAACTTATCAATTTTTATACACAATGCAATGACTCTTAGAGATAAATTGTTACGCCAATAATATATTGCAAGTGTTTGTTTATCGTATTGTTTGTAATTATACACATGTACCGCTCTGTAAATCTAAAAAAGGCCTCCACTGCAAAGGAATAAAGATTGATTGTGTAATTCTAATTCTAATCTGAAGAATTTGAGTGGGCCGAATAAGTGATGAAATAACTGAAAAATTTGCATACCCTATGATGTAATGAAACTAACGAAACTTACTCAACATATTGATGTTTTATGTTTATTTAACCGAAATCGTGCCAGTAAAACGATATCATTTTACAGTCACTCGTGCTGTAAAAACAAAATTATCTCTGCTTGGGTTATCTCTATATTGGATTCACAATGGTGAAAATAACAATATTATTTTGTAACAAAAATGCGATTCAATGCATTCACTAATGTTTGACAAAGGCCTCAATTAGAATCATCTTTGATCAGATAATTCATATTTTGTAACATCAAAACTACCCGAGTCCCATTATGTCTGCATCATTACTTTTCTTGACTAAACAGTTCGTTGCTAAACAATACAATCACAGATCCATTAAGATCAAAGGTATAACCATCACGAAATGAAAGGGATGAAAATTGATCAAGATGCTGCAGATTTTGTTGATATAAATTAACATTCCATAGTCCATGCCTTCTTCCATTCTCTCCCCACAGAGGCAGATCAAGTCATGTTGATTTAGCCTCTGTTATATTACGCCGACTTTGTGGGATAGAATGGGAGTTGCCTGATTGGAGGCAATCAAAGTTAGTTGTGCAATCAGCGTCGCTGTTCTTAAAACATCATTTTGGCTACTGAATCAAGGCAAAATCATTGTAATATGAACCACCCTTTCTATGCGAGAAGCGTTGTCATTTGATAAAGAAATTCAAATGGGTTGTGATGCGGGTTTTTCCGCCAGGGGAAACTGCCGGAACCCACGGATTTTGGCGTAATAGAACAGAGGCTAAATCAACATGACTTGATCTGCTTCTGTAGGGAGAGAATGGCCTTCTTCTGGCTTTTGTAAAGCCATTGTTATTCATAAAACATTTTGACAAGAGACCCAATCATCCATATTTTGTGCCGTTTAAATCATCACTTGTGGTTCTTCTGTATTGAGATATTCAATGACCACATTTCATTTAGATTCCGTTACATATATTATTTATGCTTGATATATAATTTAGAGATAAATTACCTGTAAAATATTACATTCCAAGAGTGAGGACATGTTAAATACCCCACCCGCTCTAACTTGACAATCGTAGGAAATTGAGAAACAGCTATGAGAAACCTTTTTCTTAATGGAACTGATTCATGTTGAAACTTGACTTTGAAATGTTCACGCTTAAAGGGGCAGTAGCACGTTTTTTGATAATTTTATATTTTAAAATTTTCAGTGATAATTGTTAGTTAATGTTAAATGTATTATTTTGACAGTGTTTTGAAAACATAAAACATCAACACTCAAAGTAATTTGAAATAAACCAGGAAATATACATACGCTTCTTTTTTAATAAATCAAGTTCAAGTTCTAATCCCGAGCTTTAAAATATGACTATAGTCTTGTTCTGTCAGAAAGAATCCAAAATATTCGCTAAGATATAAAATGACCTGCCTGATGCTTTAACTCTATCGATAAGTACACAGCAGATTTAGTAGTCAATAAACCAAGTATAACTTCTATCATCAAACACCAGGGACTGCTCATTGGATCTTTATATGGTCATACATATGGCGAGAATAGACATTATCACTTGGTGATAAACTTAATTTTTATAGTATTTCTTTCCGCGTCTCGGACGATTGTCTTTTTATATAAATCAAGATATCTCAAGTTAGTTTTTTAGGGAAGTCTCTAGATTTGCGTTTAGGGAAAAGTCTAAAAAAAGAACTTAAGTTAAATCATCAAATCAATGAAACTTTGAACAGTACATGTTTAAAAACAAGAAAAACGGTCGGCACAAAACCAGGGACAATAAATTGAATTCTATACATAATTTTCTCTCACTTTCGTACATTACAGTCGATCATGTTAGATAAATTGGCTGTCGAGAATAAAAAAAAACAGTACATACATACATTAAAAAAAGTATAAGGGCCTGAACTCATCAAGCAAACACTTCATTTCGCCGAAACAACTGTTAAATCAAATTTATGTATGATTTCACGACACACGCTACTAATATTTCTTAACTTAACTGAACTCGTTTTAGCAAATAACAGCCATAACGTTTATTGTATCCTTCACAAAGCTTTTCTTGGTACATGCTGTTCGCCTCCGTAACTCTGTGATATCTTAATGCTTCTGTTTCCCAGTCATATTTCAAAAACATGGTGTCATGTTTCCATGGAACAATTTTGATTTCATGTTGAAGTTCCGTAGCTTTTCCAGGCCATATCGCAGACACTAAATTCTAAATAATTAGTTTGGGATAACATCTATTGATAGAGTGGTGCCGTTTACTGCTTTTTCGTGTTTTGTTTGTTCATATTTCTAATGGATACCATTTGAACTAAGTGCATGATGAGTATAATGAACTTTTCCGATCGGTTTCTCAAACTATACTCAGTTTCATTTTAATAACCATCATAGATTAATGGTAATGTTGGAATGAAGAATGTCATTGAGTTTAAACTTCCTGCAATTTGAAAACACCAAAAGGCACATTTGTAAACAGATTCATTGAGCTAGCCCCGAATTCTGCTCTTGAAACGCATTTCCAATTTGCGTTTCCATGGAAACCGGAAAAATAACAAATTCCAGAAAGTTGAATAGTGAATAGACAAGTTGCGTTTCAATGGAAAGTTTAAGTAATTTCAGAAAGTTTAAAATTCCAAAACTATATGTCATGATCGGTGAATATGCCAAATTTAATTAAGCTAGGCCAAATTGTTTTCGAGATCTGCTCCGGAGTGAGTGAGTGAGTGAGATGGTGTTTAACGTGTTTTGAACAATATTTCAGTTATTAAACACGTGGATGTTGACATCCAAAAGAGAGTAGACAGATCAGGGAGAAAGGGATCGACAGGTTGAGGGAAAAGACGGAAAGAAAGGCATAGTAAGAGATAGGAAGCAGGTTTTAGAAGGACTCAAATTTGGTCTGGCTTCTACCCGTCGACCTGTCCAGCTTGGGTGACCCTACCAGGAGCATGTAAGCTCCAGCTGGCATAGCTCTCGGGGTCCCCGAAGCACACAAACCACCACACCACGATAAGGTAATGAGTCCAGTGGTGGATCTGCTCCGGAAACACATGTCTAATTTGCGTTTCCGTGGAAACCGCAAAAATTTAAAAGTCCAAAAAAAGGAGTTTAAAACCCTAAAGGCACAACTACATGCAACGATTAGTCAAAATACCAAGTTCAATTGAGCTAACTGTAACGGGTTTCAAATTCTGCTCCGGAAACAACATGATCACAGAGTGACGGACGGACGGACGGACAGACAGAGCCAACGACTATATCCCCACATACCAGGGGGAGAACAAAATCGATATCATGTTTACATAAGGTTCATGCCTAAAAAATAGGTGACCGCACCCTCCACTAGAACGGCATGAAACATCTCTCGTGTTGACCCAGCGTGGTGGATGTTGTTTGTCAGTCAAGGTAGTGCACGTGGTGGGCGGAAGGAAGGGCGAAATGTCAAATATGTTTAATTGAAAGCCACAATGATATCAGGTTTCGTATCAGGAAATGTATCTTAACCTTTAATTTCGTTATTTAACTCACGGTACTTTGTATAAAGGATATAAAAAACATTCGTCATTATATTATAAACGGTCTATGGCAACTCAAAGGAGGGACTGCATGTCGTGTCCTATTATAGATTCAATGATATCTAGGTAAACCTGCAGATGGTAAAGGAGAAAGCGAGGATGCAAAAAAACGTTGAATAAAAATTATAATGATTATGTCGTGTTGATGTTTCATTACATCATTCTACATCCAATTTGGCTTTAAATTGTGACGTTAACTTTAAGCTTGGTTCAATGTTTCATATTGTTACGTTCATAAATATGAGCCATTTGCAAAGCCATAGCGAACAATTACATTAAACTGAACTGTCTTCAAAATGACACCGTTCAGGTATGCATGCTGTAGCTGGTATTAAGATAGGAAATCTAATATCAGATATTGTAATTGGATACGTACAATGATCATTTGAAGATGGAAAGTAAATAATAAAATCATATTAGTTTCGATATTATCATCAGTCCTCCATCTGAATGTAGATGTATATTCTGGTTAAGAAACGGTCAATGTGTATTTGCGGATTTATTTAGTGATAATTACTGTATGAATATTGGGAATTTGGTACTCAACTCAAGAATGATTGTTTGCAGGTTAAAATGGTTATGCTAGACATGTGACAAAACTTACTATGCTTCCTATTACATCCAGTTATTTAGAAAAATGTAGAGGTACACGAAATACATAATTTGGTAGAATAATAAACAAATCTTTTGAATACTATACAATTATAGACTTCTGTAGAGGTCAATATCGTTTTTTACTGACCTTAGTAAAACAAAATTGACCGAGCTTGCAATTGATTTATCATATGTTAATAAGGACATTGTAAACATAAATAAATCTCAAATACAACACTGCCTTATCTAAAAGTCACAAATACTTCACTTACATTGTACCTAATGAGAAGCCGGGTGTTTGGATAAAAAATGTCCAGAAAATGAGAACTTAAGGATTAGCAGTTGCTTTCTTCGTGTTATTGGTATCAATATTGTAAGTTTGTTTTTGTTTTTCAATATTTACGTCGGCAAAGCGATTCATCTTCACGGTAAGAGACGCCGACATCACAGGTGACGCAACGTTGGTAAGCAACATAGGCAACATAGGCATTTTGTTAACAATGGGTCACTATCAAAGGTGATTGACTTTTACGATTGTTCAATATTGTTCAAGTCAATATCGCTTTCTATGGACTGTCATGTGACCGTCTTTTGACCAATCAAAATTGATAAAAAAAATTGATCATATAATAAAAGTCATTATTACCTTCAAATATATATGATGTTATCTATCTGTTAGCTGGTATTTTCCTGTTTATGCAATAATAGGTTTCTTTCTTTTCCATCAGCTATGAAATAATTTTCCTTTTTAAATTTTAAAATGCATCCATTGAATAATCAGTCTGAATTTTTTTTTATTCATTTCTATATTTACCAAAACGATAATGGAAATCAATAATGACAAACCATCCATTTATTGAGAAACACTCCATACGTGAAAGAAAAATAGCATTAGAGCACTGTTTTATAGTAACACAGCAAGTATTTTTAACATTATTAATTAATTGATTTCTAATCGTTTAAATTTTTTGTAGATTTATACAGCTGTACAAGCAATTGATACAAACTGATACATGACAATTTCAATATATGGAAACATTCAAAGACTAAACGTATTAAAATGGACATCTATCGGTAAGAAGATATAACGTTGGGAAATAAGTAGCTTCTAGACGAATATTGGAAATGTCATAACCCTTATATTCAAATATCGCCTGATATTTCAGAGGGCAATCATTTGGGAATATTTATGAGCATTTATGAGAGTTATTGCCCACCAACTTTCGTAGTGTTGATTGTGCTCTGAAAGTCAAGACACGGGATGACACTGAGATGGTTTAAGACACCAAAACTCTTTACGTTTAAGAATGTATTTGGTACAAAGCCTACGATGAAGATTCATTAGGCAATATTTCTTAATATCTTCTTCTCGAAAGTCAGGTACTGCCTCGTTCAGTACGAACGCCCTTGCGATAACATGAATTTTATCACGGATCATTCCAATCAATTGCTTCCACAATATATCTCCGGCGGTTCATAACCGTTATACTCATATGTCTTACTATCGGAATGGATGGAACCAGAACAGATTAAGTTCTATTCCAGACGCTTTGCATATGATTCTATGAATTGGATATATAGAGTGGATTCGGAATATCTATCAGAATTGGCTTCATCTACACTCTTTTGTTTTCAAATTGTCCCTGATGTGAAAGAATAAACTTCCCTCAAAATTACATAAAAGAACAATTGAAATCTTAAAATTCAGTTCAAATCAAATAAACGACAGTAAATGTGAGTCGCGCTGTTATCGGAAATTATGGAATTTGGAATTGTTTGTACATACCAAAATGTTGAACTTAAAACCATTTGACTAGATCAGTTCATATTTTACAAGTTGGTTTTTAACAATAAGACAAACCTTAGCTATGCAAGCACGTAAAGCAATGGAACCAGTGTTAATGTTGCTGAAAAATAATAGACATATTGATTTCCACACTGCTTGTAAAATATTTGATTCCAAAATAAGTCCGATTCTAACATATGGTTCAGAAATATGGGGCGTAAAGTATCACGAAGTTATAGAAAAAGTACAAACAAGCTTCTTTAAAAGAATTCTAGGAGTTGGTAAATATCCTTCAAATAAGGCTATTCTTGGGGAAAGAGGACGATATTGTTTATTCATAAAAAAAACAACAGATTAAAAGTTTAAAATATTGGATAAGAATGCTCAGAATGGATATTTCACGTATTCCAATACATTTATATGAAATGCTTAAGTTACATGATGAGAATGGTAAAATAAATTGGGTTTCTCACGTTCGTGAAATTTTGTTTTCAAATGTTTTTAGTTATGTATGGATAATGCAAGATATTGGTGATGCCAGTATGTTTATATCTGTATTTAAAAGACGTTTAATTGATATGTATATGCAATCTTGGAAACGAAGTATAGAATCCTCATCATATTTAAAACATTATTGCAGTATAAAGAATTTATTTCAATGCAAATCATACATTAATAAGCTTAATAACAGACAACTGATCAGATCAATGTGTAAATTCCGCATTTCTCTTCACGATTTTAGAGTGAATCATCAACGTAAGAAGAATGTCAATGTGTCTGACATTGATTCTTTCTGTTTGCATTTTGACCATAATGCTGTGGAAAATGAGTACCATGTCTTCTTTATATGTATTAGATACTCTTTGCTTCGTAATGAATATTTTATGTCCATTAACAAATATTGTAAAGCTAGGCTAACATTTCAACGAATACTTAACACACATGATGTAACTATACTTCGAATAACTTCTATTTATCTTTCTAAGATATTCAGGTTAAGATCTTCCTAGTTAAAGTTTGGTCATGTGACAAATGTATTTATTTTCTCATACAATTGTACCATGGGCCATGTGGCCTTTAATACTGAAATAAACATGATTCTGAATAAGATAAAGGTCTCAAAAGTTGAATGTGGCCTTGACCTTTATATCCACATCACAAGATGATAGACAAATAGCTGAAAACATAATGGACGCAATATTGTCTCATAACGACTGAGTGATGGTTTTTACGATTATTGTATATTAGCCATAACAGTTATTGATTAAAGTTGAATATCTTTGGATTTAAGCATTGATCTTGAATCTTTCTCTATTTGATTCATGTTCATATTACAACCATGTATAATCGAACCAAACCAAACAATAAGGATGAGTTTTGGGTATAGTATGTGTACTTTAACGTTTTACTAAGTTGCTGCCAAATAGAAATTGGAATTATCATTGACCCTTATATTCAGAAATACTACATGTGCAGACAATCCTTTTGGAATATTCAGGAGTATTGAATGCTTAACACAAAATCTTTTTATTCAACACAGTTTGTCTAAACCAGATCATCTGTTTGCAAAGCACTCTGAGGTGCAAAGGTATCCCTATGCGCAACAACATTTCCATCCGACTATCACTATCGTGTTGCTTAAAAGCTTTGAAACTCTTAGACAGTCGACGCCGTTGAGTAACTCGTTAATGCAATTCAAAATTACAAAGCTTTTCGAGGAGCATATGACAGGAAGTATATCAGAATATTCTCTTCTAAAAAGTTATAAGCCCGTTTGTTTGATAAGTATAACCGTAAGAAAAGTTGTGTTGCATCGAAGATTATAGCAAAAACATTTTTCCGGAATACATTGAGGTTCCAATGTGTGAGCATTAGTAATACTCATTTGCCTTAAATATCTCATACCATCTTAAGCCATGAACCTCACAAATGGTGTTTATTTCACCCTATTTGTAAAATTGAATTTTTAGGAAACATATTGTTCAATAGATAGAGATTATTACTCCAGGAAGGGTTTCATATGACTTTTACGAAACGAGTGTGAAGTTTTGTATAACCCGAGCGAGAACGAGGGTAATAAACAAATTTGCACGAGTTTCGTAAAAGTCAAAGTCATATGACACACTTCCATAGATAATGATTTCTTGGTTACCGATTGTATTCCATTTTCCCATCTTAGAAATATCCAAGAAACGGATCGCTTCCCTTGCGACGGCCGGCTACAGTGACGTCACGAACAATAGTGTTATGACGTCACATCCGAAAAAATACGGGATCAACAATTGTTGCTAGGCAAAAGTGATATGTGCACTAGTGCTCATATTGAAAATATGTCACCACTTATTTTCAACCATATGGGTAATGAATACATGTATGTACTTTATTAGAAAATTTCTAATAGCTTATATGAGGGCTTTTTGTTTGTCTCTTGCTGCAAGGTAAATAATCTTGTTTAAGCAATATATCATAAAATGTGCCACGTTTCCTTCACATTTCTTGACAGGCCCCTTTGGGAATACTGCAGACACCATATGCCATAGAGTACTTGCTCTTATTTCAAAAGGTAATGAAGGCACACTTACCACCTTTTCTGTCTATCATTAACTTGATACTCCATTTACATCGTATAAAAACACCAGTCTTGAATAATGAAAACTTCAGAAATGTACTGAGTAATATAGCCAAGGCCTAAATTCTACATTTCATATGCAGCTATATGTTAAATGTTCTGTTTTATTTTTGTCACGAACATTGAATTGTCTGAAGACAAACCCCCACTCTGAACGTTATCGTGCTGACTATGTTATTTACATGGTACACTCACAATGTATGCCGTACGTATACCCAGTTAACACTACTATTTCATACCCAATTTACGTTCTGTTTTGAAATCGGTAAAAAACAAACAATCTTGTTTTATGAAGTGCATTTCTGATCTTGGTAATTATTAACAGCCTTCCACGAAAACGAATTCATTATAGGAAAAAGTTTCCAACAAACAAGACAATGTCCTGCTGGGAAAAGCAAGAAAAACAAGTGTTTGCCACTAATGTGGCAATGTCCTCCGCCGCTTGGATATTGCGATAGCATGGTCACTATAAGCAAATGCTATATTCCCATTGACAATAAGTGCAATGGTTCAAGAGATATAGCGTTAACAAGAGTTTCAAAAGTAGGCGCAGTGCCGTTATGACCTTGAAAATATGGTCAAGGTCACCAAAAGTGACTGGTGTCTGCGTAATTTCCTAAAAGAGGATGTGACCAAATTTGAAGACATTGGGTGCAACGGTTCTTGAGATATCGCGTTAACAAGGATCCGGACGTACGGACAGACGGACGGACGCAGCTGAATACAATGTCCCCCGTTCCGCGTTGCGGCGGGGGACAATAAGGCAAAGATCACCAAAAGTTACTTGCGTCTGCGTTTCCTCAAATGTTTCATGTGACCATTAAAATGACAAAAAAACAATTTCAAAACTTCCGTCAGTAATACATATAAAATGAATAAACAATAGATATGATTTTCTATGCATAATAAGAAGTAAGTTTGAACTAAATTCAAAAGACTTTAAACTTCATGTCGTATCATTACCATGTAGGCTTCGAAATTATCAAAAGGCAAATGAAACAACTATCAGATTCTGATTGTCAATGTTGAAAGGAAAATTGCATTTATTTCATTTAAGTTTGTTAAGACAAATATTAAGATTATCTTTGATGATTAAAAAGAAACATTATTCGTAACATCAAAACGACATTTTATTTCGTCCTTGTATTTCAATCAATTTTTACCCTCCTAATTGAGTTCCCTTTGCCAATCAGGATGATTTTTCATAAAACACAAAAGAAATCAATAAGGATAAAAATCCTGACATCATGTGACGTTGAGATCAGACATAAACAATCCACAACATCTAGGCTTTGTTAAAAGCCATCTAAAGGAACAGACCCAAGATAAAAAAATATCTAACCTACAAAAGAAAATTGAAACTGTTTTGTGTTATGCCGGGACGGAGAATATGGCAGCAAATAAAAGAAGCTTATTTTAAAATGACAAGAAACAAAGATGTAAGTTTAATATCACACTGACTTTAGTTCGATTATAGTCTTCCAGAGTTTTATAAAATTACAGTAGTCAATGTGCAACATTTGAGTTGTCCTGGGTGGAAACTTCTTATTATATTCAATAAATTTATGCCGTTCATCATTACCGTTTGTTAACAGAACTCCCAAAGGCTTGTCCTCTTCTGCCCTACACATCTACAAATTAAACGATGATTGCACATCACATTGGGGTTTCGGATCAGGAGGTCATAGGTTGAAATTCCGCTCGGGACTCTGCATTTGTGTTTGCAGTAGAGAACTCTTCTACCCGTAAGGTTGGGTGCAATGCTACACTGAATTTAAGCACATTACCACCCAAAGTTTGCTAGGTACAGCCGATGCTCGCACGTTTCACCGCATAGCAAAGTCACAATGGTGTTGCGGACTTTTCTCCCTGGAATCAGACTACCAACCGTGATATATTTGAAATAATCTTAAGTGCGGCGTTAAACAAATCACTTCACCTCACCTCACCATCGCACATACATGTAATATGTTACGATAAATAAATTTAATGTGGTAAAACTTAATAATTGCTCTTCTACAAGCCAACATGCTTCTGGGGCTTTTTACCCTTGCATCTATTTTTGTCAACACAAGTATCAAGGTACTAACTAGTGCAATCTTCCTTATTGATCTAAATTATTTGCTGTCTCGACCTTCTTAGTCTTTGGTCATTTTCTTCTTTTGGCCGTTTTGGAAACATTTAACGATTATTATCTGGTGAGTGATCTTTAAACCTTGTTATCAGATCAAAATCTGTCATTCCTGAATCGCTTCTATGAAGACACTTTGACTCTAACAAAGACAAGAAAGATCAACAGTGCAGCTTATCCTTACAGGTCTGTACTGTCATGTTATCTGCTTTTATAGACATCCTTAAATGCAACATACTGAGAAAAACATCACTGTTAGCTATGATGACAGTTGTCTTTTTGTCTGTTTGGATGATAACATGAGATGGTGCCTTTATGTCATGATCCTGATACTAGTGTTCATTCTCTTTTGTTGATAGAAGCAAACTTGTAGATGAGTATATCTTCATGAGATCATCAGCAGTTCAAAGGAGAGAGCAATATAATAATCCCTTATGATGTGCCGGTTTGGTTATTAAACCTGATGTTGTTTAATAGTTCTATCCAATTAAAATTTTCTTGAACATGAACTAAGCCTGTTACAATAATTTAGTGACATGTTCGCTCGTTTCTGAATTTCGCCGTTCAACAGACACAGTTTAAGTTAAAATAAGTGTACGAGTCAGTCCTGCACATTTTACTAGACTCACTGCAATACATTTTTATTTAGTAAGATTATTAAAATAAATTATGACAAATCCTACTGCAGATATTTAGGAGCTGCATCTGTGAAAGATAAAGGGAATTATAAATGTAAAGAATGAATTATGAATTAAGATGAAAGTATCAATTCCTATTTTCAATATATTTTATGAAGCTACATGTATGCCACTTAATGAGAGGTGGTTTACAGAAATAAACTCTTTGAGGGTAACATATAAATTAAATTTATGGATACAAATACAATTCAAGTAAAACACTATATATTGCGTTTTGGCAAAGGGTTGTCGACACACTGGTATTACCCTAATGAATATTACCTAATTTTTAGTAGTTGTTCTTTAATGAGTTTTATCACATATATAGGCTAATATAGGTGGTTATATTCTTTAATGTAACAATTGTATGGTCAACATAAACTTACTTTCGAAAAGGAGTTTGACACATGGTCCACTTAGGCTAAATAGTATAAAAACACCTACACTGTAACCTGTTATCGCAGCATTTGCATGCAGTGTTTTAGCCAGTTAGGGTAATTATGGGCGAGAGAGTGAACAAACATGTCATGTTATGTTCCTGGGACGACACAGATATTGTTAATGTTAATATCATAACTTGTCATTTTACAAATTGTTGTAGTACGCCATTGCATCCTCTACCATGTATTTATATAAAAGTGCCTCTTTTCGTTATCAAATATATCAGTAGTCCGAAGTAGTGAATTACTCAGTAAGTGCACCGCCCCTCTTTAGCTTCATTTAGATTATGGTTAAACGTTCATTGTGCTAGCAAAGTGAGGGAATACACAATGAAACTGATAGGACCAAGAGAGTAATAATGACAAAACAATGGACAATAACGTTGTCTTGATGTTCAATAACAACAAACTACATCCCATTAAGCACTTAAGTGTGATTTATACCGGACCTGTGGTCTCATTACATACAATAGTGAATCATTTGTAAATCCATAACAAGCAATTATCTATGACACTTACTCTTATCACAATGAAACAGACTTGACTATGACTATATGATTTATTTAAATATAACGTTATATTGGGATAGGAAAACGAGGCGGTTTTCACATTTAAATCAAAGTTCTGTTCGTTTAGATATTATCATTAATCTTTCATTTTAAAGTTCGGTGAATTGGATAATATTTGTTTGATTGATATTTTAAAAAATGTTCAATGACTTGTTTGATCATAGCTGCTTATTTGGCCTTTGTATTGATCCTATTAAAGATTTGGCGAGTTGGCGATTCGAAAAACTGTGATTTGACAATGTAGAAAAACGAATTTTGTCGGGAAACGATGTAGATGTAGATAATTTAGCAAGCATTCTGAAATTAAGTAGTTACGTATATACATCATTTGAATATAATAAGTTTTACCTACCCCTCTGTTCTCCTGCTGTAATATCAGTAATTGTAACGTTTCATTGTATTAAGAGTATTAGGGAATATTCGAATTCCCCTCAACAGTCTTCAATTCATTCTTAAGATGGTAGATATTACCATGCTTCAACTGATAATCATTCCGCAGTTAAGTCATTTGTGAATGATGGATAGTTTTATACCAATATTGTTTACATGAACATTTTACGGTCACGTTGAAATACTTTCACATAAGGAAATTGTATCAATTGATATTGTTACTTTATTGTTTGAGACATGTTCAACTACAGGGATTTATTATTGAACTAAACAGGAACAAACCTTAACTGAAACGATTTAACGTAATTGGATGAGTTTTTGCATCTTCTATCATTCCATAAAATTAGAATAAGTCGCCGCTGGATAAGTTTTTGAATCCCAATTTACAATTTATATTCAGAATTATATTTCTTAGCTCAATGTTTTCGGAATACTCATGAGCAAGGAATAATAAATATATTCACAACACGAAGTTCTTCATTTGACACATTATATATGTATAAACCAGACCCTCGTTTAAGACGCCTATGATCTGCCAAAGTATGTAGCATAACGTTTCCAACCAGCGATCTGTGTGCTTACAGAGCTTAGCATCTCAAGACTAGGGACGCCATCGTGGGAGAATATGAGACCAAATATCTTTACTTTTATGAATATTTCAACTGCAAAGCTAACCAAGTATTACCGTTTAATGATACGTAATACTTCATAATATTTTCTTCAAGAAAGTTGGAAACATTTTTGGTCAATATGTAT
The DNA here is from genome assembly GCA_916613615.1 of Steromphala cineraria. Taxonomy (NCBI): domain Eukaryota; kingdom Metazoa; phylum Mollusca; class Gastropoda; order Trochida; family Trochidae; genus Steromphala; species Steromphala cineraria. The sequence continues at coordinate 9,945,859 of OU744725.1, forward strand.
ATATTATATTATATGCCATACTCATGTGTCATACCCACGTGATTGAAACATGTGAAAACTAAGCGTTGAGCCAGGTGCTTCACTTGTGGAGGCTGTTAAAACATTTTTCTCAATATTATTTCAAAAGTTGTATTATTTTGTTCAATTTCAGTACATTTTGATCAAGATTTAGATATTTGAATAACATTATTGCATTTTGTCTCTCGTTGCAACGTCCGGAATAATTTCAATGGGATGATACCAAGTGATCGAATTCAATGAAAGTAATATTTGGCAAGAACGTTTTTGAAAGACTTGCGATAAATGCATTTATCTATTAGCATTCTCCCCGATTCGAGCAAGCTCAAGTCATTAACTGCTGATCCAAAACCTTAGTTTTAATGAGACAAGTTTCCTTGGTTCTGGCAGCTTTTCATAGCGGCAAATATATGAACCACCAACCATTTGAGATGTTCCAGCCTATGTAAATGCTTACCTGAGGTGGTTGTTGTCAATGAGACCTTTACTGTGAATTTGCTGCGGTTGCATGATTAACTTGTAAACGCGTTTTATTCAAACAGTTTGTATCAGAAGTTCATGAATTGTAATCCATGTGAGTTTTAACCTGCGTTAACAGTTTGAAATACATTCAAAACAACAATTTGAAATACATAAATTGTTGTCTAAGCATTAAATGGTAAGAACAAAGCAAACCGAATGCGGTTTTTTACTAACATATTTCAAAAGCGATTATAAATGGGAACTATTTGCAGAAATCTACCTTGGTGAGAATGTTATCGCATATACATCAAATCATCATAACAAATTATCACTACTGTTTATAATCACTAGGAGCGAAAATAAGTAGTGACATCCTGTATATTTCACCTATGATGTTATCAAACCATTATTTGTGACGATTCATCTGGCTCTTATAAATGTCTATTATGATACATCGTATTATGTAAATAGCGCTTATTACGTGAAAACTAGAGACTCTTTATCTATTAGAGCATATTTGCAGTAACTAGAGGTAAGGAAAGCTTAAAGACTGTTTCGGAAAGAAGGGGGTCCTAATGACTTTAAATCGATGTTCAAAGATGGTCATGAATTTCTCTTGAACATTGGCCAGTTGTTGTTCATAAACGCCATTGCATGACACTTTGGTAACAATGGAGGGGCTTAAACAAGCCTGATTAAGTATAGTCCGCCAATGCGACAATTTTTGGTTAAATCTTGCTTAGCCAACATTTGGTAAAATGGCTGATTTTGGCAAAATATTTTGTTGGCGTACCAAGACAGATCTGATATACCAGAAATAATCAGAAATAACAACATTCTTATCAACACAAGAATGTCCATAATCCCCCTTATAAAAACAATAACAAAGTCTGTGAGCATATTTTCTGTACAACTAGTTTTATTCACATGTTCTATGTCACATGTCATACACTGTTTAAAGGGGCAGTAGCACGTTTTTTCATAATTTTATATATTAAATATTTCACTCATAATTGAAAGTTAATGCTAAATGTATTACATTGACAGTGTCAACAATCTCATTACACAAGCCAATCACCCATAGCCAGAGGTCAAAGTATGAGGATTAACACAAAATCCATTGGCGACCATTTTGTGTGAACACCTTTAATTCATTTTGTGTCAGAAAAAGTAATGGCATGGCTAAACTTTACGTTATATATTTGAATTTGTACAGCTCCATTTAGTTTAAATACATTGTCTTTCAATTGAAACCATCAATTTTCATTTTCCTGACATCACCTTATATTCTCCCTAAAAACGTGCTACTGCCCCTTTAAAAGGTCCTGATTTTTACAACCTAAAATAACTTTATGTAAAATTTTATTTAAATCTTAACATTTGAAAAGCAATTTCCAATCCAGCTAACAATTTAAATTATTTTAAAAGCTAACATGTGATTAACATATAACATATATTCTTGAAATAATAATATATACAAATGTAAACATTAACATTTTAAAAGAAATTTTAAATCCAGTTAAAAAGGGGTTATCCTTAAAGATTAATAAAGAGTTAAAAGTTAAAATACTGTTGTATTGTAAAAAAGATTGTTGGCGTTCCAAGATAATTTTTTTCCAAATGTTGGCGTAGCAAGAGGTCACCCAATTTTTGGTCTCATCTTCAAAGTCTAAAGTTTTGCCGAATAGTATGTTACACACGGCTCAAAACACTTGTTTCTGCTTAAAAAGGCTCGTGTTAGTTGCTCAAGGAGTAAAAATATTTTAATTGAAATAAAAAGAAATGTTCTTTTTGTCAAGTTGAGGATGGTAGTTTCGTGTTTATTACGACTTACAATTATGTCACTAACTGTACAAGTCACCTAAATAGTACTGTTCATCACATGTTGTTTATCAAACTTTAAATGTACTTAATTAAGCCACGCGCTGTCATTAATTACTTAATATTCAAGACATGATAAGATTTAAATCAATTACGTCTATCTATAAAGAGCCTCAAGGTCTCAACCTGCAATAATTGATAAACACGAACCAATTTTAGAGTCATGCGAAACGAAGTGTCCAACAAGTTTATTTTCCAAATGTCCACGTGAAAGTGACAGTTTGATCTTCATAAATGAAACGTTGCCAAAGAGATAATCATTACTTATATCATCATTTGTTGTTCTAACTGCTTTTATATACTCGATCGTTCAACAATATGAAATAACATTAAATTAATTTAGATTTGATAGAATGTGTCAATTGAAACTTTTTGACAACGCAATGAAAATGGACACAAATTGTCATTACATTTAATTACTTCCTCATCAAACATGTTAATCAAATTTGACAAGCTGTCACTTACTTCTCCTGTCAACTTTCAGACAAAAGCGCCGAATGTACTTTTATAAGTCACTGACTGAGGAGGCTTAGGACTAATTTCCTTTTGCTTAGCTTTGCTTATTAGTTTTGTTATTATAAATAAGACACCCTCCTGAAACAAACAACATTTAAGGATACACGTACATAAAATTAAGTACAAAAACAGGTTTCAATATCTTCGCAACACATGTTAGAGTTACTGTATAAGGATATTGTTTTTTATACACTGTTTGTTACTTAAAAAGATTTATGATTATGTATATAAATTTTAATTCTTATGTCAAACATCGTATTCTAGTAGAGAATCTATTGACGAATCTGATAATAGGAGAACTGCTTGGCATCTCAATTTGTTGGCGTACGTGTTTTTAATCAAAGGAAATTTCCAACGCCTCAAGTTGATAAATGTAAGATAATGAACAGCCAACTTCAATTTAAGGCAAGAGAAACTAAACCATTGGTGCGTGTAAATCTGGGTATAAATGAAATCTAGTCTTATCCCAAGTGGCATCTTTGTCTGAGTGCTATTGCAAAATACGAGACAAAGTCTGAAAAACACTAATCGAATTTTGATGCTTTGAAACAAATCTGAGGCAACGTGCTTCAATACTGTATTGAATGGTCACAAATATTCACAGAGGGATTATGCTAAAACTGTTGTGAGTTTGACAGACAATACCTGACGTTTCGAGATTTCACAAATTGCCATCCACTCGACTTGTGTATTCTGCTACCAAAGGCATAAGAACAGTTCTTGTCACTGCAACATACAACGCAAAGGAAGTTCCAAGATTCCCAATTATCTTCAATCAATAACATGCTTTACCGTCTTCCTTTAATAAGACATTACAAAAATGTGTTGGTTTTCTCGAAATTGAATTATTGACAGTACAGCAATTCAGCAATATGAATTAATAACTTTAACCAAGAAAAATCATAATAAAACACAAGAGTCACCATGTGGAGCACAACGCTTTAGTACTTAGCATACTTGCTTTTCAAGCCAACGGACCGGATTCAGAACCCGTTTGATAAATCTCATTAAGATGAGTACAGTTATCATTGCAGAGAATATCTTAAATGTCTATAATACAAGAATCACATTCCCAGTGCTTGATACCCAACAAACGCTAATTTCGGAGGTGCTACTTTTAACAGATTAGCGAATCAAGTTACACTGTGCGATGAAGAACGCTTGTTATACGTACAGAATTATTTGAATGATATACATGTATCATTGAACGTGTTCGCTTTCTTATCTTGAATATATATATCAACATCGCTCCATACACATCTTGTAAATGCATATCTCGCCCGATGCGTGCGGAAGATGCTCCATACAATGAGTAGTTATAAAGCTACACGACAAGTCCGTTTATCTATAAAACAATCCCAAAACTATGTGTTTTTTTCAATATCAGTTTACATATATATTTACAAATACAAAGTCAAAGTTTGAACCATGTACCACATTATCATCCTTGGCGACCTACAAACAACAATTCGATAAAGGTACAATTTGACATAAATGCCATAACAGCCTTTTTACGTCGAAGCAAACAACTATAAAGTACATTTTATATGTTATTGATACATAAACCTTGTTATCTAGAATGTTTTCAATATATAATCTTATGGTATTTCCATTTATGATGATAATTAAAATTAATTATCTTGCGAAACTGGACAATTCCTCTGACAATCAACAACAGAACCTGTTTACAAATTCCTTTCTTTGAATTTAGTAAATAAATGTGTATATCCGATAATGGTGAATTTTTTTATTATTTTTTTAAACCCCTGCTAAGTCTCCGCATGCCTTTCTAAACTTCAATTGAAAAGGTCTGTTTCTTCTATTGGTACAACAATAGTGACTATTGTCGACTACATTCAAAAGGGAGTTATAGGTAGGTAGGTAGGTGAAATTAAGGGCGAAGTTTGGGCCAAATATGACCTACATGCGCCCGGCACTTGGAGTGATTATTGAGAGTTAAAAACAATTAAAAAAATTGAGTATTAAATGTTATATAAGGTCATAATTGCCAGTGTTCTTGACAAAATTTAAAACTGATCTTTGGACTTCACCAAACATCAAATTTTCACCAAGAATAGATCTTAGTGAGAAGATATTTGATTTGGAGATAACAACCTCTCTGAGTTCTTCACGATGATCTTTATGCCCTTCACATTCAACAAGATAATGAATGACAGTCTCTGGACAATTATTAAAACAATGAACACACGAAGGAGATGAATCATTGTCTAAAACGTGCTTGTAAGCATTTAGTCCACAATGGCCAAGTCTTAAACGAGTGAGAATCACTTCATCTCTCCGGTTTTGTCGCCGAATCTTGGTGTGCTTAACAACTTTAGGGCATGAGCTATGCATATGTCTGGCAGTGTTGCCCCTATCCCAGTCGTTTTGCCACTGTTCATAGATTGATGTATTAACAGAAGCATAGAAATCCTTTGGCACTGGATATATATCCTCAAAATCCACATAGGGTTTGGATAAAGATGATTTTGCAAGCTGGTCAGCTTTCTCGTTTCCATGAAGACCTACATGTGCAGGAACCCATGTTATGTCACAGCTTATGTAAGTTTGATTCAAAACGGTACCAAGATGTAATATTTCATATAGAATGTCACTGCGTTGCCCGTTTGCACCTGAGTGAATTGCTTGAACCGCTGCTAAGGAATCTGTAAAAATGATTGATTCAAGATTATGATTTTTTACCCACACTAGAGCCATTAGAATAGCTGTTAATTCTGCTGCAAAAACTGACAAATGATCTTGTAATCTAAACAGTTCTTCTACCTCTAGAGATGGAATATAGAAAGCTGCGCCAACGTGTCCTGTAGCAGGGTCTTTAGACGCATCTGTATAAATATGATTAAATCCATGGTAGCGTGTATTGATGAAATCAGATGCTACTGATTTTATGATAATAGGACTCATTTGTTTATGTATAACTGAGGCCAAATCCGTATTAAGTGATGGTTGTGTAAGACACCATGGGGCTGATTTGTGAAGCTTGAATGGGGCATTTAGTTGTAAATCTTGAATTTTGCACTTGTGAGCGAGTTGTCGAGCCGCTAACCCAAAGGGTAGTTTGCCATGGCTCAAATCACACATGACATATTTCACGCACTCATTCAACACGTCTCTTGAAGAATGGTAATCAGAGGATGATGTCAAGGAGAGATACGTTTTAAGTGCGGACTTCTGACGGCAGTACGCGAGAGGAGGTTCCGAACACTCTACCTGCATAGCAGCTATGGGAGTAGTTGGAAATGCCCCTGTAGCTATTCTTAAAGCTTTTGATTGAACTCGGTCAAGTTTAGTTAAGTGACACTTTGCTGCATTCATAAAGACTTGGCTGCCATAATCCAATCTTGATAGAATTAGAGCCTTGTAGAGTAAAAGTAGTGATGATTTATCGGCACCCCATTTTGTACCCGATACGCATTTCAAGAGATTTAGTCCTTTTGAACACTTTCCCGATAAGTAGGTTATGTGACGAGACCAAGAAAGTTTACTATCAAAGTAAACTCCCAAAAATTTAAAATCAGGGACGAAGTTGATTCGATGTTCTCCAATAGTAAGAAACAAATATGAACAAGTTTGCGTTTTGTAAAATTCATGGCCACTGATTTTGAAATGGAGATTTTGAATCCCCATTGAGAACACCATTTGTATACTGAATCTAGTCCTGATTGAATGGAACGGAGAACAAAGTCAATATTTCCAAAACGTCTCCAAAAGGCTCCATCGTCAGCAAATTGAGAGGCATCAATATTCACAGGTAGTGAATCAAACATATCATTGATCATGATATTAAAAAGAAGTGGACTTATAACACTGCCTTGGGGGGTTCCGTTCTGAATAACATGCACCTCTGATAGATCTTGGCCTATGCGAACTCGTATTGTTCGGTGAGAGAGAAATGAACTGATCCATTTCAGCATTCGACCTTTGACTCCAAGGCTTTGTAGCTTAAATAGGAGTTCTTGTCTCCAAAGCATATCATAGGCCTTCTCGATGTCAAGGAATACACAAATCATGTATTCCTGGTTGCTTATAGCCTTTTGTGCCGCCGTTTGTAGGCGGATGAGTTGGTCTGTACATGAGCGATTTTTCCTAAAACCAGATTGAATTCTGTTAAGAAGTTGATTGGATTCCATATGATAACTCAAGCGGTTGCTCACCAACCTTTCCATGATTTTACAGAGATTTGATGTCAAGGCTATTGGTCGATATGATGATGGTATTGAAGCATCTTTTCCGGGTTTTGGAATTGGAATCACTACAGCTTCAGTCCATACTTTTGGAATTTCACCACAAAGCCAACTTTGATTAATCATATCTTTGACTATTTCTAAAGAGCTATTAGGCATATGCTTGAAATGTTCATAACAGAGATCATCAGCACCTGGAGATGTATTTTTTCCTTTTTGAACTGCCGTCTGTAACTCTACTAAAGTGAAAGGCTTATCCAATGGAGAACAAGGATCCTGTATGGCTTTGTCTATATCAGCTTTGAATTCTAGTTCAACAGCTGTTACCTTATTTTGAAATTCAGCAGGGAAATTTTCTAGACTACTGACAGTTTCAAACTGTTCAGCAAGTAATTCTGTTTTTTTCATGATTTGTAACTGCTTGTCCATTTGCGCCGAGAACTGGGATGGGACTCCTGTTAAAACTGCCACTGATTCTTTTGACCTTGGACCAGACTTTCGTTAAAGGAGTGTTTCTATTTATTGTGGAAATGTATAAACGCCAGCTAGAGCGTTTTATTTGGCGAACTATTCGTTGATATTCTGCACGCCTTTTCCTGAAGGTTTCCAAATCAGCCGGAAGTGAAGTTCTACAGACCTTGTTGTAAGCTTTATGCCGCGCTCGATTGGCTTCTTCACATTCCTTATTCCACCAAAATTGTGACACTCTGGGCTGGAATTTACCAGAAGTTTTACCAATGCATTCATTTGATATGCCAATTATTTTAGATGTGAGATTTTGATTTGACAATTCAATGTCTGTTGATAAAAGGTCTTCAGTAATCTGATTTTCACATTGTATTGAAAACTCATTCCAATTAGCAGATCTAAACTTCCATCGAGGGACTCGACTTGAAATAGTTCTAAGAGGATTGAAATGAAGTTGTGTATATACTGGAAAGTGATCGCTGCCGAGGGTATCCTCCTGGTGTACATCCCACTCACATTTTGCAGAAAGGGAAGCAGTTACAAGGGTAAGGTCCAATACAGAATATGAAAGATTTCCCATATTGACACGAGTTGCCTTTCCATTATTAAGGACTACTAAATCAGCATCATCAATGAATGATTCAATTATTGTGCCAGCCAAATCTGTCTTTCTCGAGCCCCACATCTCATGGTGACTGTTAAAATCTCCGCAAATGATGAGAGGGCCATCTGTGTTTTCAATCATTTTTTTGTAATCAAACACTGAGGCTGTACCCCTATTATAAACATTAAAAATTGTTAAAGCACGCTGATTACCATTAAAGATCTTTACAGCATTTGCTTCAAATGTCAATTTTGGGAGATTGTGAGCTTTGTAAGTAAGATTTGATTTGACAAAAATAAAAGGGAGTTATAGAAAATATTATTAATTATCTCCCTTGTTGTTTTTTCACGAAGCTAGGTTTGGTCAGGCAAAATTAATCGTTCTTCGATTGTTCAAAAATGAGCATTTCCACAAACCGTCGGACAAAACGAGATGTTTTACATAATAATGAAGAAAGAGGATATAGTACTAAACTATTGTCTTTATAGGTTATATGTTAAATTCTCCAAATGTAAACAACATACAAACTATTATCTTTGTTTGAAGGATCGATGACGCTACATTCAGACCACGCTTGAGGCAGTTTTGAGATTTCCTACTAAGTCACATTTCATGGATATCTTCCATTTGTTTGCCCTCATGTAAAATGCAACAAAACTCGTATCATGATAGCAGTCTTGGTAGCGCTAAGCAGACGTAAATGAATATAATCGTGGTTATGCTCACAAAACCCACATGTAGCTATTACATAAGTTTGTTGCACTATCACATATCTGCGATCTGAATTTACCATAACCATTTCCTCCGCACATTTAATATCCTAAAGCTCAGGAAGTCAACTGAAGATTCAGACATGTTGTCTTCTCTCAGAACAACGCATAGAATGTCACCATATTTAAATTTCAATACAGATGAGTCTGTCAGTGCATGTCAAAACGTAAAAAGAAGAAAAAACTTAAAATTGAATGTTGCATGAGGTTGTAGAATATGTAGATTATTCACAAACAGATGTTTTACGATTACAACTATGTGGATGTTTCCTATCATTATTTGGAAGTTATTTGACCGAAGCAGAAAGAAGGCGATCGGTAGTACGGTAGATTAGCTGGATTAAGCATTTGGTAGCAATAGGTAGCGCTTGCATTCAATGTAACAAACCTCTAATGGTTATCTCAACTGTATATATAGTACTATAATATGACTGCCATGAGACGACATATCCAATCTGTATGTTAAGGACAATAAATTTATATTCACGTAACTCGTGAATCTTTCGGGACTAACATGTGAGCTTAGTTGCAACCAGATACTGACCCACATTTGCTTTTTATTTTTTATACATGTATTGTTGATCCCTGATTGGTTACAGTGTCATATGCCTAACTTTACAACTTCAAATTGAGATATATGATTAGATTAAATGAATTGAATTTAATGAAATATTTAACCATATTAAACTTGAACAGTTATATGAACTCCAAATTTATCAAATAAATATTTTCTTTACATGGAAAATTTCTATCTAATTGCTTAATAAATTTCCAAAAATTCTCAATAAAGCATTGCTGGAATTATTTTGGATGTTTAACTGGGAACTCTTAGAAGTTAATGATTCGGATGCACTTTTAAGTTGCATGGGCAATTTCATATAACAATCAATATAGAGTTCTATGAAGAAAGACGCTTGATTAAAGTGTGGTGAATGGAAAGTTACTGAAATGAAAAGCTTTCATCATTACAACACTCAGTTATTCACACATTTTGGCCGAAGAGACAAAAGTAAATTACGACCGGCATGACATGATTTGACATATAAGACAGAGAACTGGTCCGTGGATGAAGGGTTGTTTTATCATGTTCACTTCATTTAGGATGTGCAACAAGTAACTTCAATCTTGAAAAAACAAGAGTCTGTTTTAAAAATGGAAAATATTTTAGTTGCGTTTTTGACATGATTATATATACTCCGCTGTTAAATGAAATATTTGGTGTGAATATTGTAAATGAACAATATCAAAGCGAAATTTAAACCCTCATCTGAACTCTCATTTGATTCACAAAAGGTAGAAAGAAACACACAAATTGACATTCAATACTAAAGTAAGCAGAACGTTTTAACAAAAACCATTGTTAAAATGTCTGCTTCTATGTGAGTCTATCTGAGGATGTCAATGAAACAAATGTCATCTTACTTCACTTCTGGAGCGTTTCAGGAGCCTTGTGAAATCAACAACCAGATTAACAACAAACGTCAAAGTCATATTTATATCACGTGAATATAAAGAATGTCAAGGAAGTGGACAATGATTTTACTAATTTAAGACAAATGGGAATGCAGAATGTTTTACAAATAGAGCCATTGAGTTGTAAAAGTTACCTTATGCTGAAGATCAAATTGCCACAGATATTAGGTTTTAATGATTGAAAGTCTTTAAAACGTAAAACTGGCATGCAACCAGACTTTAAGTTTCGACATGAATTAATTGTTTGTGAAGTTTCAAGTTTTTGGTTTTCATTTAACGTTATGTGATCTTCAACTCATCCAAATTAAGACATAGACAGCATTATGTTGCACGGCCATTACTTCACTTTCTCCTCTTAACTTAATATCTTGATCTTCAAGCTTGTAATGGATAATTCTTTCACCAACAACGAGTCCATAGAGTGTGTAATCAGTAGGGACCAAATAAAGGTGATAACTTCCAGTAGTCTGTAACTGCAAACTGGCATTATCTGCCGACACCGCACATTTATTTACGGCATTGTCTTGTCAATATGACCATACATGATTTGGTTACGTAAAATGTTAAAACGATATTGCTTGTTGAAATTGAGAAGATGCTTTTGTACATAATACACATTAATCCTATGCCAGATCTTTCTTTTCTGACGTCAATTTGCGGAACAGGAAACTTAGACAAAAGATCTTGGATAACTCATTTGAAACATAGTTGAAACTGAAACTGTTGCTAATAACATAACACATCCATTAGCGTTAACACATCTCAGAATTGGAAAAAGGGCCACATGTAGGTGTTATCATTCAGTCAATAAATCTCCCTCGTAAAGGTGTTATTCATACTATGGCAATGACACTATTTTGCTGGTTTGCAAACTGCGCTGTTAATATATAAGAGTTGCCTTATAAGAAAAAAAGGCAATGTATTTGCAGAGATAATTGTATGTTATGAAAGGACTTTGGTTTGGTAGTTGGGAGATTTCATAAAGATAATGTTTCAAACCCTCTCAATATTCTTATTATTAAAGAAAAAATATGTTTTATGTGACAAAGTGTGATAAATGAATGCGTGTGAGTGAAATTATGATGTAATTCCATTATTTTAAGCAAACTGGTCAAATGAAGTATCTTTCTCTTAGTTGAAGTCAAAAGTCGCTAAAGACTTTACATAATCGCGAATCCTGAAATCAGTCATAATGGCCTAATTAACAATATGCCTTGAATGCAATGCCCCTCAAAAGCAATGAGATGTGTTTAATAAATTGATAGATAATCACAAATTTATTCTCAAATCGTATTATTTTGCCTTATCAATAATCGATAGTAATTATTTAAAATAGGGAGGTAATTTCAAAAAACGTTATTCGCAAGTAAAAGATGGTTTGATGGACACAAGCTTTTTACTGTCTGAAACCCACATTTTATTTAGTCTAGAGCCATACTTTTTTTGGTGATCATTCGGTACCATCACAACTTCAGAAGAACTTTCTTGATTGTCAACATAAATCATCTTTTTTTTACATAAATTGTTTACAAAATCTTAATTGTTAGTCAGGAGAGATGAATTATATTCAGTTATAGCATCGTTAATTTCCAATATGATTACTTATTAGTTGTATTTTTGGCGTAGTCCGTTATTTTAAGTGTTTTTGATATGAATAATGAACAAGTTTTTATAAACTTTTACTGACTACCTCACTATACAGCACCTTAAAGCACCGTTACACCTTATAACAGTGAACTAAGAAATTATGTGCTCGACGAACACATTTGCCCGTTTAAATCACTATCTTATTCAGGAAAACACACATTGAACTAATAATAAGAAATGGTTAACCAATTAAAACGCTAATACAAAGTGTGGTAAAAACGATAAAATTGAATAAATAACAAAATAGATTAGAGTTTGCCAAAACGTGTCTAAGTAACCACCAATAAACACACAAAAATCATTCACAAGTCACGCAACAAACATAAGTACATATTCATCATATAGAGTGATGTCACCGGCAGGAAATGTCAGAAAATAAAAATTAAACGAGTATTTCAAAGGATTGAAGTTAATCTGTAAGTATGGAAGGATGTTTAGTTAAGTATCAGTTTTGGTTAAACCTGTTGGAAGAATTGCAACCCACCATTAGAAGATTTGGCAGGCTAAAGTTTGACGTTGATGAGGAAACTAAGATATATCAAAGACGCTCTTTATGTCATATTCTAGTAGATAAGATTTAAAACGGGGCGTTTTCACTGTCACTTAATAGAATGAAATCTGAATAATCAATTGGGTGAATAGAAGTAAAGAATGCTTTTAAAGAGGACAGAAGTCTGTTCATGTTTTGAATTGAATCAATGTTGATTGGAAAATAATGTAAAGTTAACATCAACCATAACGGGATTTTACTCCAAACAAATGACATTAAATGAAGTAGCTATAGAGAATTAAGTAAATACAAACGTCATCCGATTGAGTCATAATCAAACGATTGGTTATACGAAATATTTCTAACTTCGTAATTATTATACTTTTATTTTACAAAAAAATGATCTGGTGGATGAATTTGTGTGTACATGTTTACAACATACTTCAAAAGGGATTCAAAATAACCCAATAGTAACAGTAATTTTACTCGGTTGGAAAGTTTGCTGGCGCTCTTTTGTTTTGTTTTCTGTTGAGTCTATCATGGGCACTTTGCTTTTTACAGAAGTAAATGGAAAGATACTGGCAGTCGATTCATCATATTATCATATATCATTCATCAAATGAACATCTTTTTTATTTGAAAGCCACTCAATATCTTTTCTATAAACTATGTTCTCTATCCTACCGGAGATTGCTATTTTTTTTATCTAAGTTGAAGTCCATTAGAATATATTGTACTTATTGAAAATGTGAAAATTACAGTCAACTTTATTTGTATACTGATAGTTTCAACATGATGATGAACATGTTTTTGATAAAGACAGAACTCCAGGTAGAATCCTACAGTGCCAGATATTCTACAATGTTGCGATGATGTTCATTCCTTATTGACTTTTTACCGAAAGAAATCCGTGAATGTTTAACATGTTAATGTAATTTCTTTTTCAAACTTGATGATACGAATTAACATTAAATATTTTTTGGTGATTTTTGTATGGACTGGAAGTTTGTACGGACTGTGTGCAGTGTCAAACAAATTCCCTTGCCTTGCGACTCAGGCACTGACTATTCGAAACCTTCCTTTGTGCGGGAGAAGTCAACATTCTAACCACTACAATGACGGGTTTGCTTTTGTTTGAAAGTCTGGTTCATCGCATTAAAATGTTAAAGAAAGGATATTTGTTTGAAAATGGTCTTTGATCAGAAAATACAATTTCTACATTAAAACGAAGATTATTCCCATTTCGTCCTAATCACGCTCTGGTGTACTTTATCTTCAAATTCAAATTGCTTCTTTTAGCCAATAAACAAGTTTTGTGCTTAACAATACCACCAAAGATCACATAAGATCAATGCAATTAACATCGTGCTTCGTTGGGATCAGACATAAAGGTTCGTCAACGTTATGAAGGTTTTGAAGATGTAGTTAGTTCGGTTACATCAGGTTACCATAAACAATCAACATTAATGTCGACTATTGATTATTAACATCGTATATTTTTATTTTCGTACGAGGGGCACTCAATGTTCCCTTGGCCAACTTCTCTATACCGGAAGAAGTATACATTTCACATGTCAATGTAGAATATCTCCATAGGTCATGTGATGTCTCACACTTCACAATATTCATTGTATCTGTCAACACAGGGTTTAGAGTTCAGTAAGGTGCGAACATGGAGGCTGTTGAGTATAAAGCAGTTACCAGGTTTTTATTTTTGAGTTATCCAATAGGCGGCATATTTTTCCTATCATGGCAAAAGCATTGTGATATGAACCACCCTTTACATGCGAGAAGTGTGGTTATTTGCTGAAGAAATTCAAATGGATTGTTTTGCAATATTTTTCCGCCAGGGGAAACTGCCAGAACCACCGGATTTCGGCGTATCATAACCAAGTTCTAATTAACGATGAAAGTTGTGCATCTTTACAATTGGAAGTGTTTTAGAGCTGAGCTGTAACTGTATGTTTGTTAAGAATACTAAAAGCAATCAAAATTTACAACATAGTTGCTATTAAAAGAGGACAAATCAATGCACATTCAAATTAATTAAGCAAGTTTATCTCTATATAAAATATAGCGAAAAGCTTTAAAATGTTCTATACTGTTTCCGGAACAATAGCTTACATAGAAAATGACCTGACCTGATGCTTTAACTCTATCAATAAGTACATGGAAAGTTTAGTAGTCCATAAACCAACTATAACTTCTATCATCAAACACCAGGGCCTGCTCATTAGATCTCTATGGGGTCATAAATATGGCGTGAATAGAGATTGCCACTTGGTAAGGGATGTTGCTCATGTTCTAGCCTATTCTCTGTCCATAGATAAATAGATTCTTGGTTAGACTTTGAGAGAAGACCAGACGTGGGAATGAATTTCAAATTAAAAAAACTGAAATTTGAAATAATATCCCTAAGGTTAAGTGTGCCCTATTTTAAAATCCATTTTATGCTTAGAGCATGTCCCTGGGTGATGTGGATGAAGCGCTATAAAAGTACTCTTATTATTATTATTATTTTAAATGTTAGGCGATCTGTTAGCGTGTAAAAGGGATACACGTCGAAAATGAGTAGACAAAGGAAAATGATGACACAACAATGGCTGAACATACGTGCTTGATGTTTTATCAAACATACTGTATCCCATTTAGCACTTAATTGTGATTTATACTTGTTGCTTCATCTCATTTCTCAATGTCACGCATGAATATGATACAAAACAATAGTGGGCGATTACATCAAACACAAACCGTTATCAAATCACTGATTGTTATGCACCTGAAGTTTCCTGAAATTTCCTCAGACACATAGATGATAAGTGCTCTCTTCTATCGAACACGATATATTTGCATCAACCTTTGAAAATATGTGTAAACCTATAAAATGAATAAAACATGCCCTGATGTTTTCGGAATGGATGGTCCTAATTGTTCTATTGACCATGTGGATATATTAACCTTAATGGACTTGCACACAGGATCCTGATTGTTAATAAACTGAAAACCTCCGATTCTTTTCATGTCAAATGACATAGACAATGTACATGTATGAAAACATTATACAGAAATTTATAAAAAATGCTTTCCTTTTTAGTAACTTGCTCAAGATACACGTTATTCAAACATATGTTGAAATATAGCTCTTACCAAGATGACAAAGGTGCAAAGTGACATCTCAATTAAAATTGTTTTCCTAAAACTAAACTCATCGGAAAAAGAAGGTTATCATTTAATTGCACTATCATTATATAACGAAAATCGCTAGAAGTTTGAAATCAAGAAAGTACATTATATCAAACGATCTCGTAAATATTGAATAACGTAAAATGTTTTTTAACATAACCCGCAGTACGCTGCAGAAATGTAAAGTGAAAAGGAGTTAAACAATAATAACAGACTCTCATTTTGATACATTCTCACTCTAAATTAATAAAGGAAACATAACAATTGACCCAAATACCATCTTATGGCTCCGTCAGTATTCCTGTTAAATATTAATCGCTGCCTGTTCATGAAAGGGAGAATATAGGACTAAAGCTTGTGTTTTTTGAAAGACTAACTGTTTTACTACAGGGTCAAGCCATGTGACATTTACAATCGCCGTTAATTTCCAACGTTTAAGGTTATTGCCATAATTTAGAATTTCCAATTAGTAAAAGTTTAGTGACATCAAAACGCTCTGATTTCAAATATCCATGGTCTCTCTGTACTTCGATACGTAATGCAATACAGACATTTGTCATTTCACGTCCTTGGCGTCTCTTTAAAAATCTTTAAGTATGTCAAATAAAAGCGGATACCAGTCTATTGAAGCGTACCAGTCTTCATACTAATGTTTTTGCTGTTATTTGTTTGTCTTATATATTCACACCCTGTAGGGTGCAAGAAAACCAATGTCAAAAGAAATTCAAAAACTATGTCGATTCCTATAAAGTTTATATCAGTGGAAAATTTTTTTCAATTCTATTAGGTAACTGAACGGTTTTGTGCTTTGAACTTTGTGTGTCTGTTGGTGTTTTTTCTACACTGATGCTGATTGTGATCGACTATAAGCATGTGTTTCGGTTTTGTATAACGTGGTTTTTTTCACCTTTTTCAATCCTTTCCTTCATGCTTGAAAATTTCATAATTACAATTTGCAAAAAATACAAATCTAGGTAAAGTGGCCTTTTGATTCGATATTTACTGTCAATATTCATATAAAATATAAAAATAATAATAAGTGAAAATTTTTATTTTGCCGATGAGTTAATTTAATGATTGCACATTCCGTAAAGACTTTATTTAATAATCTAATGTAGAATTGTAGAACTTGTGTGTTATGACTTGCTATCGTGTAACCTTTGGTCCCATCTTCGGACAAACTTGTCATGCTGGTGTTGTTTTCAAATTGATAGCCTACATTTGATTAAAATCAAGACGCAAAGCATCAAATCCATCGGAGAAGAATATATGGATTGGGAAAATGCAAAACCGACTCTAGCCATTTGATCGTTCATATCAGATATCCAATAACTGGCGTCGGTGTTCTGACAACATCACATTTTAATGTCACGAATACAACATCATTCTAAAAGGCATCTTTTTAATTACAGTTAGCTATTTTTTTAGGGTCGACTTGAAGCTCTCGAGAGATGTGATGAGCTGAAGTGTTTCATAAAGTGGCTGTCGCAACTGCATAAGACTTTAATCGAAGACTTTCAGTTTGGTGACTTGCACTTGAAGAAGGTGTTGACTTTAACGTAGAGTTTTTAAAGGACAGTATGAACATATGGGGTAGTAAGATCCTTACATTTATATGATTGATGGGCCTTAACCATAGAACAACATGAAATAGTCATTTGCTCTGAACGTAGAGGCGAGAATGCGTCCAGTCTGATTAAAATGTTTTGAGGGAACAAAATAAAATATATATATCAGAGATTTCCTCTCCACAACGGTCTGAAAGCAGTCGAGACGCTTGTTCAACACCAGATTAGCGCAGATTAGCGCAGATTAGCGCAGACAAAACCTAGTCATAAGCGGACACATCGTCAATCAAATTTTTCCTAGTAATAAAAAACGAACATGGCGGCGATCATGTAGAACATGGATTTCACAGAGGTTACGTGCCCCTAGCTCTGATATCGAAAGCTTTTGCCGCCGTCAATGTGATTGGTTAGATGAACCATCAGAACATGCGGTTAATTGGGGTGCTTTCAAACTGTGAATGAGAGGAAAGCCGGGTTGGGTGTGGTTCAAACCCAAATAAAGATAATGTTTTTATACTTTTTTTTCTCGAAGCATCGTCGATTTTCATCAGAAAGAGACACATTCACTTATGCAGTATTAACGATAAAATTCCTAAACTAAACTTTTATTTCATAACTCCGAAACAAATAGGTTTTGTTGAAAATATATTTCAAAAAAAGAAAAACGATTTAGAAAATTTAAACATAACTGAAACCCTCTCCAGTACTTTCATGACCAATATAACTTTTACTGGCTTATATTCTAATACATATACACTTATGTACCTATTTTTATGTAAAAAATGTTATCACAACAGTACATCCCTCTGTCTGTTATTCTAGTTGTAAAACCACAAGTTCAGTTTATGATAGCACATGATTTTATGTGTCATTCAAACAGTACTTTTCAACTTAGTATTTAATCCTTTATGGTAATTTAAGTGGAATTGAGTACTCAAAGTCAAAGTCAAAGGATGTTTATTGTATGTGAGGCCTCAGGCCCATATACATTGGGTTACATGTTGTACAATTACAACATTAAATTATAAAGTATTCAGGTTCATATTTGTTTTTAACAGTTCATCTCTTAGAGACATGGCATAGGTTACATATTGTGAAAGCTTAAAAATTATTGAACAATCATCAGTTGACAATATTTTTCAAAATTTTTACATAATGGGCATATTCTATTGTTTCTATCATCTAAATCGGATAATGAACATCTCAGCTTCTTAGAAGTTAAGTGCAATAAATATTTTTCGGGTTGGAGAAGGGTTTTAAAAATCCGATATGAATCATATCGCGAGCTATTGTCTAATGTCGACTTCCAATCTTGGTTAAACATACCAATGATTGTCTCCTGAAAACGATAAAGGAAGAGGTTTACGTTGCCGACCGACTGCCTCAGCCACACAAAGCCATAACCATGCGAAAATAATAGATTGCATACATTTGAAACCCATGTCGTTTTACCTAAGTCGTCTAAGTGTACAAGCATATTATAAGCTTTTTTGGGTAATCTATTTTCGTGCATATATATTATTTTCAACCAAAATTTCAAACATCTAATATAAGAATTTATATATAGTGGAAATCTACCGCATTCTCCGTAAACCATACATGTTGGGGTTTGCTGACCAACGCAAAGAAATTTTTTACAAGCCAATAGGTGTACCTATTCAATGCATTCAAAACGTTGGAGTCCCCATAACTCTGAGCTGTAAAGTAAAAATGGTTTGATTTGTGAATCAAACAGCTTAAAAAATATCTTTGGAGTCAACACCAAAGTTATGCATAATTGATAACAGACTGATTAATGCTTTCTTTCCCTTTAAGGCTAAATCGTCAAGAGATTTTTTCAGATTTGCTGTTGTGTTTAACATAAATCCCAAATACGTATATTTATTTCTAACAATCACTGGGTGATTATCATAAAACCATATTTCATTCCTTGATACTGGACCACCTTTTCTAAAAATAACAATGTTTGTTTTTTCGAGATTAACCGATAGCTTATATGTTTTGGAGTAGCGTTCTAAAATATTCAACTGGTTTTGTAGCCCAACCACAGATTCTGATATAAGAACAACATCATCGGCAAATAACAATATAAACATCTCTAATAAATCTGGAAACATCTGGACACCATGTTTTCCATTTGCAACAATATCGTGATAAAGATCATTTATGAAGAAAGAAAAAAGAATAGGGCTGAGGACACAACCTTGTCTCGATCCTAATGGGCAACCAAAGATATCAGTCATATGGTCACCACAACGTACGCAAGCTTTAACATTTGTATACATTGATTTCAACATCGTGATCATCTTTCCCTTCATGCCTATATTGTTTATACAGAACCATAGTTTTGATCGATCAACAGAATCGAAAGCCTTCTTGAAATCTACAAATGCAACATATAACTTACGCTTACATCGAGATAAGGATATCTGTATGAGTGCAAACAGTGAAAATATATGGTCTGATGTTGAATATTGTTTTCTAAAACCAGCTTGCGATTCCGGGATAATATTAAACATATTCGACCACTTAAAAAGTCGATTATTTAGGATAGTGTTGAACACTTTACTCCATTAATAACAAAGGTACTTCTACATTTTTACCTTTGTTCTCAAATTTAAGTAAAATGTGTTGTATACTTTCTTTATTGTTTGAATATTGATTAGTTTAAATTCCTTGTATGTGAGGGTATTTTTCAGTGTGTTTACTCTGTTAATAACAAACATATTCTTTGTGTTCACAATTTCTCAAATTCAAACTTATTCGCATTGAAAGTTTTATCAACGAGATACACTATTGTGCACATCTTCATCTGAAAAGCACCGATTACAAATGCTTAGCATTGAAGTAGAACTGAGGCAATAAGCTTCAATAATGTGTTACAAACAATGAGATACATTATACAGAAGGTCCTTATATAGGAAAATGCCACTACCTAAATCGACTAAACAAAACGAAATGTCAGTCACATTATGAAGCAGCATTGGTAAGATTATCTCCATTATTTGAATTTGAATCGTACAAAAATCCTATCTCTCTAATCTCTTTTGATGTAAAACATCAAAGTCATTCTCAACAGACATAAAATTACATAACTGGCTTTTGTCCCTAAACCTTTCATGGAAACCCGTCAAACGTTTACGACAGTAGCTGTTGGAAGCAACAAGAATAAATACATGTAAGAATGAAGGAAAAACATAAGCCTGTGGTTGTCACTGTTTTAATCTTTGAGATAAATAGAGAATACTAAACGACGTCCCGTTTACTAACATTTTTATGAAACGAGTGAATGGTTTGTTATTGAACGAGCGAAAGCAAGTTAAATGCTGATTTCATTTACGAGTTTTATAAAAATGTTTTTAGACGGGGCCGAGTTTAGAATTGTATTTAATACTTGCCTAATGATATAGTTGAAAATAAAAAGAAATTCGCCGACACGATCGTCGCGGCCTGCCCGCTGACATTGTGACGTCATACTTAACGATTGTGACGTCATTATAACGTCACGTCATTCGGTCAGCGCGCGATGTTATGACACATATGAGTAATAACATGTACGATTTATTAAACAGCGATATCTTCAACGGGGAGTAATAACACATTTTGAAATACACTTTAAACTAATAGCTTAATAATTATGTAACTCACGGGTTTTATGTCGCTGCGTGCATGCCATGCTATTTCAAATGCTTATCTATGCAACAAATGAATCGTTTCATATTTCCAATTGTATTCCAAGCATACCAAGATAGCATTCGTTGTAGCGCCGAACAGTCGTAGATCAATATACTGGCGGCTATATTAATACAACTCTCCATAGCTAATTACATAAGTTTGTGACATGATCACATATTTATGATCTGAGTTTACCATAACCATTGCCTCGCACAACCCGTTATATCCTCAGCGCTCGAAGTAAACTGAAGAGTCAGACATAATGTCTAACGGAATCAAACATTGAACAACAACACATTCAACCAATGAGAACTACTTTAAAGGGACAGTAGCACGTTTTTAGGGGGAATAAAAGGTGATGTCAGGAAAATGAAAAGAAATGGTTTCAATTGAAAGACAATGTATTTAAACTAAATGAAGCAGTAGTAGTTTGAATATACAACGTAAAGTTTAGCCATGCGATTCCTTTTTCTTATACAAAATGAATTAAAGGTGTTCACAAAAAATGGCCGCGAATGGATTTTATGTAAATCCTCATACTTTGTCCTCTGACTATGGGTGATTGGCTTGTGTAACGAGATTGTTGACACTGTCAATATAATACATTTAGCATTAACTTACAACCATGAGTGACATATTTAAAATATAAAATTATCAAAAAAAGCGCTACTGCCCCTTTAATATAAACAGAAGTTATTATTCAGTTGTCAGTCAGAATGGTCCATTATGAGGATATACAAACCCAATTGAAATCAAGCGAGTTTAAGAATAATTAAAGGTAGATTTATATCAACCAAATTTATTATCGATGTTTATCTAAATGATTTTCAATTTCTTGTAAATCTATGTTACTTTTAATCTATTCAATATTGTTATATACCATGTAAAGAGCGTTTCATGGCTATCCTTGACCATTACATGTACCTCGAGTAAAGGACTGTGTTATAGGGTTGCTGTTGAACTAATATGTCCAGACAAACAACGACTTACGGTAAATCACGTAACTCACGATTTTAACAAAGACTTTTTACTATAATGCAACATTTGTTTAAAATATGAAACAAATAATTCTAAATACGGATATAATGTTGAGCCCTGATGTATTAGACGGTCATGTGTCTTACAGAGCTTTAACTAATTGTAGACATAGCAAATGAGTTGTAATCTATGTTGAGGGGAATCTGTATAAAGGATAATTACTTATTTTCTTCTCCCCCAAGGTAGGCTATTTTCTTGTGCCTTATTTTGGATGAAATAGATAATTTTGGTAATTGAAGGTGTATAGACAAGAGAAATAACATTTAACGTCCAAATCCAGTGGAATCCTATTTGTCTGATTTTTCTTTATCTTTTTTCCTCGGACAGAATGATTTAGACAGATGTCTTAGAGTTTGAAGAATTTTTTTTTCTAATCGTGATTGTGATTATAAATCTTGTCATGTGTCATATAAACCATAATGCGATGCATATAGAAATGTACATATTGAAGGTCCTGACTTGATCCAGTCTGAAAACTCTTGTGCATTAGACTATTGTGAGTAGTCATGCATATAACTCATTTTCTTAGTCATTGTTGAAATATTTTTATTGCACATTCTTTATACTGATAAGAGGGGATGGTTTTCCTTCTTTGCTATTAATATTATGAGTCTCATCTTTGAAAATACACCGTTAACTCACAAGTCTTTTAGTCTCGGTAATTCGATTTTCTGAGAAGAGTCAACTTTTTGTTTTTCATTAAATTTTATACGTTGAGAAAGACGTAAAAATGTAGCACGTGATACCTTGATCACTCCAATTTATTATATATTCAGATGTTCATGCTTGTAGAGATGATTTCTCCAGCCACAATGAGCCCACCGAGTCTGTTAACAGCAAGACTCCCATTACCAGGTGATGACTTCCATTAGTCTGCTATTGAGACCTGGCGTTAGGTGCTGACAAGGCACATTTATCTTATCCATTGTCTTTACAAAATTACTGTTAGGGGTTTTGGTTACATAACATTCTAAAAGGTTTGCGTTTTTTTGCAATTTTCAGGAAGCTGCTTGTATACATAAAACTTGATATGCTGGCTAATGCATTTAAATGACGCACTTTTTCGGAACGAGACACTCTACTTTCGTTCGTGTAGATTGTCTTTGAGGATACATATTGACCAGTGTAGATTTTCTTTAAGTACATACGTGAACTAGTGTAGATTTTCTCTGTGTGTATTTATCAAAAGAAAAAAGGTTCTGCACATCTTTTTTAAATTGGAAAACATGATTTGACGTAAAAACAGTTTGATTAACGTTTACCAGTGTAGACTTTCTTTTAGTTAACACGTTGGCTAGCGTAGATTTTCTTTATGTATATCTATCAATAAAATGCCACTCAAAGATGTCATATTAGCATATGAAATATAAACCACCGTTATAAATTTTATTATAAATTATGTATGCATTTCCTTTCTCTCTTGTATTCCCTGAAGTTAGGTCATTTGGAGTAACCAAACAAACGATGGTAACACAATGATCTCAATGGTTAAATTAGGTGTTGATGATGACTTGCAGAGTTGCAGTATAATGTGTCATTCATTCGTGTTATACAGACAACAAGGAGAGTTGATAAATACCATTGATACCTTTAATAGGCAACTTTATACATTTTTACTTTTTAGATCTCATAACATCTTAACATGCTAAACGATGTAAATAACTTAGACTAGTTCCGATTAAGTTGTCTATCAACCAAATTTCATTTTAAACATTTTGTACTAAGCAAGACATGTTGCAGCTAGTCCTCCTAGACCCCATACCTCATCAGTATTATTGTTTCGCGTTCACAAATTGTATTAAGTACTGTTTTCTTATCGTTGTTTAATGCATAAAATTGGAAAATAAATACAAATATCTGTTTAAGAAATCATTAACAAGTCGAAATAAGCATCAAATGTGTATACAGCATATACAGTGTTCAGAGTAAAGGGACTCTGTGTTCAGACTTTTCTAAAGCCTTGAACGAAAGTGTTAACGATAGGATCTGTACATAATAATACATATTAAGAAGTATTTCAAAGAAGGATTGACTTTACTCTCATGAAGCTGAAAATGTAAGCATAGCATTAACCCATTTGGAATCTACGAACACATTAACGAAAGACGTATATAATGAAATTGCAACCAACCATTAGAATATTTGACAGGTCCGTTTTAATAATGTGAATACGGATACCAAAAATCCCTTAACGAGAGTGGTGTAGGCGTTGTATTGTAAAGAAGGTGTTAGTGGAATATTTCAGCAGATAAATTGTCAAAACATGAGAAAACTCGGCTGTCGTGTTACACAAGGATATCTGAAATGTCGGTGATAGTATTAAATGAATGGAAATATAAGTCCTTTAGAAAGAGCTTCAGCGCTAAGGAAATGAGCTTAGTTCTATGTAAGCTTTCAAAGGTAACCCTTTAAGGCAGGGAGAAAATGTAGATAATGGGAATGGGAATGTTTTATGATGGCAATATATCAACCAATTGAATGTTTGAATGACATTCTATTTTGTCAGTATAATGAAAACAAGGATATTTATGGATGTCACCAGGTCAAACATGGATCATATTACAGTGTATTGAACTTGTTGTCCAGTCAATGATAACCACTCAGCATTTATGGATAGTAATCGAGATAGATTAGTATTTAAACTGGACAAAGAAACTTTTATATATATCATCCAATGAAATGTTTGAGTGACATTCTATTTTGTCAGTATTATGAAAACAAGGATATTCGTTGATGATTACATGTACATCTGAACCACCAAGTCAAACAGAAATAATATTATTGAACTTGGTGTCCAGTCAATGATCAACACAGCATTTATGAATAGTATTCGAGATTGATTAGAATTTAAACTGAACAAAGAAAATGTTAGTAAAACTGATCATCAGATATTTTGTTGACAGGAAATAAACAAAAGTTTCATCTTGATCTTTGACCCAAAGTCATTGTTATCAAAGTCATTTTACGAATTGGAGACCATGGTGATTTAAAATCTTGGCAATATGACGATTTTAGAAAAAACAGATTAAATGGGACTTTCTTAAATATCACATAAAAACTCTGAATGTGCATTAAAAATCCATTTTCTCGGTGACATGTTCTTAACAATTTTCAAAGTGTTCCTGTTTGGCTTCTTACTGCACGGGTACTTTGCTTCTTATAATTATAGTTTTAAATGTAATGGAACTGGCACCAGAATTCATGTCAGTACCAGAACATAATCATCAAACGTCAAAGTAAAATGAATAACTCGAATTTGAAAGATTTCTTGTCAAAGTAATTTTAGTAGGAGATAGTTTTTCAAACTTATTTTTCACTTGTTAAAAACTTTTTAATTGATATGTTACTCCTTTTAACATTTGTAGGTTTCAATAGATTTACGATGTGCTGATGTTAGCATGAATTTTGTGAAGATAAAACTGTATATTTTAAGGTATTGATACTTTTACAACGTTTCGATAATCTGATTTTTCATTGGTATGGTGTTCATGATGTTTATAATAAATAGGATAATTAGTAATGATTGATTGTTCTGTACTCTACATAGATATTGTATAAACATGACCTTATTTACTCTATTTTTTACCTTTCACTTGCACACAGTGTTGGCGTACATGTTAAGTTTGTTAGCCATTGTGCATCCAACTGTGCAGATTCGTAGTAACCTTGGATAATAACATTTAATTAAATATTAACCATTGTGTGACATAGTGTATAAAACATCACGGTTCAGATCATCCTGTTAATCAGTGACTTTGTTTCCGCCTAATTCCAACAATAACTTTATATATATTTTATATAACTTTATATATACCGAGTGCCTGAGAGACAGGGTCCGTGTTCATAAACAACAAATAAAATGTCCTGAGACACGTTGTATACCACTGAGTGCTCACTTAGATACATGTGCAAAAGACAAAGACATTAAATTCAAGATATTTCCAGTTTATAAAATGGACACAAATAATAGAATAATGCGGCAATTAAAATAAGACTATTTGATTAAAATGTTAAAACCACATCTTAATGCTTAATAGTAGCATATCATATTCTATCAAATTCTTATTGTGTCCATCTTACCGCTTGCCTGATTGTGACGTCATACCATTGTTTTGTCAAATTCTTTGTGACATCACAACGTCATAACTGTATTTTGTTACGCTGATGTAGTAGGATGGTTAAAATTTTCGATGTCATAAATGTCGAAAGCTTGTAAGACCAAAGTATATAATTATAATGCTTTACTATCCCCAAAAACACGGATAAAATAAAATGTTGACAAATGTGTCCCTTGAAAAGAAATAACGACACTTAATAAATTGTCGATGCAACATAAGATTGGAAGAAATTGTTATGTTTAAATTTTGGAAAATCGTTGTAGTTAAACTCCCATCATTATGAATATACATAATATTTCATGATCGTGTTTTAGGGGCATGTTAGCTTGAACAGAAACAATGCATATTTTTGAAAATCCAAGACAATACAAAACAGATCTTTGATTCATTCGATTTTGAATCGCAAGTATTATAAGATCAACATGAAGGTAGAGAATTATTGTAGCAAACTCTGCAATCGATTCATTAGGACTAATTATCCAACATTTAAAATCGCAGTCACTATTGCAGGGCTACAGGCACACTTAAAGATAGAAGTTTAAGATTTGATTATGAGTCTATTAGTTGATGCAAAAAGACGTTGAAGCAATTAACTGAGTTTATGATAGTGAGTTGAAAAAATTCTATCATGTGAAATTTGACACATGTGCCATTATTACCTTCAATCGAATAAAGGGTGCATGTCCTAAAATGATATACTCGTTCGTTTCTTTTCTTAGTGGATATAGTAAAGTCTTGAACCGCGTTAATAGCTTTTATTCAGTATTTAGAAATGATCAATCGGAAAATGTTCGTTGTTTTTATTTGAATGCATCTACTCACATTTCCGATACTCATTGGAATTTTATCAGATTAAATGATGAGTCTAGTGACGTCTTTCAGTATCCTTTAAAGAGGCAGTAGCACGTTTTTTGAGAATTTTATATTTTAAAATTTTCACTGATAATTGTAAGTTAATGCTAAATGTATTATTTTGACAGTGTCAAAAATCTCATTACACAAGTCAATCATCCATAGTCAGAGGACAAAGTATGAAGATTCACATAAAATCCATTTGCGGCCATTTTTTTGAACACCTTTAATACCCCCTAAAAACGTGCTACTGCCCCTTTAAAGAGGCAGTAGCACGTTTTTAGGGGGGATATAAGGTGATGTCAGGAAAATGAAAATAAATGGTTCCAATTGAAAGACATTTTATTTGGACTAAATGAAGCAGTAATAAATAAAATATATAATGTAAAGTTAAGCCATACGATTCCTTTTTCCTTACACAACATGGATGAAAGCTGTTTACGCAAAAATGTCTGCTAATTGACTTCATGTGAATTTTTCTCTTACTATGGGTGATCGGTTTCTGTAATGAGATTTTTGACACTATCAAATTAATAAACTGAGCATTCACGTACAATTATCAGTGGCAAAAAGTAACAATATACACTTTAACAAAATGTGCTACTGGCCCTTTGAATATGTCATACAGTTTAGAATAAACGTTTTTCTGGGCAAATATTGACATTATTGGGCGTTTCTCCCGTATATATTATATGTATATAACATACATTTTTTTTATAAATCTAATTTGTGTGATTATTCAAAAATAGGTTTGATAAAATACCTATTACAAGAGGAAGATATTAAATTTATGTATTGTCTATTTTTGACAATGTCTTGAAATTGAATCAATCTTCTCCATCTTAAAAACGCCCACAACCTTTTAACAAATAAACGCTGTTTCTACTGACTATGCGTAAATATTACTATTCATCTAGTAGAGGCAAATGTCAGTTCTAAATTTTCATTTCTTGATTTCACAACTTCAAAGAGCACCAAATTGAAAAATAAATCCAGCTGATTGGGCAAATGATACGTTTCCGTTTAGCGGACGCTATATTTCCAAGATAATTCCAAACCTTAGAGTACTCTAGGAAAACCATCGATTGAATTTAGTAACTGAGACACACTGCAAAATGTCTTGCCATATATCGATAAAGTTCTCTTTCTGGAAAGCAGCTAGGAAAATATTACATCTAAATGAAGTAACACAAATCGTATATATAAAACACACCATATATATTTATTATATTTGAACATAACCTCTATTTGATGAATAAAATGTTATTGTCTTTATCACAAAATTTTAGTTTGCTCAATTTCAGAAGAATTTTATTCAAGAGAGAATTGAAACTTGCATGCTTTTAAGTTTCTTTTAATGTTTTTTTTTTGTGACAGGGTACTATATACTATAATGTAAAACTAACTTTCTAACGACAAAAATAAGCTGTAGATTCACCTAATCCACTGTTCATATTAATCAAGGAGTCACATGTCATCTTTCTAATGGAGAATTGAGAAAGATAAATCAAAAATAGAAAAACGTACTTAAGGTTTAAAGCTTTCTCTCAGAATATATAATCAGAAACGTATCTGGTTCCTATTAGATGCAAATCTGTAGGCAGATTTTCAACTTTTCCGAGATAATTACTTCTGTTGAAGTAGGATGACGCCACCTCAGCTCAATCCAACACGTTGGATTACTGATAATCTATGTATATCCTCATATGATTAGGTTATATTCGATAATGATTTCTGTAAATGAGCAGTGTTTCTTTTTTTCAATAACGGGACAAATGTCATGTTTATTGTTGAATTCCTAAGGTAAGTCAGCATTTCTTTATTTGAATAGAATAACCGAAAATATTTGAAATTCTTATATTTAATTATATCAACATGACAAAAAACTCAGTTGTTGAATAAAGTAATAACATTTTTTAAACAATTATAGCAAATTACATCTGTCAAAGGTCAAATAAATTACTTTTAAAGGATTTTCAAACCCCATTCCGAAATATTTGAAGTTAAAACTCGTCCTGCAACATCGCCCCGCTGAAAATTTTGTCCCTATTGTCAAACTTGCTGCGTCACTTTTCCCGAGCTAGAACCGAAGAATCCCAAACTTTAATGAGCACAAGAACCAGTGAAATAGTAGCCTGACGAATCCAGAGGCGTGTAGTTGTTTACATACGAGCGAAGGGAAAGATACTCGGGGTGAGTTTACAAAGACGTCGTTGGACCTATTAAACGATGATGATACAAATTTATCAACACAGACCTATTCACTAATAGGTAAGGGGCATATTCGATTGGAGATCATATTCTATAAGATAGGTTTTTATCATCTAAATCTAATATCTTAGCACTGTGTCAATGTCAGAGTGGCCGTGCTCAATGAGCGAAATCGGAATAACTATTAGACCTCAACGAACACACGGCAAGTGTTATCAGCATTACCTATTTTTTAAGATCTTTTGATAATTGATTTTTGAGCTAATGTCAGGTGGCGAAGTTTCCAAATGACACATAAAGACACCTAGACAAAGACTAAATATTTGAATCGGCTGCCCCGTCGGTCGTCACGCCGTTGTGTCGTTGACAGCACAATGTTTTAACGAAAATGTAAAAAACCTGTCAATTTTTTAAAACTTTAACTGATATAACATTTCCCAGAGCTGATTGACTAGGTTGGTTGATTTTTTTCTTTCTTATACTAAGAAAAATAGCTGATTGACTAGGTTGGTTGATTTTTTTCTTTCTTATATAATCAAATAGTATGATGATAAAACATTGATGACAATGAAATACAAGAAAGAAAATAACATGCAATGTAGAATTACGCTGTTTATTTAAAAAATGACAACAACAAAATTATGAATATTTAATTATAATTATTGTAAATATATGCCACATATACTAAAACGATTTATTGAACTTTTTCATTTATTATATGCAATCATCTAGCATATCACTTACGGTAACATAGACGTTCAATTTTATCAAAAAGACATCAAGATTATTGTTTCCTTATCTAAAGGTGATATTCAACTGATCTCAAATTTCCAGTTCTATAAATAGATTACGAATAATAATAATATAAACCTAAAAAAAGACATTTGATAGCCATTTGGAATTCGATTTTTTGTTTTTGGAAATATCAAATCATTCTCATAAAAAAAATCAACACAGAAAATAGTCTATCGACTGCAGGCATGAATTGACGACGATCAAACACACATTTATCTTTAGCTAAAATTATTAAACTTAGTCAACAATAAATTTATTGTCTTTGAGATATGTTGTGAGTATTTTATGTTATAAATCTCAACAAAAGTATCAATCAAAAGCGTGTTTGTTAACAGCTTTGACATCGGCCTACTTAGGCCTTGTACTGCAGTGCATCCCGGCCGAGACTGACGGGCTACTATTACGTCACATTACGGAAGATACCGAGAGCTGCCGATCTTTTTGCATACTGACAAGTCGGATTTGGCGGGCGGTTTACAAGTGTTAGGGCAGGATTGCAAATTTGACGTAAAATCATTTGCGGCTTGTGTTTACCGGTAAAACACACCATACTTATGAAATTAATTGACATAAAATGGGGTTTTAAAATCCTTTAAATACTCTATCAATTACTCATCTGTTGATTCAGAACTTCTCCCGTCACGTTTCAACTGATAATCAACTTCTATCGAGGATCCTAAATCCAGCCCTTCAGTGTCAGTCTTTACTCAAGTTTGATATTAAATCCTGAATATACACAAGCTATATTTAACAAAAACATTCATTCACGGTCATCCCGTCGAAATTAGTAGTTCAATTATTTCGATATTCATACCATATTTTCGTACAAGAAAAAATAATCAAAATGAAAAACATGCTATTGAATTTCCATGTAAGTTTTGCGCTTGAATTAAAAAGGGTCCTAAAACTAAAGGTATTATGAGAAAAACGTTTAGATTCTGACTAAGGGGTTTTCGTCTTTTATATTTTAAAAAACATATTAAGTACCAAAATGTCTTTGAAACATGTGATTTAAACATATTTATTCACAATAAAAGGATTAGGTACAAGTTATCCAGCTTAGTGAAACCCTCTCCTATGTACAGTACTGACATGAAATGTTGAAAATCAATATATGTACAATGATATATACAAAGAGAAAAGAAGAAGAATTATATACGCTCGTAGAATACAAACAGAGAAAAATAAGGAGAAAAGTAACATTTGCTTTCAGTTATCAAATCGTTTTGACTCGGAAATATACTTATGAACTTCTTTAAAATATTAATGTTGTCATTGTAGGTTAGATCCGTGCTGCCATATAATATTAAATCTAAATTCACCAGTACTGTTAAAACATATTCTTTTGATATTTCGAACCACTACAGACCTTAATTCTGAATACATTATACATTCCATAAAATAATGTTTGGAATTTTCAGAAGATAACTTACATGTACACATTGGAGTATCTTCTAGGCCAATTGGGAATAAATCGCTCTTTAATTTGCTGTGACTCGATCAACACTCAATTAAGAAAAAATATTCTTGCAACATGTAATTAACCTGAAAGTCAATGGGAAATCCGCTGGGTTTAAACTAAATTTGCGGATATTGGAAAACAATGGATCCCGGAAGGTTTACTAGCGCAACTATATTTATCTTCTAATTAATCACTGGCTCTTGAATTTAACTCTCCGTCAGCTATCTGTTAAAGCAACACAAATTTGAATTACCGTATTAATGTTTAAAAATTTATATCATAATTGAGATAGGAGACGTATCTGTCATTGTTAGGATTTAGCGGAACGAACGAGATGTTTTACTTTACATAGTGTACTGCACTTATTAATCCTGTTACTAGATCTGAAGAGGCATCCGTATGCATATTGATAGATGGATGAAGTATCTCATGCTGTAATGGCTAATTTGCTTATCAATAATTGTTTATCGTTTTATTGGGTGATTATTTGGTTCGACACAAGGCGGTTTTCTAGGCAAAACTTTATTTGAAATTATATTTGACACCTGAACTTTGATTGATGAGCTTATGGAATACACCATTACTGTAATCACAAATGCCACTGTCAATGCCATCATCTTACAGGCCTTTAAGGCGAATTGAAATCGAAGGAAAATCCAATCAAGAAATAAACGTATCTGGTTCCTATTAGCTGCAAGCCTGTGAGCAGCATTTCAACTTTCCCGTGATAATTATTTCTGTAGAAGTAGGATGTCTGATGATCGTAAACGTCGCCTGGCTCAATCCAACACGTTGGATTACTGATAATCTATGTTTATAATATGATTGGCGGTGAAATACCGAGATCTATCAATGAAAATGAACCGTGTTATCAGTCACTAGTGACAATAAGAATGGAACGTGTTATCAGTCACTAGTGACTGATAACAACAATGGCCTGACGTCATCGAACAATGCTCTGACGCAATGGCACGCGGTACTCTCATGACGTCATGTTGGTGCTTAGGCGACGGCTCTTTTTGGGAATGGACTCAACGTAAATGCGCTTCAAATTTGTAAGAAATCCAACGATTTAATCATAAAATAAATAGAAAAATTTTCATATCGTGAGGAAGAATGTTTTATATTATCACTCGTGGCTGTTCGTCACTCGTGAAAATATAAACTTTCTTCCTCACGAGATGAGATAACATGGAATTTGTTTAAGAAAAGACAAACATCCTCTAAATATCCTTTCATCATTGGGCTATATTAAATATTCGATTATGATTTCTGTAAATGAGCAGTGTTTCTCTTTTTTCAATTACGAGATAAATTTAAAGTCCTTTGTTGAATTTATAAGGTAAGCTAGTATTTTTTAGTTTTATGATAGAATAATGTATGCGATCGAAAATATTTGTAATTCTTATATTTCATTATATCAACAGGACAAAAAACTAATTTTTTTGCAACAAAGTTATAACAATTGTTTTAAACAATTATAGCATATTACATCTGTCAAAGGTCAAATGAAATAATTTTAAGTACTCTATTAATTACTCATCTGTTGATTCAGAACTTCTCCCGTCACGTGTCAACTGATCATCCACTTCAAACGCTGATCCCATATCCAGTCCTTTAGTGTCAGCCTTTACTCGAGTTTAATGGTAAATCCTGAATACACAAAAACTGTATTTGACAAAAGAATTCTGTCATTCCTGGTCATCCAATCGAAATTAGTAGTTCAATTGTTTCGATATCCATACCATATTTTCTTACAAGAACAAATTCAAAATGAAATACATGCTATTATATTTAAATTTCAATGTAATTTTTGCGCTTGAATTAAAAAGGACCTTAAATCTAAATTTACAATAAGAATAACGTTTCGATTCTGACATCACAATAAATAAGGAGTTTTCACTGAAAATTAAAATTTTTATATTCCAAGAACATATGAAAATAATGTCCTTGATACATGTGAAACATTAAGGATACATTTAGAATACAAAAAGCAACTGCATGTACATCAAATGAAGGATCTAAAGAATAACAAAGCCGATTTCCTCCTACAATGTTCAACACTATCCTAATAACTATATATGTGTACGCTTAAACATGAGACGATGTGTGCCTTGACACTTTAAAAGAGATCTTTTAACCGGAAATTTGCATCGTTTCCAGCAGCAATGCAGATATCATTCAAACTCTTTTTCAACTGTCGACATATTTCACGTTGTTGTTTCTGTGATATGCAAAATAACAAAATATTGCATCTTTTGGAAACAGGTTTCTGGCAGAACTCGAGTCCACTGCCTCAGATCAACTCTTCCGTAGCTGTTAACATGCTTTTTCGGAATATCACAGCTTAAATAGATTCGACAAATTAACAATAGTGTTATTTTCATACAGTGCAATACGTCATCTCAATTTTTCTATAAATACTTTGCACTTGTATAGCTTGTGAGACTCTGTGAAAAGTTTTCGTTTATTTTTTTTCACCCAAATCTCTCTTCTGGCAACAGTTAATCATGCTTTAAAACATCCCTCTTCAATTTTGAAATCATCGAATTCCATCAATTTCTTATTAATCCTATTACTGGATCCTAAAGAAGCATCCGTATGCGTATTGATAGCTTGATGAATTATCTTATGCCTTTAGTGCTGTCAGTGCTACATTGCTTATCATTAATTGTTTCCAATTGTTTTGACGAATTTTTGGTTCGACACAAGGCGGCTTTCTAGGTGAAACTTAATTCAAAATTATATTTGATACCTGAACTTTGATTGATGAGCTAGTGGAATAATACCATTACTGTAATCACAAATGTCACTGTCAGTGCCATCATCTTACACGCCTTAAGGCGAATTCAAATCGAAGGAAAATCCAATCAATGAATAAAAAATGTGCACGCAGCCTGAGGGTGGTTTTGAATGTTCAACCTTGCATAGAAGTATTTGTTCAATCTTAAGATTACAGTCGATCAAGTTTAGTTGCAATTATGCTGTAATCATAAAAATCGGTTGCAAAGTGAGCGCTTGAGAACACAAGTGCTTTAGATTATTTCCAGTATTAATCATCACCTATTTCTCACAGTTTTATGGAGCGAAAAAGGTTTAAACTTGTTTACATATCGCCCCGGTGATGTTCGACTCCTTTTCGATGCAAACGCAACACAGAACTTCGTAAGATGACACTGTTCTCTAATCATCATAGATATTTTTTAAGATAGCTACACTGATTCATTAAAGACCGGTGGGATATGTCATCTTCTAATTTATCTTTTTTAGATAAGGCAATGCGCATTCTGTCTGAAACAGTAAAATGTGAGACAGAAATGTAGTAGTGATATCCATGCTACTTTTTGGTGCTATATAATGGTCAAGGGTATTCCATTCTTGGAACTATTTTCCGGAGCCACACACTTATCGGTCAATGACCAATCAATGATGAATACACTCATTGAAATGAATTCTGAAAAGAACAGTTCAAGTACATTGTGCTGCTAATATATCTCTTGTCATTATTGACGTGTACAAGATGTCGTAGAGCAACCTTCAGCATTCATAACCAATCAGCTCGGAGCCTCAATACACTTGAAATAATCAGTTCCAATTTTTTAGTACTTTCGCCTGGAGAATAATTTTTAATATTCTGTGACATTCATGAACGCATCATTCTAGAAATTCATTTCTCTATTCGTATTGATATAATGGAAAGTGTTTGATGCAGCAAAAATGGCCTTATTCTGAATTTTCTTCATTTGTTGAAAAGCAAAATTGTAAAAACGAGATGTATTTCTTGATCTTACAGGAATAGAAACATATCCACTGTAAAGGATAGTTTGCACGTTAACATTAACAAGGAAAATGACCGACACGTTCAACCGGCTTCCTTCGACGCGCTATGTACTGTGGACAAACTTCGCATATTGGTTTATTTCTAGCATACATGTTTTTTTTATCTTATTACATAATTTCCTAGGTGTTATTTCACTTAGATAACATTTTCGTTATACATCTTCATTATACATAAATATTCATGTTATTCATGTTATATTAGCACCCCCATGTTTTTTATCAGCAAAGGTTGACCTTTGGCATCTTTTGGATATTCACAGTTATAAAAATGTAGACTTGTTATATCTAATAATCATATTACATTATCCTGGGAAAATAAAATAAATATTGGTAATTGTAATGTGAGTAACTGGTCAAAAGGCAATACTGACGCCACCACGAATCCTAAAAGCGCAAAATACTGAAAAATCTCAATTAAACTAGCTAACTGATAAATTTTGGTAAGCCTAAAGTGTAATGACTACTCCAAAGCAGGAAAAAGTCTTTTATAAATTAATCCTTATGATTCTATTTTTTTTTGTCAATGATTGATAACAATTGTTCAAAATAGTAATGTTTATTCACAACCTAACCTGAAAGATAAGAGATGATTTGATATGTGAGAGTCATATCGTGAACAAATTTTTTTTTTTTTGATATCAAAAACAAAAGTTCAATTCATAGTTTCGGCACTAGAGCCATTCTCAGTTTTTGTTGAAAATCACGACTACTTCACTCTTGTTTTTAAAAATATCAACATAAATGGTCTTTCTTTATGGAAATTATCTCAAAATCTAAATTTCTGTTATGGATCGTAACATTTTCACAGAATTTTGTGGGGTTAATTCTTGGGGTCCATAACTTTGTCCATTAGTATATACACATGTATAAACTTTTATGTATTGTATTGTATTGTATATGCTTTTTCAACATCCTATCACCAGTGTGGCATTATGTCTCATACTTAAACTTTTGAAGTAAAAGTTTCGGAGTTTTGAATGATGTTTGTTGTCGACAATACACATTTTCTGATAAGGTCAGTCTAGCCTCCAGGTAAATGTCAGTTTATATATGTAAACCGATTCAATAGCTTTTACGCAGCGAGTGTAGCTCAGGGAAATGAAATGGGGATAATGCCTAGTCTTCCTCCAGTATCAAACACAGACCGTGTATTACAGAGAAAAAGTACTCAAAAGGTCAAAAAAGCCTTTTAGTGTTGATGTTTTGTCCAAGTCTTAAAAGATGTAGCAAGAAGCCTTTCGCAATGACTAATTTTCAACTAGCATTTTCCCACCAAAAATTACTTAATACATATGGCCTAAAGCACATTTCGACCATTAGTTGTTACGATTTTTTTAAACTTTTAAAATGTTCATCTCGTTTCGGTGCCACCATGTCATAATCTGACGTCAATGTAAAAGGTTTCGTAAAAGGTTTAAAGGAATAAAGGAATCTGAAACATTCTGAAAATTTAACAAGAGCCATCCGACGAGATAGCTTATCCCCCGGCCCCACCGAAGTTGAATGATCAGTTTAAGCATATATTTTGATATACTGATAATGATGTTTAATGTTGCATTCATACATGCAGCTAGATTAGTTTGACTTTTAATAACCAACATGACACTATAATAAACTACAGCTAATAAGTAAATATAATAAGTAAATGCTTATGTTATGCAATCGTTTACAAAAGTTCCTAGTGTTTATGTAAAGAGAGAG
Source organism: Steromphala cineraria (assembly GCA_916613615.1). Lineage (NCBI taxonomy): Eukaryota > Metazoa > Mollusca > Gastropoda > Trochida > Trochidae > Steromphala > Steromphala cineraria. The sequence goes on from OU744725.1 coordinate 9,982,836, forward strand.
GAAAACAACTATCCTGTACGATTGAATATGGTGTTTAATAAAACATCTTCATTCCTTGGTGAGACACAGTTTAGAAATTAATTGTAATGTTGAAATAAAGAATGTCATTGAGTTTAAACTCCCTGCAATTTGGCACATTTGTAAACAGTTTAATTGAATTAACACTAATTGTTTTCAATTTCTGCTCCGGAAACGCATTTCTAAATTGTGTTTCCATGGAAACCAGAAAATAAAAACTCCAGAAAGTTGAAAATCCGAAAAGGCACAACTCGTGTCATGATAAGTCAATATACTAAGCTTCATTGAGCTATACTAATAGTTTCAAATTACGCTCTGGAAACGACATTCTGAGTTGCGTTTTTTTCTGAAAACCAGAAAAATAAAAAAATCCAGAAAGTTGAAAACCCCCAAAAGGCATAACTACATGCGATGATTAGTCAACATACCATGTTTCATTGAGCATGCTGTGACGGTTTTCAAATTCTGCTCCGGAAACAATGTGATCACAGACAGACACAACTATACCCCCCCGCAGATTGATACTGATGTTATGTGGTGTAATTAGGATTTTGGCTATTTTCGTTACACATGGCAGATTTTGATGTGATAATACTCGGGCTGCTCATACGAGCCACAAAAGTAGCACATTTTATTACCTTAACGAAATTATTGCGAAAACAACATTTCAATGAACGCCTGAACAACCCAAATTTTGACCCCTGCCTACTTTAAATTGATTAGGTGCTAAATCGGATTTTCTCCCTTCAAATTTGAATAGCTGGTTGTTGACTTAAATGATTGATCGATAAGAAGTACTTTGTTTTAAAGTTCTATCATGTTTCATTCTTTAATCGAAATGATTACAGAAAGTAGTAAAATTTCTTTCAACAGAAGTTCTAATATCGTTATTGAAATGGTTAACGGTGACTAGCACTCATCTAGCTCAAGAACCATTAACTTTATTCTTTTCATAACTTACACATAGTTGCTTACTGCAAAGATAACGGACCCCCTTTGATTTTGATTACCGTTACTTTATTTTCAATGTAAATGAGAAGCAGACATACATGCAAAGCGCATAAAGGTGATATGTTAAGATATGTCTCTAGATTTTCCTCATATTTTGCACAAAGCTTCTTATTTGGAAGAAGCAGGGACCAGTCGATTTTGGTGTTGTTAATGCCATGGTAGCATGACCAGTGTTATTCTCTCCCAGAATAAACACTATCGCATGGAAAGGTTTGGTTCATATCACAATGCCTTTGCGATGATTCTGTAACCAAAATGACTTGAGGATAGCGTCGCTAATTGCACGACTAGCTTGTTTTTTTAAATCCAATCAGGCATCTCCGATTCTTGCCCAAATTGAAAGAGACGCTCGATCAACATTTCATTGTTGATCTGCCTCTGTGAGGAGAGGATGACACGTAATGACAATAGACTTTTTCTATACATTGTTCTTTTTGTAACATATATTTTCGCGGGGGGGGGGGGGGGGGGGGGGGGGGAGGGGGCGGGGAATCTTGTCAATTACTTATTAACTTTGCATTATTGAAATTATTGAATTGAATAGGTACATTGTAAGCCACCAATGCCAAACTTGAAAAATGTTAAAACCAATAATTAAAAGTGAGATTTGGTAGTGGTTTCTTTTTAAGTACATTGGAGACAAGCAGTGTTTAACACCAGTGGCTGGATCCCCGCTTCAACACCACAGCAGTTGCTTAAATTTCGTCCGTTGGCATTAGTTAGACTGTATTTTTGAAAAGGTTTAAGAGTCAAAATTAAAATTCGATTTATTGAAAAAGGGAAATCCCTTACAACGGTTGCCGAGAGTCCATCTTGAAGTGGAAGCATTTTAGAAGATAACTATGAATAATATAAGAAGATGAATATTATTAGGCAGCAATTAGTTAAACGGAATTGATATTGATACGTATAAATTGGTTAGCTATGTTTTAACGTTCGTAGTTCCTTTTCTAACAAGACCAAAGGCCCAATGTGAAGACATGTGTTATCATGTAAAGATGTTTTCGCTAAACACGTCTCAATAATATATGCTCAGCATATGATTGACAGCTCTAGTCTTAATGGTATCATGTTGTTGATACCATACGGAAGATAGAGGGTATTAGTGATAGCAAGCTGACGCCAGGAAACACAATGATTGAGTTCTTCATGAATGATCTGATAAAAAGTTGATACTAAAGTAGCAAACGAACCGTGGTAGCAGGAAAAAGATATTTATGCTTGACTTAAACATACATCTGCCCGTGAAATATGTAAGCGTTTTTCAAGATATAATTTCGCACTTATTTGCGTTTATTTTCCCGTTGATTCTAGTTTCGGTTTGTCACCTTTCCAACCTGCAATATCGCAAAAGTTCATTCATATCTGAAAGTCTCATAACTTCCCAATTATGAATGTCAAAAAAAAGTCATTAGTGTCCGCATTTTAGTTTAAATTGCACCCAGCAGCCACGTGCACAATGCATCGCAAATTAACAGTTTAACTTCTTTGAGAGAACCAAGCAAGCAACAAAACCTATTTTTAACTTCTTTTGGTTCGAGGCCGCAGGGAATGGAACCCCGACCTTGTGATTGATGAAAGGACGCACAACCATTTGAGCTTCATTCCCTTGACATTATTAATGCTACGTTGTATTTAAGGTTCAGCTGCATGCGTCTGGTTCGTATCCAGGGATGTACTCCATTGGTAACATTTAAAGGGAATCCAATTTTAAGAGTTCTCATTTGTCAATGTGTTTGCTTGGAATATATAGTTTAATGAGAGGACGAACCAAAAACTATTTTAGAATTCGTTTATATCTTCAATATATCAGTTTTATTATATCATTTATTCACAAATATAATAAAATTATGACATCACCGAATGATTTAATTAATTAAATATGAATGAATATGAAAACTGCCGTCGGCAAATTACGCCGTTCCTTACCAATTTGGCATGCTCTAATAATCTTCTTGTCAACAGCATTTCAAATACATATAATGATATGAAGGAAGTATATATTTTCAATATTAATTACAGTGTTAGCGGGAACAAAATCAATTTAGGCACTGAAGAAAATAGGCATTTGTATTAACGTTTTAGGGTTATCAAAATGTCTTTTCAATAATGCACATATTTAAGATATTGCTAAAACGAATCATGGTGTGCTGAAATGGAAAATCAAATACAGAAATATAACAATAGGGGTATACCGAATGTTATTCGACACTATGACGTAATTGTTTCAATAACTAAAAGAACGTAAAATAAACATCACGGCAGTTCTGATATTTTCAAGTACATCTCTTACGGTCTATCTTATAAAATAGCTGTCGATGTCGCCATACGGCATGTCGTAAAATGACGTTTACAAGGCGTTACGCTACATTTCAGTATTTAGTCTCAGTGTACTGATCAGCATTTGTCGGAGTTCATGTAATGCGTATACTTTCGTGGTTGATAACACATCAAAAGTTGTCGCAAAATGTTGCCGTGGTGGGTCGATATCTGGGTACCATCTCTCCTTAATGTTTTCCGAATAGAATATTAAAGTTTTGTTATTTGTTTAAGAAACTTGACAGGCCCGAGTCCTAGTGACATTATTATCAATTCAAGTGTAATTGTTTAATGGAATAGAGCTTAATCATTGGTGTTCACCTCTTGCCTCCTTAGTTTTTGAATGTTCAATCAGACTGTCACCTAATTGTAATAAAACTATATGTATTGCTTACCGGCTGTTGGTAGGTGTTGGTGCGTCTTTGCACACCCTCCCAGAGTTTGATACATAGAGATTATTAACCGAGTGTGTTTCCGTATCATTAATATCATATAATAGGAATAAAATTTGTATTATGCGATCCTTTGGCGAGCATAATACATATATTTTTATTCCTATTATATGATATTAATGATACGAAAACACACTCGGTTAATAATTTCTTTATCATATAATGCCATTTTGAAATAAAAGGATTTAAACGAAAATATGATACCTTCTAAAAATATGTTTGACCTAGATTTCGCGGAGTAATTGCTTTCACAATAAACCAAGGTGAAGGTCATATTGTCGGCGATGTACAGTTGTGAACAGTCTAGAGATATTCCTTCATGAAATGATTTTTTTCACAGTGATAGAAACGTCTCCTTCAATCTATGAACATGTTCAGTCTGATTTCCAATGCACGAGTAAACATTGTATTTGTTAATAACACAAAATGTGTAAGAACCAGTTGTCAACGTCGCTACAACAGGAGAAGTAACTCTAACTGCATTTTGAAAAGCTGCATTGTCATTGTTGTTACGCCAGTTCAGTTACGGTATCCTTAGACTAAACGTCGACTATTTGCGAAGGTGAGGTTGTTGCGTTTGTAACTACGCTACTAGATAATCTGTACTATCACTAGAATATGATTTGTTTATGCTGATAAGTTGGTAACCGACACGACCAAAGCGATCTAGGCCTACATGTATATTATGCACGAAAATTGAAGCACCTATGTTTTCGATAGCCGATATTGTTAGCTGCATATCGTTTTATTTATAAACGCACAATGAAAACAACTTGAAATGCTTCGATAAGCAAGCTATTTCTAAAATACGAATGCGTGATAAGTTTTGACAGATTTTGTTGACGATATTTTATTCGATAACAAACCCACAAAACCTGAAAACTCCCGGCTATCAATGTTTAGAGACCGGTTTAGGACTCGCATGACATGCATGGAGTTTTGAGAAAATAGTTCGGGTTTTGACCTCATTTGCATTGTTATCAGGGATCTGATAACATGATTACAAGATGGGTTTATTGCACAGATAACACTGCCCAATCTATGATAATTTAATTTATTACATGCCCGTGTAAGATACCGCAGTGTAATATTTATACGGCAATATTAAACTAGTGTAATATCACAATGCAAGTATGACGTCACAGTGGTGAGCTGTTGTGACGTCACAATGTAAGCGCTTCTTCACAATGGGTGCCGAGTCGCGGAACTGTCAGTTTCAGCACATTTTCGGCAAGTTTGCGTGATTTTTAGGGCAAGTAATAAACAGAATACTAAACTTCCTTCCATTTAATACTTTTTTTATTAAACTCGTGAATGATTTGGTATCAAACTCGCTTTCTCTCGTTTTATACAAAATCATTAACTCGTTTAATGAAAATAGTATTAAATGGAAGGTCGTTTAGTATCCTCTATGTCCTCAATAAAAGTTTAACATGGGAATCATCTTTACAATATAGATTCGGATACACACGTGCAACAATACTTTTACAACATAACAATCTTAATGTTATGATCGTTTTACAGAATAGCGACGCTACTCAATGACAATTAAGCTTTCTACACCTTATAGACTGCATGCAATACGATTTGTCACTAGACCTTTTCAATACGACCAGTAACCTAATTCTGAATCCCTAGTGAAACCGATGTATTGCGTTAGTTATTTCACAATACAATGTCGATTCAATAACATCCGGGTACGTTGTACGATGACAAGACAGCGATCCAATTTCACCTATAGACAGTCAATTAAATTGCACATAGACACACATTTCAAACTACTTTAACCTTCTTAAAACACTCTTTAAATTCCAAAAAATGTTTATGATATTAACAAGTCCCTGAACGAAAATGGAAACGCGACAAGACTTTTCAAGCTGCCTTTCCATTCTCACAATAACGGGCGCCAGTAAATAACCCCAATCAATACGAAATACCATTAAGCGCTTTTATTGGTCGACCTTTGCTTTACGAGAAGCCCAAAAGGATTAAGAAGAATCTCTCGAGGTCACTAAGACGTGCTCAGAGCCTAACGGAGCATGGATGTGATTGCTATGGCCGACACGTAATTTGTAGAATGATTAAGAAGCTGTTACGTTTACCGATCAACTTTGATGTCCTTCTCTGATTCCCAACCTCATACACGTAACTGGATAACGCCGTGTTGCCTCCTTACCACAAGTCATGTTTCATGAACGATGACATTTTAGAATAGGACACTTTGTTATATTCTATTTTGATACGTAATATCTTTCATTCTATGTGTTGAATACACGCAGTGAATTTGTATAATAGCTTTTAATATTTTAGCAGTACGTTCATAACACTGGTAATAAATGTATTACTATATTCCAATGTTGCTACATGTATATCGAATATTTATCTCAGTCCCTAGACTGTAATAGGAATATAGAACAAAAACAAAAATTATGTCCCCTTTTTAAACTTGACGTGGCAACTGTTATCTGAAACAGTTGAAAATACAGTTAGGTAGATATATGCAAATGCGTTTAAGGTTGATGGCTAAATTTCAGTTAATGTTTTGAATAAATACATTTTACTTGTCAGTGTAAAATAAGAACTTTACTTTTCATTTAATAAATCTCGTAACCATAATATTTTGAACGTTGCTTTATCTAAAATACAAATGGCGAAATAATAAAGTACCTTACGTAGTCATTCAAGTACCTTGCGTAGTTATTAGAAAGTCGGTTTAGAAAAGAGTCCTGCTTGTGTTGTAATTTTATTTATTGATGTTGTTTTAGAATAACGGAGAGGACATATGCCTGGATATATTGCCTGCAAGATATCTTCATATATGAAGAACGTGTCCGGTACAGGAAGCGAGTTTAACTTGAAGCTCTTTCTTTATCAATTATTACATATGATTTACCTGGTAACCACAGCCGAATATCGCATTGATTTTGTTATGCGCAGAGAAGAGAATAAAGTATCTGTTTTGAGTCAAATTGACTATTATATCCTAAATAGTCTTATCTATATGTACCTTTTGTCTATAATTTAGTATGACGCAATTTATAATTTGGTAACACAAAATTGTTGCCTAAATGGAATAAAATTCGTTCAAAAACATCTCATGCAAATAATATTCAGATTTCAGAGCGCATCGGAATTAGCCTTAAGCGATACCAATTCAATACCAAATCTACAATTCAGCACATAAAATATCCCCTCTCAGATATGCAACATTAGCAGTCTGTTAACGCCTGTCAGCCGCCGGTACGAGATCGCGTCACTTATTAAACGTGCTGTCGCTTCTACCAGTCCTAGGGTGGCCCTACCGGATACGGGCAGCTAGTCGGCGAGCTGACGACTGTAGACAGCGCTGCGTGCTTCCAGCTCAGTCGGTAGAGTAGACATTCACAGAAGGTCCAGCAATCAATAGCCAGCTTCATAGATTCCACATCACTGTGTGATTGGCTCCGGAAAGGTGGGCAAACACTCACTGCGAGGCGAAACGAAGTTTACCTCCCTGTACAAACGTGTGGGATGATGTCAGGTTAGACACGGGGAGTCGAGTGTACATATTATATCCATCTTATAAAGCGGGAGTCATTTGCTCCTTGTGACAAATGCAAGTATGGCCTATGCGACATACAGGGAGAATGGGACAAACTTTATGGATAGTTTGTCAGGACTCCATCAGAGCAACCTTACAACGCCTGTTCGACTCTGGTCAAATGAGACCAGGGTTAATATACCAAGACCAAGGAGAGTGTTGTCAACTGTTGAAAAACTTCAAGTTGAATTGGAAAATGTTGGGATGCCAGTTGCCTTATCAGTTGGAATAGTTACAAATATTCTGATAGTTTGTACATTTCTGTTGACCCCGGTGGGACGACACCCTCTAAGCATCTACCTGACAGGTATAGGACTCGCAGACCTCACCTATCTCCTGTGCTGCATGGTGCTCTGGGTGTCTCGTCACGCCATCGACATGTACAACCATATCGGCATGTGTCAGCTCACCACCTATTCCTTATTCCTGTCGTCTTTTCTTGCAACCTGGTTTCTTGTGTCCGCTCACCTTGAACGTTGCTTCTGGCAGTTTGGTCCCCGTCGGAGGAAGAAATGGTGCACAAAGTTCAGATCAAAGTGTATTATAATAACCATCTCGATATTCTCCATGGTTGCCTACCTTTACGCCTTATGGACGCACATTGTACAGGAGATACAACCTGGATTATACAAATGTATGCCAATGAAAGAAAGCTTCAAAGATATCGACAGCCTTCGAAAGGTGGAAATAGTATTTTCTGCCTTTATTCCTATGGTGCTCATATTCCTAATGGACTTGGTTTTGTTGGTAAAGTGTGCAGCGAAAAGGTGTTTTGGAAAGAGTAAAGGTAAAACATCGACCCGGTCAGTGCGGATGTCAACGCGAGTCAGTGCAGCACTAGAGACAAGTGGTCACGACTTATCCTCAGAAAGTTCGTCAGCAACCATGGTCTGTGTCATCTGTGGTATCCTGTACATTGCACTCTTTATGCCACAGGTTTATGTCAGATCAAAACTTTTCTTCACGGATGATAGAAGAAGTCGAGCATACCAATTTTTCCAGTTGTTTGAAAACTTTGTCAACTTAAACTCAATTTATAAGTTTTTCATGTATGTGTCGCTCCTGCGCAGTTTTCGTAAAGGCCTTGTAACTCTGTTCACCTGTACCTGGAAGACTAGAAGAAACTCAGGCCAGAGTCAGTGTTGCATATGCTGTGTTAAACAGAACCCTAATGGTGATGAGACAGATTTCGTGTGATCATGAAACCTGGAAATTGTTATTCTCTTTTTATTATCAATCTTTCCGGGACGTGGTCAGACAATCTTGCAAGTATTTTCCATTTCCTCTTCCTCATCACTGGGTAAGATAACACCGTTTAATTAACGTTTTGCTTTACAAGTAATTACATTGTACATACTCTCTCAAAAGCCAACTAAGGAATAAATTGATTGTCTCCGTGATACAAACTGCTTTTTCATTACAGAAACTCCTTGATAAGGAGAAAACTCAATATTGATGCTATCGATTCACTAGGCATTACAGCGTGATTACGCTGATGAGCTACTATCGGAGCTGGAGGCGAGGGAACCGGATAATTTGAATCCGGAGATAAAGTTGCACATGCACTTATTCATAGACACGGGCATTGTCATCAAGTCAAAATCGATACACTAACTTATTGAGTCTGTACGATGATAGTCTTGTTTGCCCTGATAGGATGAAGGTTCATATTTCTTGTAATTACATTCGTTCTGTGTTTAAAAAAACAACCAATATCTAACATTGAGTAAATTAAAGATTAAATAACTCCATAAAATACAGATGTATCCTCATAACTGCTGTTGGTCTAGCTTGAAAAAATGTAAATGGGAAATTAAGTACCTCGTTCCTTAAGTTAGATTTTGATTTATCTCATCATATCACAAAAGTTGGTTCGTATGTATATTTAACGCACCTTTTTACCATTTTGCAAAAGGGTTTTATGTTTTCATAATTTATGTACTTTCATAAAAAGAATGCTACATGTATGAATATGTGTCAATGACGTTTTCTATATACATTAAATGAGCCTATTAAAAGTTGATATAAGGGAGATTTGTAACAAATCATAAGGGAAAACTTATACAGCTGCTTACCAAAAGTTTGGTTTAATATCGCTTGAACTCAGTACAAATATCATGTACTTTGGTACCAAATATTACCATTTTCAGATCAGAAGAAGAAAAGAAAAATCCTTAACGAATTACTGAAAGATTATGCTTGTACTACCAGGGGAACTTATTTGACAGGGATTTGTGCTTACACTGGGGTCATAAATGCAAGAATTAAAATTTCTTTCATTTTCATCATTTCGAAATATTTCTCGTAAAAACGAAGATATTATTATAAAATAATGTTAACTATTATTGAAGTTTGCTGAAAATGTGTTTCATTGAAAATCATATTGCAAAAAGAATACATTAAGAATTTTGATCCTAAGCCTCCTTTGGAGAATTGTAACTGGCATGCAACATATCTGTTCTCTGTGTATGTAGTGTAAACATGATAAACTTATTGATTGATCCAAAAGTTTTGACATATATGTAAAGACATGCCGACCAACTAAAAACTTCCAATAATGACAATACTTCTTTGGAAATATTTAACAGTTAAACATACGTTTAGTAAGCAGCTGTATGCAATTGATTTTCATCTTATCATAACTCTCATGTAGGTAAACCATTAAGTAGCAGCTATAAATAATCTGTCGTATTTATGGTTAGTGCTTGTTAAGGAGGACTTTTTGACATTCAAGTGAAAGATGTCATGGTAAAGCATGGACCTAAACAGAATTCTAGTTACGTCTTTGGATATAGCGATATATAACAACATATTGTAGTCGTCTTGAATGAACACAATACAATTTGTAACATTTGAAAATCGTACTTATATTTCAATGCATGAGCTATTAACATTTGTTGCAAAATGGTCAGGACTGTTGGAAGATTCGTGCCAGTTGGCAAACACCCTCTTCATAGACAAACTTAGTGTCAGCACATATAAGAATTTGTTAAATATAAAATGTTGATGGATAGCGACATATATGTATATGTCTTCTCGATATTTGTGTGGGACAAACGTGCCAAACAAGCATTTTAAACCAAAGTATTTATTATGCGTGATCTAACCAATTAATTGTCAAACCAAGTGACACTTCTGAACGTTGGCACGTTTTCATTTTACTTGCATAACAATCCGCGTTAATGCCATATTTTTCTATGCCTTTGAAGATGACGAAATTAATCGACAAAGCGCTATCACGAGAGCCTGGTACTGTCCTGGTATTGATTTGCACACTGCAGAAGACACCAAAGTAACTCATTTAAGAAACAGCGTTAAGTAGATGGACACATGCAATTCTCAAATCAACAACAAGGTTCATTTAAATTTGAATAAATTCAGACTTTACAGTTTTGACTTGACTTTTTATTACACGTTAGTTAAAGTGGTCTTAAAGACAAAATGTTTTAATAGAGTGTTGATAAGATATTGAACTTTTTACTGTCAACTTTAAAACTTTCTGTGAACGTCACCTCTTCAAATTCGAATTCATTCAAATTATAAGTCTTTGAAAGTTAATTGAATTGATAGGAGTGTTAACGCCAATTGTAATGTTAATTTAGTTATAAAGTCAATGTTAGATGACACTTCAAATGGGTGCTACGTAAACCTCGTTTGTTAAAGTTTCGACAATGAATGTATCAATGAAATAAGTAATGCCAAAGAGCTACTTTCATAATATCGATCTCTTGCTGTCGTAGAGAAAATTATCATAAACCAAGCAAACACTACTGGTCGATATTTCAATGTGAAGACATTTCTAAACAGAAAATCTTTTGTTCGGTTTAGAAATGGCACTTTCACCAACACCTAATTTTTTTGTAACATTATCTTCGTTTTCGCGAGGTCACATGTTTATACCTAAGAAAGTTCTAGTGCCATTTTTTGGTACACGATTTTGATCAAGATGCAATCAATCCGTTATGTTTGCCCTAGCACATTTCTATTTCAGGATTGTAAAGCTAGCTCCTTGATTTCTAGTAACGTATTCGGTTCGTTGAAGCTCTTAGTCAATACAAACTCTCAATCTAATCCATCAGTACTGACATATCCAGGTTACTTACACATTTCGGACACAGGATCCTGACAGTTGACCACAAACTCAGTCATAATGTGATGAAGTCGTGGTCCCTGCCACACTTTTAATTTCAAATGTGTTATATTCTGGGCAAAATACCATTAGGTGTTGAATAATCGTCAGCCAATATGTCTCAAAACTTTGTTTAAAAGCCTATAATTTGATGTTTATTTGAGGCTTATCTTGAAATGTCATCGTTAGACTGACAATACATCTGTAATCTGAAGCAAGACCTATTATGGTTGCATTAGGTTTCCCGTCAAGACTACAATGATGTTAGTTTTATTCTATCTGATACTATTCGTGGGTTGTGATCGTCACAGCGTGGTCGAATGTTTACCACTCAAATGAACCTGAGGAATAACCTTATATTTTACTTAAAATATTTTAAATGTGTTCGCATGGTACACGTTAATGATTCAATTAAAACAGCCCTACTGCCATATTTTGTCCAATCCTAACGACGACACAATGTCTGTGTTGAACTCTGTTTTGAGACACAAGGTTAGAAATGAAACTCTTGATGTTTCAAGTTCGACACGAGGCAGTCTTGTCTTTGGTGAGTAACTTGATTTTAAATTATGTTACTGGTAGTCGTTATATATAACAAAATTACTAATATTTACATATAAACTTTAACGTTAACATAACCAGCTATTAGAAGTCACTGAATTTGTACAACAGTTCGAACAGTTAGCTAGTATGCTTTATTTGCGAACTGGTTGATACTACTTGAGTGGTGTTTCGATTCTTTTGAGTAGAATATTTTCAATAGCTACCTTTTATATAAAGTTAAAGTTGATACATAAAAGTAAATATTTCACTTAAAATAATATAGTCTTCTATTGTTATAAGGTATGATATGATTTCTGATTTTATATTATCATATTCACTTCTAAGTAGGTTTGTTTTTCCAGTCCAATAATCCATTCATGTAAAGAAAGAAACAATAATAAACCATACATGTACGCCTGTACACGCAGTAATACGGAAGTGTTGATCTGGTTCTTTTAACACAGATTTTAGTAAAACTTTGAATTGATGACAATTGTAGACGCTTAAATTATTCAACGTTTTTATTAGGATCATGTTAAATGTTTAGTCTCTTTCATAAGCACATATAAATATGTAAAAATCTGACTTGCAAATTTCCTATGGGAGCCATGAATAAAATATTGATACTGATCTGCATATCACCCTAATATGAAAATGCAAAGTATAGTAATCTTTGAAAAGATGAACACGAATATGATAATTCATCAGAAAAAAACATTTACGATTCATTTATTGTTGATAATCGTACATCTCTAAGTCATTGATGGTTGTAAAATCCGCACACAAATCAATTATTAATAGAATTGCGATTTGTGGTGAAATGCCGTATTCTACCACCTGAATAAATCCGCTATCAGTCCCAAAAACATATTTTTGTCACCTAGTACAGTGAAACAACATATTAATTGTGATTATCTCAAGTATAAAGTTCAGTAAATTGACATCGCGAACCATTTGCCTGACGTAACGAATTCTCTTATTACATTTCCAGCGGCCGTTAAACATGTTAATGACCATGGTTTGTTGTTTTTCGTCATATAATAGATAACTGATCTATCAGTTCTGGGCCACTCATGAAACATAAACTTACTCTTTCATAAGATAAACATGGTATTGGTAAAGAAACGCCGATATCCTCCATATATCAATAATGTTCGTATTTGTTTTTATTGAGGTGATGTTTTCAATGTTCTACATTTTACGTTTATATGGATACATTACATGGACATATTCGCTTGAAATGCTTGTGATTTTAATGAGTGGCAGCCTTTTTGACACAAACCAATGTATAAATTCATTAGTTATAAGACCTCATTTGGAACAAAACAGATTGACCATCAAACCTCATTACGAATAATAGTAATGAGAGGGTCATTATTTCTATCAGATATGTAAATCTGCAAGAATCCTTTATATACAGTAATGTACTGTTCGGAAAGATGAAAGTGGAGGTGGTATTTGATTGACATATGAATGATACAATAATGAATTAGTTATACATAGACAGTATACATGTATATATCAGATGATGAGGTGCCTCATCAAATAGTGATCATGATGGTGTGAATTGAGTTTCTAAAATAATCACGAACACAATACATTATAGTTTTAGACGTTTTAAACATTCACGTGAGCTAATGCTATAGAACAGTCAATTAAATAGTTCGGTCGTTACAATTTGTTTTCAATTTGTGTAATCTTGTATTTTCGTTTGAATTTGTTTACGTCAAAAGGCATATATGAATTGACGGTTATTTAAATTTTTTGCATCAGTCTCCCAGTCACGTGAACGCAAGGGACCAAATGGACACGATGAAATGAAAAAATTAAAACTTTTAAAAGTTTATTGATGTACAATATGTCAGCTTGTATAAGGTACACAATCCAAGGTGAACCCTTTTTTACTTTTGAAAAAATAATCGAGCAAAACCCACAGATAGAGATATTCATGTCAGTGTCCTTTGCAAACTCACAATGTTCGTGTGCTTCATTTTATAAACGTTAAATGGCACATTTGGTAGCTTTAAAAGATCAACTTATTCAAGCAACCATTCTAAGGTAAATTAGAAATCAAAACATGAATGAAACTTAGTAGGATATACAACACCGTATATTAATAGAGAAAACATACCTCTCTATTTCCAATCCGTTAAGTGTTTGTATTTAACGAAGGATGATCGTAGGAACCCATGACGTAAGTCATCTCATTCAGGCGATAATGAGAAACGGTATGCAATATATATACTGTTTATCCTATGAATACTAACATGAGAACATGTTGCCTAACATGATATACGACTATCAAAGGTGAATCGATTTGATGTTACACGGTGCTTTCAAGACTTCTTTATTGAATCACCGGAGATATGTTCATCAGAGGGAGAAAACGGCTCACACTCGCGATCAATGATACTGGGTCTGCATAAATAACAGCCGCAACGTTACTGGGTTAACCACCAGTTTCTTCACACTTCAATCTTATGTCGTCAATCAAGTACCATATCAAAAGTGCTTCTAAAGGTAACTATTTAACAAACATTTTACCAAAAGATTTGGACGAACTGTCCAAACACTCATATGAATTGCTTTGATTTGATAGTCATATGATATCTGACTGCAACATCTATAAAGTAGATGCAGCATCACCTCACAAGTAAATGTTAATCAGTTTCTTCAGTAACATATCCTATCAAGCTCAAAGTGGTTTCGCTATATTCATTTTAAAGATGGTCAATGATTTGAAAGATAGCTATTTTTACCAAACATTTTTCAATTAAGATTTGATGGTTTTGAACTTGTAATCACAACCTCGCCATAGACTCAAAAACGAAGAATGAAATACCATATCTGTAGCTCAACGGCAGTTGCTGACGAATTGCACGATTAGCTTAGATGTAAAGCTAAGAGTTCAATGTATACTACAATATTTCTTTGAATACTCGGCTAAAAAAGCAACAAATTTTAATGTTAAAATATCGTATCGTATTTCAATGTATTTTATGTATGATATGAAGTCATAAGCTATAAGTCACTATTTTCTTCTGTGAAAAATTGCAAATGTACTAAAGGGTGCGATTTTGATAATAATAAAAAGATTATGATAATAATGAATATTTGTAAAGAGCTACATTCATACACAAGGTGCATGCTCCAATTAATAGGCATAACAGAGCAAAAGGTAATGATTGAAACATAATGATGAAATAGAAGGTGAGAGTGGGAAATACGAGAGTGAGTGAGTATAGCGGATCTTGAATCTTGAGATTCGAGAATCAATGTAGCCTATTTTAACAAAAACATAATCGTATTGCTGAGGCAATTGTTTTGAATCATTTTAAAACAACACAAAAAATATTATCTTATATCGTACTGGAAGCCTTTGCATCTTGCTCACTAACCCAAACATCAAATTCACGTATGAAAATGATAATCGACTTAATCGTTAATTTGAAGCCTATTTAATTACGTTTCAAAACAAATATGTTTCTCACAATTTACCAGTTACGTCAGGATGTAGAATAACGTGTCACAATTGTTAAAAAATCTTTTCACATTACTCATCCATATATCGAGAACAGGAAACAGACGTAATCCATAAAGCGCAGAATTCTATTCACAACCAACTTGATTAAGAGCCCACAATTTTTTGGAGAATGTAGATTTTGTTTTATCCATTTAGAATAAAGATAAATAATATCTTATCTTTTACGTTTAATCTAATGTAAATATGTAAACATGCCACTAGCCTTTACAAAAGAGAAAATACATTCCCTATTTAATATGTTTCGCCTATGATGGTTTTGTTTCATTGTTTTAGAACTGATAATTATATAGTATATGTTCCAACAAGCACTTGATTCAAAGTGGTTATCATCCGTGTGTACAGTGATAAACATGTGTGTTAAGGGGTAGAGGGTGGGGGTAACGGGTCTGCTAGAGCTAGTAATATAGACAGAGTTACAGAATTAGGGTTAATCAATTTATCTTTCTTTGAAATATACTCCATTTATGTTAAGTATTAAGTTTATAATTAAAGCATACATAACTGGCTGTCAAATGCATTCATACATGTATGTAAGAGTGTTGAGCAATACATATTTCTTCAAATTTAAAACAAATTAAAACTAGGATGCAAAACGTGTGAATTTTAATTTGACTTATAAATATCCAAGATAATGTGTTAGATGTTACATGCTGCTTTCAATATTACTTAATTTAAGCATAGATTCTTAGTATGATAGCTGGATGAAAGATGTTTTACCATCTTCCTTAATATATATATAAACCAATGGTTTATGTTTAACGGATTGACAATATATCCATACCTCAAATCGGACTTAGAAAACAGAAAACATATTTGTTTTTAAATGTGTATCTTTTGAAATATTGTCTTGCTGAAGTGAGTGATAACTATTCAAGAATTAACTGATGTCGTGTACAATCGACTTCAGCATTCACTTCCACATGGCCGATAACGAGATACTTGTAGAGGTGTAGATCGATGTCCTTCTGCGAAACACGTGTACATTGTACATCAGAGACGGATTCCTTGAATCATCAAATGAAACCATAAGATCAAAAGGTTAATGTCAATTTATAAAAGACTTTTCATTGTGACAAAAAATCATATAATATAGTTTCGTATAATTCGTATGCTAATGAATTCATGCTAAAGTGTCTTTTGTACTAATAAAATTCAAAAGTCTTCTCTTTTGTCTTCAATTTTATCAAAATAAGGCCAGGAACAACACACAATGACATTATTTTGAAAAAAAAAAGCTTTATCAAAATAAGGCCAGGAACAACACACAATGACATTATTTTGAAAAAAAAAAGCGATACGAACGTACTTACATGTACGTGTACATCTGTGGGTAGTAAGGTCTATACAGTGTGACCTGTTTTTCATCTTGGAAACTAACAAAATATTACAACCTTTTTTGTAAACTTATGTTTTTCTATACAAGTATAACAAAACAATGGTGTGAGACAAATCAGAACTTGCACATACTGAAGGATAGTAAGTTTATCCAGGCAAAGCTGGAGTCATCCACAAGGTTTGACACCTACTCTCACCAGAGTGTTCACGTTTAAAGCCCGGACTCTACAGCAATCAAGTGCTTCCGTTCTGTCGACGTAACCTTGATGCTTAAATCTACATATAATACGACGTAAGTGTAAGGTCGAGGGGATATCATTCATTGTTTAAATACAATCGAGAAACTTTAAGCGTTTCAGGTAGTTTACGTTATATTTGAAAAAATATACTTTTTTTTGTATATCAAAGCTATTTTTAAAAAGATTAAAACTATTATATCTGTATATGTCAATCTGGCCGAAGTCTCTTGTTCACCTCTAGTTTTACATACATAAGATAGATGTGGTTCTTTCCCCATACTCAAATTATTGTCTGATGATCATTATGACCATCATCTTCATTATTATTCATGTTCTCTCGGAAAATTATGTTAACAGATGTGTGGCCATACACATAAGCTTAGTTCAGGTCTTTGCAATGGTAAAGATTAAGGCAAAATGGTTTGAAACTACTTAACTGCACAATAGCAGTATTATGTTTCTCATTTGAGTCTTAATGAATAATGTGATTGACAACTATCTGAAGGCAGAAAATACCAACTTGTTTGACCAACTTGATTATATACCTATGTATTATTGAACATGTTATGTTGTTATCTCCAGGTAGCGCTATCCCTATATCAGAACACCTTCTGACACCACGAATGCTAAGGGATCATAATGTAGATTGACTACGTCTAAAAAGGTAACTTACAATACTGACAATTTTTTTTATCAAAATCAATCAAACTGTTCATTGGATATTTCAGACATAAGCGGCCAAACTGTATATTCATTTGCAATTATTTCCTTATTATAAAAGTGCAGCTTTTAAAATCAGACCATTTGTAAGGCCACAAAACAACATTGACTTCCCGTTTGTGGTTGGCTCATACACTAGACCATTTTGCTGGTTTGGTTTTTAATTACCAAACATACATGATCACAGAAAAATAGAAGATATACAAAACACTTAATCAAAAGTATATATTAAACTTTATCCTTTTTCCCAATTTTTCGTTGTGTACATCGCAATATAAATGTTACATATTAATCATCATGCTGTCAATAAGTACAAATATTCGTGAACTACAAACCAAAAAACTACAAAACCAATCAGTATGCTAACTAAGAACTTAGTATGCATTGTAACCACGCTGCGCCGCAACGCCGTCAACTATGAATTAGATGCGGGGACATGATAGGTCATCAAGGTTAATCAGTGATAACTTGATTCTAGAAATATCCTGGTTTAAACCCGATGAAAGATGATACCATACGGGAATCAACTGTCTTATAATGTCATTCATGAAATGACATGAGTTTAGCTAAAATGTAAGAGGGACTCTCAAGGTTCACCAATTTATCGAATTTCACCTTTTTCACCAATTGTGTATTCCTCTAATTTAGAGGAAATGATGATGCGACCGAGATGTCTACTTAACTTTGCTTAAGAAATTGAATTTAATCTTAGGTATAATTTACGATTTATTAATCTTACATGAGGCGCTATGCGATATATATATAGTTTTTCGTGCAGCAAAACAGCACAGATAATTTAGAACCAACAAAACAAATGGCACAACGAAATAAATCTTATTCCATGATTTTAATGTCTACTACTCAAATTTTGATTAGGATCACTACTGAGTATGAGGAACTCAACATAATCGTTGGTAAAATGAATAAGAGATGAATCCAGAATTATTTCGGTAGATTGATCATTATTTCATTGAAAGTGCAATCTAAGTTTGGTATTGACTGTTGAAGACTTCCATTTTGTTATGAAAACCAAACTGTGCAAAGAAAGGTGTTTGTTCATTGTTTCCATGAAAAAGTTGATGTAAGTATAGGGTATGACCTCAGCTTGAATAAGAATCCAGATATCAGAAGAGTCGTTAATTTGTCCACTAGAGCAGTTACGAGCTCTTGGAGAGTTCTGGGTTGAACCAGACGTCTTGAAATGGCGACGTTGTTACGACGTAAGATGTAATAAACGCGGTAAGATGTAATAACTGCGGTAAATTGTAATAAAAACGCGGTAAGATGTAATACTGCGGTAAATTGTAATAAAAATGCGGTAAAATGTAATAAACACAGGTGCGGTAAATTGTAATAGGGGGTGCGGTAAAATGTTAGCACTCAGTGTGCGGTAAATTGTAATGCGATGCGCGGTAAATTGTAATAACATTGGTTCATATAAACCATAGAAAATGATTATGAGTATGATTCGCCAAACATGTTAGAATCATTATGCTAAGGTCTGTATACAATAATAATGATAATGATAGGCCCCTTATGATGCGCATTTATCATCTGCTTCGCAGTTGCACAAAACGTTACATATTAATACCCTGACGGTGATTGTACTATGCCGAAGGCGCAAGGAATCAACCTACACCCGTTATTTCAGGCTTCACTGAGTGCATTGTGGATAAAGTGCCTTGCCAATGGACACAAAATAAATAAAAGCACTCTTTTACGTCATACGTGTATGCTTTAGAAATACAAAAAGCCACCGATTAGTTAGCAACAAGGATATATTTTAGATCACTTAAGGCAATTAGTTACGAATTTCTTTAGTCATTGATAACATGATACCAATGTGCATCATAGGTGCATTAGATTCAAACTTCCCTTTTGTGTTTTTATGGTATATCTAGTCACATCCATTCCTTATAGCAAAATCATGTTTTTTAGAATAATTGAGATCATACGTCCCCAACCCCCGCAAACGATACAAGCATGTGTCACAGTGCTTCATGTCGTTTACTCTCATTGGTTGGTCATAACAAATTATACGCCATTTGTCGATCATTAAGAAGAAATAATGCTTGGCCATTTTGCCCCTAGGGCGCGCTTTGCCCTGGTCTACCCTATATCAACTGATAAAATCTCACTGGTCACATGTGTATATTCTCAACCTTCTAATGTTCAGCAGCATTTGTTTGCTTCTTGCATGTTCAGCAGCATTTGTTTGCTTCTTGCACACGCGTACCAAACTTAAACTTTAAACAGACATCGCGCATGCTTGACATGTCTCTTGGTTGACGATTGATGCATAATCTAAAAACGAAACTAATCCAGAGTAGGTTTTTACTAATGAACAATGATGATTTTATATTGCATATCACTGTACGAACGAGCACATGACACATAAGGAAAAGAATTCAATAATCCGCTTTAAAACCGAATCTATTACATTTTTACAACAACAATTTCTGCTCGACAAAGGTGATTTGTGCATGATGTGTTCATATAGTGTTCATACGGCACTTACAATGAACTACGATTGCATTTCATTCAGTTTGATATTTCTCCTGCATGCATATTATTAAAGCTCAAAATTCTTCACATATGAATACATATGAGTACAGTAAAACGTTGTACTTTTTTGACAAAACAATCAGACATAACCCTGGCAATAAGCCATGTTAAGCTGGTATAAGGACGCGGTATTTTTTTACAAATAAAGTGTCGTTAAGACGAACAAAGACAAAGCAATTGTTTTATGATTTTCTCTGATTTATCTGTGGGTTTACTTCAAGAGTACTTATTAAGTTACTCGGACAGTCAAATGGATAGACTAAAACTTCTGATGAGACGAAGTGTGTATTTTCGATATACATTTACATCTCAAAAATTGACAATCTGTGCAATAGGAATAAAGACGTTTGGTATAAATCTTCTTTTGTTACTTTCGTTTGTGTACATGAAACATTTAAAACTGATACAAACCGCAAGCTATAAACTTAAAGAATTGAATTTTAAAAATACATTACGACGCTTGTCAGGTATGCAGTACGTTTTTGAATTCAATTAATACGACCTTGTGTGTAATATATTCCCTATTAGCCGACAGCCGATGGGCTTATGGCTTGGTATGGTGTCTGTCCATCCATCCGTCAGTCAGTCCATCCGTTAATTGTTGTCCATTTTGGACATATTTTTATTAAAAAAAAGAAGCCTTGAAGACTGAAACTTGCTGTACAAACTCATTGACTAATGAGGATTATCATTTATAGCTATGGTGATCCTGAGTCCCCTAATAAGGATCATAGGGACCATGCCATTAAAGGGGCAGTAGCACGTTTTAGGGGGAATATATTATGATGTCAGGAAAATGAAAATTAATGGTTCCAATCGAAAGACAATGTATTAAACTAAATGAATCAGTAATAATTAAAATAGATAACGTAAAGTTTAGCCATGCAATTCCTTTTTCAAACACAAAATGAATTAAAGGTGTTTACATAAAATGGCCGCCAATGGATTTATGTGAATCTGTATGCTTTGTCCTCTGACTATAGATGATTGGCTTGTGTTATGAATTTATTGACACTGTCAAAATAATACATTTAGCATTAACTTACACTAATCAGTGTAATTTTAAAATATAAAATTATTAAAAAACGTGCTACTGTCCCTTTAAAACCTATTTACGTCTTTTACTTAAACAAACATGAGGTCCAGAAAGCTGAAACCTTGTAGACACAATCTTTATGCAATGGGGACTAATTTATCTCTTTTAAAGATCCTGTGGCCTGTAATAGGCATCGGTGAACCTTTGGAACTTAAGCCCTAAATTATTTTTAATTATTTTAAGTCTAACTCCATTGAGGGTCACTCCGTTTACCATTTTTACATTTCCTTGAATGTTTGGACAAATTCTATTTTTGAATTGATACACACTAAACTTTAGCATTTCTGATGTTGTGGCCCCTACTAAAGCCTTTTTGTCATCTTCTTCTCTAACACCACAAGGTATAGAATGATACAATATTGTTTATAGACTCATTAGATAATTAGAAATTAGAAACCCTAAAGCAAAGTTAAATGTAAAGCCTGATAAACTGCAGAGTCATTGGTACTAGTTCAATATTTATTGGCAGTAAAGAGCTAAAGTTAAGGCGTATTTTTTCTAGATATGTTAGTAGGCATGTAACCAACACACATTTTTAACCATATTTAGTAGCGTTTTATAAAGATCAAAGGCACTGTTACCATTTATTCCGTTGTAATTTTTGAATGACGTCATGAAGTAATGGTTCATGAAGTTAATATAAAACTATACTATGACATCACTTGAAAGGGTTCTGGTCTTCGATTTCGAGCTATAACTATTGTAGTGCAGGTAAAAAATATAATTCAAAGCTCGTGATGGTTTGAGCAACTGTATTTATCAAATAACTAATTGCATGAACGTTATGAAAATGATGATAGTTGTATTTTCATTGTGTAGCCTTATTGTAAAGAAAACATTGGGTTGGACAACAATAACTAAATCAGAATTAAAAAAAGACTAACAAGAATTATCAGCAATCTTTGGGGGAAATAACCTTTAGCATACTGTTTAAAACAATTAAAAATCAAAACGTCTGTGATTTATATGTAAACGTTTATCTTGTTAAATGATAAATTCTTTTATATGTTTCAAAACAGTGTATCGTATTTCTTATAAAGAACATGATAAACATGAGGCAAATAGTTGATTTCGTTTATAGCATAGGTACAAGTACAAATGATTAAATTGAACAAATTCGTTAGAAGACTCGACCAAAGAACCGATTAGAATCACACAACTATCTTTGGTTGTCACAAGAAGGCGTTCCTGGTAGCAAACACCTTACTACCTTATTGGAACTCGATTTTGTCGAAGTCTCAGTTGATTGATGGATAAGGTTTTTTTCACAGCCAATGGAATGATTTGTTCCTGACATAAGGCAGTGGGTTATTGTAGAAAAAATAAAGAAATTGTACTTTATCCGATAGCGTCACAGTAAGGGTATTTTCCACACCATGTATAACAAAGAACATGCAACTTGCATTAGGACGATTTCATACTTCCTATAAACATCTTCATCGACCAACGAACATCATTGTAAACCCATAAATGTTACAGAAAAATTAATGTTGATCAAACCTACTATAGTATAGCAAAAATGTATATTTTTTCATATAGAACTTTTAAATGCATCCTTTTCACTTAAGGGGTTGAAAATATTGACAAGTAACTCAGCATTAGAAGTATATCTTTACACGGACATAGATCAATTATTATCAGTTATTTTAGATTATCATTTGTTAATTATATTACTGATTAAGTATATATCATTAAAATGATATCTACAGCAAGTGTCGTCTGAAGTATTTTATTTTCATATCTACATTTACTTCACGTGAGACCCCTTCATCTTTATACCTATATATAAATAGAAAAAAGAAAGAAGATTACTTCATTAGAATGCTTAAACCAAATTTGAATGCATAATTATATATTCATGTATAAATGTGTTGGATTCTCGCTTGCTTAATATTATGACGTCATACCTGTGTTACGTCATCACTATTGTGACAATCTAACGTCACAACTGTTTTGTACTCCCTGAAGATTACAATGAAACTAGTAGGAGTCTATTGGTGTTGTGTGTTTTTTAACTTTTGAATATATTTGACTGTATACCAGACCAACTCAAATGTTTCTGATATATATATATATATATATTTATAAGTGTGCATTTTGAAATGTATCACAAACCCTCTTGGTAGTCATAATAGATATAACCATTCTTGAAAATTAAAGATTGCTCAATTGTTTTCTCAAAAATGAATGATTACCCCTTATAATTAAAAACAAAAAACAAATATTGATTTTCCAAAATATAAAAAAAACATTTATGAAACTAGAACACCATTCTTAACCCTTACAGTGCCCGGCCTTTGACGCTATGCGCTCACGCAGTGCCGCTAACTTTTGGAGTAAACTCGAGATTTTGGTCAACGTTGTACAAAAAATGTCGCTGAGGCGTTATCTATGTTCGGAAATTCATGAAATTTTAAGTGAAGAAAGCTGAGTTGTTTACCATTCAATCAATGTAATTTTAAATCATAAGTGACAACAATAAAAATGAATTTAATCTAATTGTAAACTTCAGAGACGTGTTTTATGCAAATGTTCAGCCGAGGAACGTTAGCATACCCTTGTTTCATCGATTGTAATTAAATTGCCGTTATCTACAAAGTAATTAAATTGTCATTTATCAAGAAAGCGGATTTCAGTAATCACGTTGATGTGTTTACTTCCTACATGCGACCGATTGTTCACGAAATAATACAAGTTATCTTTTTGTTTTCATTTGTTGAACATTGTTCGCCGTGACGTCATAGACAAACTAAGTGCAGTAAATGTACTGTGCACGCGAAGTCCTTGCAATTTTTCCACAGCCGGTGCACATGACTGAATTTCCATCCACAGAAAGTTATGGATTCGATCTTGTAAATGATTTAACTTTAGGAAACATTAGAGCTGAAATTATGTTGCTATCACAAGGTCGAAAACAAAAGCAGTTTCAAGCAGACAGAATCATGATTTGAGTCGCATTTTTGCAAGCGCATAAACAACTCAATATATATTGTTGTACAATAAACTAAAACGATGAAAAAGTACAGATTATCAAATTAGAATTCATAAGCAAACTATTGGAACAGTTTTCCATGTATGTTCTAACAGAAAATTCAAAACGATCGATCAGACAAAAGCGCGAAAAAATAGCGAGAACACATCACGGCAGTTTTGGTATTGCGTAATTGGCAGAATTCCTTTTCCACATAGATTTAACATTAGCATGTATTTTCAATCTCAATCACAGTTTAAATTGTGGTAAACATATATATAATATAACCTTCAATAAATCCATAATATATCAAGCAAATTTGGTCACTGCCAGACGTATATCAAACTATACTCTCGAGTTAAAACAAAAAAAGGAAACACCAGCTTGGTTGAAAAAAACCATCAAAATCAAAATTAGACTTAATAACAAATCTAACTATAATTTACCCTGAATAACACAAAGGAAGGTTGCAAACTATATAAACGATCAACTGGATATAATGTCTTTAGTTGACATGGAAGAAAATGACTAAAATATTTAAAGATAAAACAGGCCTGCTTCCCGAAAACGGCCGACTTGATTGACGGGTCGTCCACTCGCGGCTTTATGCACGATGAAATTCGCGCATTATATATATGGTGGGAAGGTTGTCGTACTTCAGTGTTTACTCTTTAAATTTCTCGGGTGCCTAAAATTTATCAAGCAACACTTTTATCTAAAATGTTCTTAATCTCTATCAAGGTTTTCGAAAGCCAACATTGACGCTCTTCAGCGTCGTCTGTTACTGGCCACGCCCCTAGCTCAGCGAACAATGGGTTTCAATTTTGAGATCATATTGGTGAATAGACCAGTAATTTTTTGTTTTTTGATCAAACTTTTATAAGCACACAATTTGTTTCACATTCTCTATTATATCAGATGTTGTATTGCATCCAGGGATTCATTCATAAATAAATTCACAATCAATGACAAATAAAAAAACTATGTTCTTAATATATTTCAAGAAATTAATCAATTTAAAAATCATATTGAGACTAGATACCCCTTAATTTTGCATAATTTTAAAATTAAAATATCATAAAAACTCTTTATCAGTTGGACGAAATAATTCAAATGAAAAAAATAGATTGTTAAAATGGGATTGAATTAATAGAAAAAATAGAATAAAATATAATAAAAATCGAGGATGTATACAGACTTTTTTAATATTAATGTATTTTTTTTTCCAATAAACATGCATGTTGATATTTATAATATTATAGGCCTAAAATAGGAAATGTGCGATGGCCCTTATAAATTGAAAACATGTGCCCTGATCACTGGGTTTTTTTTCATTTGAAAGATTTAAGGAATACTGTATAATCACTTTCCTTCTGATAACTTTCAGACATATTTCCAGAATGCCACTTCATTTTATTCCTGTTCAGTATTTATGTAAGCGTATCATATTAATTAAGATATAGGCTATATATGGCTTTGATAAATCTAAGAAAATGTCAAATTCAATGAGAAAGACAGCAAAACCAAAGCTCGACATGACAGGAGTCAGCCGTCATCATCTAGATTTTTATTGCCAAGGTCACTGTCATTGTAATAAAAAGGATTTTTAAAATATTTTTTTTATTTCGGCAACAAGGGATTTCCCGTACTATAAATAGCGCTAATGGTCACGAGCAAAGTAGACCGGATATGACGGCAGAACATGCGAAGACGTCACGACTCGCGTGTCTCGTGCTGTTCACCAGACGACAGGTGATTGTTCCGCGCCGGAATGAAGTTGAAACAAACTCTCGTGATCCTTGACTTGTTTATTCCTCAAATAAATCGATTAAAATCATCCTCAAAGTTTGAAATAAAAAATATATGACAATGACATATGAATGACACTATTTTGACATAATGATTGTTATTTTCATAGGAAAAAAATCATGGTTAAAATATATTTATCCATAGTAATTAACGCTATGGAAATGACTTTTGCAATCCGTTAAATTTTATTCTATATTCAGCACATTTCGAGGCAAACACAAATATCAACATGGTAATGTGATGTACTCTTTCGTTTCACTAAAACCAACAGACGTCCGTACAAAATTAGCTAATAGAAATAAGATCTCACGAAAGTGGTATCTACAATGTCACCGCCATTCTGTCAACAAAACAGCCGCGCAATGCAACGTGTACTACATTTTAAAATTATACGTTTTGCAATCTTGCACTCATCAAATCAAGAAAACATGGACTCATACATAAACAAAAATTAAAATGCTATCTTTCGATGGTATTTTCAGGTAACGTCACTTATTTGTTCGATGTAAATGGGCTGTCAGGTCGCGAATCGTTTTGAAACTTTTTTGTACCGATCAGATTTGTCTGTGACCCGAAGTGTTGGACTGTTTTACTATGCGGCCCCGCAATTTTTGGATTTACGATAATTCAAATGATACGCATGACCTGTACATCGTTTATCAACTGTAGAATATGTATCAGTCATTACATTTCTCGAAACATCGTGGGTGTAACAAAATATCCAAATTAGAATCAGATGTACTCTGTCCGCTGCCAGTTTGACTGGCCATTTTGTTTATTTCCATTCAAGAGCTGGCAGTGACGTATGCTGGTTTGCCAAATACTTCTGGAAAGGTCTGCTGCATATTATTGCTAATTGAATACCATATTCGTGTATGATATCGATTTCAGTACCCATATAGTATGTTTTGTCAAGAATTTACATTTGAAAAAGAAATCTAGGTGCAAGTAATGGATCATAGTAATTTTCCTTAGTCAAGGAATGATGGCCATTTTTACCAAATCAAAAGTAATAATCAATTAATTCGGTTCATTAATTATTAGAATGCATTTTCCATTGTCAATATGTGATTTCAAAACTAGAGATACTGTAGATTTTGGTAATACTTGGGATTTTTCCTGTTTCATTAAATTTTGTCTGTTATGCTGGTGAATTATTTACACTAGTATTTGAGAAAATTAACCCCATCGGCCATGCCCAAGGACCATATGTGTCCCAAATAGGTATTTTTTATAAAACCAAATTTCTCTGTTAATATCAGGTTTTGTAGTACAAAAGTGGTATCAAATTAAATCTAATTTGACAGTGATTCTGAAAATGTGGGTTTCAGTTAGAATTGGTTGAGATATTTTCACCCATGCATTGAAGAGGATTAACCCCTATCGGCCATGGTCATGGGCCATATGTGTCCTTATCATTATATTTTGTTAAAAACTTAATATCTCTGTCAATATCTGGCCAAATAGTGTAAAAGTGGTATCACATTGATGACTTTGTTATGGAGATTATTTAAAAATAGGTGTGAACTTCAATTGATTGATATAATTTTTCATTTGCATTGTAGAAAACTACCCCCAATGGCCATGCCCAGGGACCATATGTGTCTCGATAGAATTATTTAGTGAAAAGCATGATATCTCTGTTAATATTGTGTTCTATATTGCAAACGTGGTACCAAATTGAAGCTATGTTTATATAGATTCTAAAAAAATGACTGTCAACTTGAATCGGTGCAGGATTTTTTCAACAGCCCAGGCTGTATATTGGGTTATGGCTAGGGACCATATATGGTCCTGCGGCATTATGGGGAGTTTGGGGGAAGGGGCACATATATGGTCCTGGGGCACTATAAGGGTTAAGCAAACTAAATAAAACTAAAAGCCATCCAATCTAACATTCATAGATATAAACCATGAAGTATGAGTCGTCCAAATCAATTATAAGTTATGCCTTTCAGAGGCGTGGTTTTTAGGGAGATATCAACCTCTCACTTTGTGTTATGCGACGAGCCCATATACCCCGCCTTTGAATGGTATAAGGAATTTATCTTACCGAATGTTTAAACATAACGCATTTAATATGAAGATAAAGGAAAACGTTAACTGCGTAAACACTTTGACTATAGTTTGCTCAAAGTTACATATCGGTTGATCAAAAGAAACTAGCTTAATCATGTGTTCGAGGTAACATACATTGTAAAAAAAAATTGTGCCGGGGTATAAATAATTTACCCTCCCGCTCAACAGGGTGATATCAGTATGTAACCAGGGTCACGTGGACCAATCAGAGATGTGATATATCTTAATAACATTACTGATAATAAAATACAATCATTCATGAAAGTGAAATAACATTCAAGTGTACGTAATTCAAATCTAAACATATTTCGTTGTGTCATCCTCAATAAAAAAAACAATTAAACATATCATCACATGTACCAGCATAGACCAAAAATGAACAAATATTGTTGAAAAAGTTATCAAAGACTGTGGAAAGGTTATTACATTTTACCGCATATTGTATTACAATTTACCGCACCGTTTAGTAACATCTTACCGCACCCCCTTATTACATTTTACCGCACCTATTTTTATTACATTTTACCGCAATTTTGTTACAATTTACCGCAGTATTACATTTTACCGCGTTTTTATTACAATTTACCGCAGTTATTACATCTTACCGCGTTTATTACATCTTACGTCGTAACAGACCTGCCGCGTGTTCCAAAGATGTTAAATGGGATTAAGGTCAAGAAAACGCGACAGCCAATCCATGCAAACAATGGAAACTAGAATCAACAGTTCATTAAACAATATGGAAAGGGTATAAATGATTAGCACCTGTGAAGAAGATGAAGGGAAGTCCAGATAACATCGAATGAATTAGTGCAATAGAAAGCTTCACCTTACTGTAATAGGAAGAAGATCGCCAAACAAGTCAATGAGACAAGTCATAAAGGTACAGCACACGCAAGGTCTGATCGACGACAGGTAGCCAAAGAAAGTTTTAAGTGCATGAAACCAAAAATATTAAACCTTTTCCAATTATCAGTTTTGATATTTTGAACGTGTTCATATTTTCAATTGAGATCTGCTGTCAAAGATCACCTTATTTACCCCTACACAACTCAGAGTTAACTTTTTCTTTAATATAATAATGTTAAACACCTTTCTAATGACATGAACAGACTTTCATCAATATCATCAATACCGATACTACACATGCTCTATGGACAGGGTTTATTTTAAAGACATTAATTGCAGTTATGTATTATTAGTGAGGATACTTACAAGTATATTGTGCGATACTAGTACCTGCTTAAAGCGCTACCAACATCATTACCCTGAAAGAATTGTACTTTTAAAGCTACTAATAAGCGCTAATCACGACCACGTCGGCCAGTACATCCATTTTTCAGGTACCCATGTTAACAGCTGAAAGGACTGAGTACACTGTGGATGAAGTGCCTTGCCCGGGGACACAGCACAGAATGAGACCCAAGTCACAAATGTTTGATGTCTCCATCGGGATTCGAACCCTGGTCTCTGACGTGAGAGGCCAGCATGCTAACCACTACACCACTTTGCTCCATACTGTATTCTATGTCACATTGCTACCAACGTGCAAATGGCTTGCCATGTGGAAAGCTAGTAGATGTTAAGCTGATGAGCAATAAATGTTATAAATCAGCTTTGACATTTTATGTCTTTAAAACATCTAGAAGGAGATGCAGTTTACAGAAAAAAATAACAAAAAAAAACAGAGTATAAAGGGACTTGTTAATTATATGAGTCTAGGTAAATATCACCTTTATTTCATGTTTCAAGAGAAACGATCAGTCTTCAGGTTTTCCCATTTTGAATAACAAATAACTATTTGAAGTTTAATGTGATAGCTCAAACTTTCTTTGAGCATCAACCTAAGGCGCATCTAATATATCTTCGCCGTTATTATGTCATCATGATGACAAATCCTATAGTTTCTCTGATGCAAATAACGTTTGTTTATGACATACGTGATTTTTTAAAATAATGATAAACAGACAGGTACTATACACACCAGTATGTAAAGTCAGATAAATTTATAGATGATGAAAGTGAACGCTATATGATGACGTTATGATAAACCATATAACATCTACACATACACTGCCAGTTTGAGTTTATTCAAAATATTAAGATAATCCAATAGCTTTACTAAAACTTCCATATGCTCTTCGGGCATCGATATCATATAATTCGTAAATCTCGCCACATGAATGGCATTGTCCAATGACTTCCAATTGAAATTAAATTGTCATTTTAGAACAAAGTAATTCATTTCATTAAACGTACCCCCATCTTAATATGCCACGGGCGATGACGGTAGATGCATTAATACAAAAATCCGAAACGTTTCAAGAATTGTAAATTTGAAACATAAGCAGGATGAACATTTAATTCAGGACTGACAGGCGGAACGCTACGAAATACGACTTTAGCTATTACGAATGGACTCGACGACCTTGACTAGTACACAGACTTTGGAAATAATAAAATTTCATTATCAGTTAATTTGCAACAAAAACCTTAAAACGCAGACCTCCTTTTTGATAAAATTGAGTGTTGAGGATCTTGGGTAGTTTCTGCTTTGATATAATTACTTCTATTTTATTTCCTTTCTTATTTTTTTTTGGCGAGACAGTTGTTGCAAGTAGATAAAAGATGGGAGGTAAGATGCATTTGAACAAACAGTTACATCAACCACCTTCTGCGAATCAAAACAGTTTTTGGACACAGAACCACACAGAAAACCAGAAAACGTGATTGCTTTGCTATCTTTGGAATAACCAATTACATAAGCAGGACATTATCTTGCATCAAAGACAGTTATAATGCATATGGTGCTCAAAAGCCATTATCGTTTGCTATATATTTATGAAAACGAATAAAACAATGGTTCAAATTCTCTTTATTGATGCTAAGGGGATACATGATATCTGTTTTGTTTGCCGAGAATAAATCATGCGTCGCTAGAGGCACACTTATTAATGATGCATTTGTTTATATGAAAAAGCTGATGGTAAGTTTTATTAAATGAACTGCTCAAGGACGATCTTGTGATCTTCTCCTGTATGGATTTCTTATTACTATTTTTTTAATTCTTGTCTAAGGCTGAAGTAGAGTTCGTTCTGTTAACGATAACCTTACCGAAATTGTGAATTTGTCTTCCCCAGAAGATAAGGAGACTACGTAGATTTCGTCCGCTTCAGCCTCTACGTCGGCGTTTGCGTTGACTTTCCAATTCGTTCACGGAGCATAACTAGTTGACCAATCTCCACCAAATTGGGTATACACCCTTTTCATAACATGTTAATGTGCCTTTTGGGGTTTCACCTTCTTTCCAAATATCATTCTAGGGTTACGGTTGAAATAATGACCTCTGACTGAGTGAATATCTGTGATAACCATCGAGCATCTGTGATAACCATCGAGCGATCAGCGAGATGGTTATCACAGATATTCACGAAGTCAAGGTCATTATTTCATATACACCACATGGCAATTGTTGAAAGTTATTTCCTTTCATAACAAGTTTTAGTGTTAATCAAATAAAAAAAAGTTTTAAAAGTTGGTGTAGTGGCTTAATGGTTGAGTGAACTCTATTCCTTAACATTACTTTATTATCGTTTGCATACTCACGAAACACGCATTTCACGTGCTGATTGAGAGTGTCCTGACTTGGGTGTCAGACAATTCTAAACCAGTAAAAATACTAACATTCTCCATTTTAATTAAAATGAAATATGTCCAAAACAAATTGTCAAAAGGTCACAGAAAATATGTTTAATGTCTCAGGATATTCCTAAATTAAACCGACTTTCAGTCTATGAACCGCATCAGTCTGTAACAAACAAATTTACGTGAGGCTGCGAGGATGATGTTCATTTCACCTTAAGCTGCACGGAATTCATGAATTTCACGTTCAAACTCTCGATGCAGCATAACATTGTAAGCACATGGTGTTCAAAGAGGTGGGGAAATTAGAGCTGTGTCCGGCTTAAAAAAAATGTTTTATCTGTGTTTTATGGTATTCTCAGGACGGTTTTATCGTAAACAATCGTTAGCTCTTTCCAGTTTGTGAATTGGATTGTACATTAAATGATTATTGGGGGTAACATTTTGACAAAAATAAAATAACTTTTTTTGCGTCAACTTTGAGCAATCATTTCGAGATGTGTTTTAATATCACGTCAAGGGTAAGTTTTTTTCCGAGGGACGATACGGCAAGGTCTGAGGCGAAAGCCGAAGACCTGCCGTATCAGGCCGAGGCAACCGTTCATGTATTGTCGTCCATGTTTGCTCTCTGACAATCAACCCATGGTGGTTATCTGATAACCAAACCATGGGTTGGTTATCCAGGACAACGACCTAGATATCACCATTGATTACCACACCACGTGGTGTATCATAACATTTACTTTTGTATTTGTGATATTATTTACCCTGTGTTGTGTATTCCGTTTTCCTTTAAATAAACAAAATAGTGTTTAAGTTTACTCCTTTGACGTAAATGTTTTACGTAAAGTAACATCATGAAATTACAGTAAAGTGACTAAGTGAAGATTAAGTCGTTAGTCACCTGTCCAAAGAAACACCAACTCCTGTATATCCTCATAGGACTCGTGAATATTGACTAGCTCTGTAACCATAACAATGAGAAGGAAAGGCTGCTGGGGCAAGAAGACAGAGGTCAATGAGCACAGGAACAACAATCATAACATAGCACTGGTAATGAGACGATAGAAAAGCTAACAAAATTATTGAATGAAAATGCATGTTACATCACGTCAATTTCTCACTAGGTTGTGCTTATTATAGATTTGTAATTAAATATTCGTTGTTACTTACTTAATATTTCTAAAAGGATATTGATGTTAATATACAAAGCTAATTCGTTCGTCGTACGTTTATGTATACATGTATATTTTAACTTATTAGCCGAAACAACATGTAGGTTAGATTTATTTCTAACCAGTAAGTTTGTGCTTTCTATGTGTATCACATATGTTATTGTTCTATCTGCGACAAAAAATAGACTTTGAAAGTGATATTGAATAGAAACAATGTGTTTTCTTAAGTCATAATAAATGAAATTATGCAAGTAAAGTTAACACAAAGAGTTAAGATTAATCAAAGGTAATTATTAAAGAAAATCACTTTCAATGGAACTTTGACAAAATATTAGCGTCTCTGAAGTCAATAAAAAAATCAATATAGCACCTAACGATCATTGATTCACATGTATCAACCAATATGGAACAAGTTAATTTATTGCGGTGATTGAGTCCATTGAATTCTGTTCAGAAAATGTAACAAAATGTTTTATTTTTATTGATTAACTTCATAACATGTCAATGGTTGCATCCAGCCCATATTACAAAATGAATATAAATAGGAAAACACTGAAGAAAATTTCTTTGATTTATTGTTCTGTCAATAGCAAAAAATGCAATATTGGTTAATCACATGTGGTTAGAACTAAATAGCTCACTTTCGGAACCAGTTTCAATATTCCTAATTGAAACATAAATCATCTTATGTTGTGCTTCTATTTGCTGTCACTAAAAACAAAGTTTGTAAGTCGTTGACATTAAATAGAAATCAAACCAGTATTAACCAAACAACATGTTTTCATATCTGTTATGTTACCCATGTGTTGAAGAAACAAAGGCAGCCTCAAAATGTGGTTTGATATTAGGATCACACATGTCAACATAGTGACGTTTGAAGTACCCCTTCAAGAAGATATATGTATTTGAAACATTGAGAGTTGAATATGCATATTCATTAGATCATTTATTGAGAATGCATAATCCATACAGCATTAACATGGCTACACTTGTTGCTGACTTGGACAGGAAATGGTCTACGAAAGCAGCCACGTTATATCTAACCGGTAATTGATCCGACTAAAAGATGTTTAAGTCGATGTTCAAATCAATCAGCTCCGACACAAAGTCCTCAAAGTTTAGAGCAGTTATAGAAGCGGATAGCAAAGTGGTTTTAATCCTGATTTTCCAACTGCGACTCAATTATTCAATTTACTCTTGTGTATTTTTTAAAATATAAATATATACATAATATTGTAGCAAAGCATGAGCTTAGATTTGCAGCCGCGTCTTCTATACCTATCTATGAAATTATAACAAAATTCGAATAAAGAATTGGTATAAAGTGCGGACATTCTGACAAATTTTGATAAAAGGTGTCAACTGGTTTTTAAATTTTCAAGTGACGTCGTTTCGTAGTACATTGGATTGCCGAACTGTTGACTACTGTTGATCACACTTAAAAGTGGGTAATGTTTGCTTTTCATTGATAATTTACCGCATCCATTAGCTTACTGGTTCCAGCAAGTTCAAGAGTTGAAATAAAAACTGAATCATATCAACAGTTCTGTACTCAAGACTCAGTGGCCTGTAGGTGTATCTTAGAATCACTTAAAATGAGAAACGGATCATGATTAAGTATACAAAAAGTATATAAAACTCTGCCCCAATTTTAAATCCAGCATTTAAACATACCTATTTCTAAAAACAAGTAACTTTACCATTTTCACTTTGTGTAGACTTTCCCATTCTTTTGTAGTGACTTGAGCATATATTAATAATAAATGTACTTTATTGTCACTATTATCATCGTATACGTGCTCGTCAATACAGAGATTTTGCATGTTTGCAAGGTTCACCCATAAATGTAAATTTTTGGATTGTTGGATGTTGTTGGATTGGGACCCGACATGCGTTCTGTTGAGGGTGTAGCGGTGTTGCAACTTCATATTCATATGTCACTTTTACCATCATTAATAACATGTCAGGACAATAATTTAATAAGAAGTAGCATTTGGAC
Organism: Steromphala cineraria; assembly: GCA_916613615.1. NCBI lineage: Eukaryota > Metazoa > Mollusca > Gastropoda > Trochida > Trochidae > Steromphala > Steromphala cineraria. Next base: position 10,018,062 of record OU744725.1, read on the forward strand.
ATACATTACTATGATTGAATGACCATGATATAAACCAGATAGAAACTAATGTTATCGCAACTTTTTAATGCTTTAACCAAGACACTCAAAAATGAATTATTTTCAATGATTACAAGATGTTTTCCTTTTTGGCTAGTTTCGGAATTCTATTGAATTATGAGCAGTGACTCCGAATGGGATATCTAAAATCTGAACATTTATCGTACTTCACATATTGAGTTCACAGATTGCACTGTCACAGTTAAACAACGGTCTAAAATGAAAATGGACAATGCAGAACATTAGCATAAAGATGTGTAGATCCAAGCTGTCGATCTGTCAAATGGAAACAATGCAAACGATAACTGTATATTACAAGGCTAGAAGATCTCTCAGCTGACACTATATTATACAAAGCATTGATAACAATTGCAATTATAAAACAACAGCTAAATGAACAGTAATTGCTTGAAAGACTGTGCATACATGTATATTAATCAATCTCTAAAAAGGCGATTTCACCAATGATTAATGCAATTTGACGGAAATTCGATATTTGCCTTAACATTGTGTTAACATTGGTTTGTGTCGTTAATAGGCACCTACTGTCCTTTATAGCTGACAACAAAAGATAGAATTTGGTCTCTGTGAATTAAATCGCACAAGTACACCAAAACAAACTACTGAATACAAATTGTAATTCAAAGATTTGGATGATTAAATAAAACATATGAACCACATGTAACTGATTTTGTTGTGCAGACGACCAGCATGGCACGAGATGAATAGTGAACAAAATCGATCGAAAGCTTTTATCACATTTGTATATTTCATGAAAAACTTTAACATATTCGAATACGCTATGAGGTAGATAAATAATTCAATAGCTGAATTATCATATCTCAATGTGCCATCTGAAAAACTTTTTATGTGTGAAATGTGATCATGTATTCTATTTTTTTGCAGGTGTTTTCTTTTTTATGTCAATGTTTTACATTTCATTGAATCAATTATAAACGAATAACCAATGATTCAGATGCATATCAGGAAAATATTTCACACATACCTTAATTTCAATGATTATGGTTTCATTTCAAAAATATTATTAGCATGTGTATTTAATAATCAACCCATACAAGTCAAAGCAAACTTTATAAGTTTACATATTTTGCGATTAATTATTGTTATGATGAATATAAATTTATAACTCATTTCACATTTGGGATATTCGAAGGTACTTATGATAACGACCGTTATTGGAAAGCATCATATATATTTGTTCTGAACATTTATTTCCTCTGTGCAACTTACATCTGTGGGTATGTGTGCAGGGATCTCATCAATCAGTTAAGAACCTGACTCTGCGAGATGTATTGAGGTTAAGAGGCCGATGCTGATATAGTAGATCAATTAACTGTGACTTCCTGTCATTCTGCTTTTAATACTCAAGATTTAATCAATTCATATCCACTTTGAAATGTATTAACTCAATATATGATGTTGCAGCATAAGAGAACATAACATAAGTGGCATCTAGGTCAGTCATATGTTGGCATTTTACGAGAAATTTGCTTCTGAATTGCCAATAACATTTCTTTGAAAAAAATTGTTTCCTGACCCATTAAACATAATGAAACCCTAAGCGTTTAATGAAGTTTAATGACCAGGAAATCCGTTTAATGAGGTTTAATGACAAGGATACAGGGAATTTCAATTGCGGAGGAAATGCCATGATACGCATGTAAAGGTCAGGACATTTTTTATTTATTTTCTTATCTGGGTGACAATAAGTGTACTTATAATAATGACTTATAATACTAATTCCAGGAATTAGTAATAAGGTATTATCAATGTCCAATTCTATCTTTGTTTCTTCATTGACATCTTAATATTTCCCACTAAAGAATCCTCAAGTAATGACAGTTAAAAATTAGAATAAGCATATGGTATTTCTGTTCAGATATAACCAAATTTTGTGTTTCTTATGATAATCGATTATTGTATTTTTCAAAATACAGGATGCTTTGATTTCATCATATGTACTTCATATTTCTGACTATTAAACATTGACCTTGAAAACCCAATAATCTGATGGAAACAAGTTAAAATTGATACTATCACACATTTCAAAATCATGTAACATGGCGACCACAACATATTCTCTTAACGATTATTGTAACGTCATGTCAAGTCCGAATATAAGATTTGTAAACGTTTGAGAAGGAAAAAATTGCCCATAAAGAATTTTCTATTTTTAGAAATAAAACCTCACTTTGTCAAAATACTGATAAATTTCACACTTGAAAACTTAAAAGACCTATGTTTTATTGGCTTGAATAAAGAAATGACAGAATTCTCTCTAGATTTAATAAAGACATAAAGAAAGCATCATTAAACTTTCAACAATAACAGCAAAAAAAAACACACTTAATTTTTAACAAAATGAAATTGAGGCTTGAAATAAGTTGTGAAGAACAAATATCTTTCAATACTAAGCTGCAATCAATTATATGTAAGATCAGTTGACATTGCGAGATCGTAGTTCACTGATGTCTACTCATGATCACGTTTCTGTAGTTGATTAACATTCAATCTAGTGCATCAGCTATGACATTTAAAGTTACTTGCACATTACGGTAACACGATCATTGAAGTGGACATACAAGATATTCCACTGGTGTCAGTTTCCCGTCATATGACAAGGACTTCAACCATATGTGGAGAGACGTCGTGTAGCGGTTAGTATATTTGCCTCTCATTCACAAAGCTTACGCCAACATTCAATACCAATACATTTTGACCTTGGTCCAAGACTGCGTTCTGTCCGTTGCCATTCAGTTCACCCAGCTGTTAAAATGGGTACCTGGAAACGGGATGTATGAACCTTTATCGTTGCGCTTAGTTCTTGGTAGCTTTTACAAAAGCACATACATCATAATAAAAATTGTGATTACCCAAAGCGGAATTTCATTTCCTTTGTTCTTTTTGTCTGTGAAACTACTCGTCTAAGGTTGCTTATCACAACTTCTAATTGTTGCTATTTGACCTCTAAACTTTTCAGATCTCAAGAGGGTTCCCTGAGGTTTATATGAAACAAGTAAACGGCATGCCAATTCCAGAACCAGCACTATCTAGACCCACGTTAATCTAGGGTTATGTGGTCTCGTAAAAGGGTTAAGTCTTTTAAAAATCTCATTGCTATAACGAAGCAGATATCATTGAGACAATGATTTAGTCAAACCATTTTCGAATTGATAACAACATACACCGTAAACGAATAGTGCAGTATACATTTACATTTTCAATTTACGAATAAATGATTGGGGGTGAAGATAAGATAAATTAACTGTGTAAAATTTTGATGCATCAAACTATACTGTAGGATATTGATTGAATGGCAACACCTGTATGTATTGATACTATTCAATAACACTCACCTTTTGAAAATGAGACAGCTCATTCTGTATATGCATGTGTTCTGCTTCAATCAGTTGGTAAAGTGTATTGTATTATGTTCATTAAGAATTCTGTAACTGATATGGTCCTTTGTAAACAACACAAACTCAGTCACGTCAGTCAGTAACTAAACTAATCGACAAAAGAAACTTATCACTCTATTAGTGCTAAAAGGTTGAAAGAAAGTCAGTATAGTATATCAACCAGTCCCAAAAACATTGAAAAACAGAAAATAGTATTTGACATAATCCGTAGTGCGCTCAAAACATTTTAAATGAGAAGGGGTCAAAAACAAAAATTACAAACCATCATTTTGATAATTTTTTCATTCTAAAATCATGAATATTGGAAAGAAAACATCGGGTCAGACTTAAATATGCTCAAGACAAGTGTAAGCACAAACAAATAACAATAATTAAACAAAACATAGAAGGATTGTGTGACGTCACCTAATGGCTCTTTCAGTATTCCTGTTTACCCTTAATCGTGGCTTGTTCATAGATTGGTGAGTCAGATTTGACTGAAGCATGTTTTGTGAAAGACTGAGTGTTCTTCAATCAGTGACAGGGCATAGGACCTTTAAATAGCTGTATATCTTTACAAATTAAGTCTATTCTTACCATTTAGCATTTGCAATAAATCAAAGTTTAGTGGTTAATGTAGGACCACTGAGGAATCGAAGAGCTCTGTCACTTGTCCTTGGTCTCCTAGTACGTACGTCCAAAACGCAATACACACTTATAGCATTTGACGTTCATGACGTCACTTACATAAAGTGTTGACGATGGTCAAATGCAAACGGGTAGAAGTTTTCATATGGTAAAAATACCATTGTTTTTGCTGTTTTGGGATTGTCCAATATCTTGACATCTTATATCTATATTGAGAAGACAAAATGTAAATAAAAATTTAGGAACTTCATGTATGGCAATTCTTCAAAAGTTGGTATCCGTGCACAGTATTTGTCAACTTTCAAATGCTTCTCACAGTTTTGTGATCCGACTTTTGATGGGGTGTAGGTGTTTTTTCTACAGAAGTGATGATCGTGATCCATTATGAGCTCTTGTTTGACATTTGTGTCACGTGACTTGGCACGAATGGCAAAGTCACGTGATTTTTACCTTTTTTCATTTCCCCGCATAATGCATCAACATTTGTTCTTTACAAGTTAAAATACACAAATATAGGGATAATGTGCTTTTATTGCGATGGTTAACGTCAATATCTAAATAAAATATTTTTTCTATGTTTTCAGTTCAAAAGTGATAAGTTTCTTTTGCCGATGAGTTTAGGTTTTTCTTAACTTGGCCTTGTAAAAACATCACATCGATATTTAACCTATGTTGCCTTTTGTCAAATGTGTTATTACAAAAGTCAAACTCAACAACTAATAACTAATTTTACACGGAAAGATGCAGATTGCACGTGAGTTAGCTCAGCAGCTGTGCAATTGACTATGATTGTATACTCGAAAAATAGTATTTTGTAACACTTGTTCAGAATTGCCTATCTTAATGGCTAAAGTGAAAATCCAGCACTAGCGTTAATGTGAGAATGGTATGTTAGAGAAGGGTTTAGAGGTCTTAATGCTAACGACTACGATACAGCGTCATTTTGACAATATCGCCGGGTGAACGAATATCTGCGGAAAATACAACACAGTAACTGTTTCATTTCTGAATTAAAACAAACTGTAGTTGGTGTCCGCCAAGGTTTAGTTATTGGACCACTTCTGTTGTTCATAAATATCAACATGGAGTAGATGATATTGATGATACATCACACTATGTACACAAATAAGTGACATAATAGTTGCCTTTTTGGGAATTGTTCTTGTACACTGTAATATAAGTGCTATGTTGTTATGGAGGACTACAGATTTTCTCCCCTCGAAACTCATATTTTCGGGGAATTTTACAAAAACTGTCTGACACAAAACGTTTGTAAATGAATATAAATAATTCAAATCCAAATATGTATCATGTAAAGATTATAATTGCCAAAAAGTCTTATATTTTTATTTCCGTAAGTATTATAAGGACTTCGTTCTTATTAATGCTTTTCTCACTATAAGGTCTGACACTGTTTATAGTCTTCTTCTGTTGCTTTTGTTCTGTCATCATGCCTGATACTTAAATCTACAGAATTCCGCCTAAACTTTATCAGAAATTTTATCATACATTAACTGTATGTGTTTAATGCAATGTTGCATTCAATCTGCACAATCTAGGATATAGACACCAGCAAACCTCTGCCTGCGGTTTTGTAAGGTCAGACTGTCTCGGAAATCAAGGAGACAGGTCTCGAGGCTGTGATTATTTGAATGCAATTTTAAAGCTATCGTTCCTGGATATTGTCGGTTAAAAAGGCTGTTTGTCTATCCTTTAATGCAGGTAAATAATGTAATCATTTATCAAATTAGGTTTATAAAAAGGTAATTAATTCCCAAACCCGACTTTTTCATGTCATCACATCTATTATACACGAAATACCAGTGACAAGAATGAATGCTAGGGAATAGTAATAGTAATAGTTCACTTATACAGGATAAATATCAGAAGAGAAGCAAGTTCAGGAAAAGGCTTGTTGGAACAAATGTGTCTTTGGTCGTGATCTGAACGACTCATAGGTAGGACCAGTACGAATATCAATGGGAAGATTGTTCCACTGATGGGCAGCTTCATATGAGAAAGCTTTCTGTCTGTAACTGCACATTTTCACTCTCGGCAAAATGAATAGCTGTTGGGATTCAGAGCGGAGAGATCGGGATGGAGTGTAAGGCTGAAGAAGGTCGCAGATATAGGCTGGAGCTGTATGAGAATGACACTGATAGGCAAGGCACAGAAGTTTAAAGTTTATCCGTTGTTGGACAGGGAGCCAATGAAGGTCTTTAAGGATCGGAGTGATGTGTTCTGTTTTTCGAGGAAGTGAGACCAGTCTGGCTGCTTTTTTCTAATTGGATTGTAATCTGTTGGTTACTGTTTTGGGAGAACCGGCAAGGAGACTGTTACAATAATCTCGTTTTCAATTATAATAGCTATGAAAGTCCTCTTTTGATTAGTAAACACTGACTTTTTTCATAGTTCACATCCAAAGAAGAAAATTGTTAACATGCCTTTTAGATCTGTAATGTATATAGTTCAAGGTGAAGCTAAACAGTTGGTATATTTGTCGTTAATTCACACATTGAATTTTAATGTATAAAAACTTTCACACTTAAGATATTCTTCGTTCTCGGGAGACCAGCGTTCATAAATGTTCATTCTTTCGACCATTTACATATTTATCCTATATGCAATGTATATCTGTGAATGTGTGTGTCATTACAAAACTAGCAAATGTATTTACGTGTTGATACAATGTAAAAAGTTCAATATAACTTTCACAATGAACTCATGTAAAAAGATCAATAGTAAAAGAGTTTTAAGCACACTTCAGAATGGTGAAAAGACTAATAATGCAATAATTTCTACCAAACCTTTTTAAACAACTGAGTTGGAGGCGCGCATTGAAACTAAACCACCCATTTATGATGAATATGAAACAATAAGTATGTATATATCAGCCCGTGAGCTTTAATATTGGTCGAGGGGTGATACAGAATGTGATTTGAAAATACCCATATCATAGTATTTTTATCATATATTAATTCATAACATTAGAATCTAACATGAGTGGCCCATTTTATCGATTTTGCTTAACGGAAACTGACACATACCGATTATCAAAGCTCACGAGTCTACTCTTCTCGTGACTTTTGAGTTAATATTTCTCTCCGGTTGAATTACCAAACTGGAAAGTTAGATTGCAGACCAAGCTGACAAATCCTTTGTGACTGCAGCGTTTTCTTTGCAATGTCGGCCATGTTCAAATGGAAGTGTGAATACTTTACATAATCAGAATATCTGGTCGACACTTTAACTACATGTACCTCATTCACTGTTAAATGGATATGTTTTCCTGCCTTGTTGTTTAAAGATGGTATTCTAGCATCTATTATCATCTGACGTATGGAATACTTATCCAACGTTGCTTCTTTTTGTCCTGTTTATTAATTCATGTTTCTGAAAATGACATTAGTAGACTAACAAAGCAATTTATATTTCCTGCCCTGGTAAATAACGAGATTGTCAACAACTGAATAGAGCACGAAAACAAATTGGTACTTGAAATGTCTTTTGGAAAAATGTCACACAAAATGACGGTAGGTATCCATTTACATTGAACTTTGAATTTTCCAAAACGTATCGTAAAGAAATTCAGATTAAGACCAGTTGATCAATGCGAACCATCAATAAGAATCATAAGTTGAAATAAGCCGTCGATGATAGAAAATTCAAGCAAGAAATATTTGATTCTGAATACATTACATTTTCATCTCCAAATATAATTCATACCATATACTTTAACAACTTGTACTGCTTTAACCTCTTAAGGTTACACTTTTACACAATATCCACATTCTACATCTAATGTTAGTCTTAAAATAAGGGAGTAAGTATAAACCCAGCATCTAATCAATCAGTTCTGGCTCAGCAAGGTTTGTTAACGGTAAGAAGCAGCTGCTGATGTAATTAATATATTGAATGTGAGTTCCTGTCACTGTGTTCTTAATATTTAAGAATCGATTTATATCTACTTAACGATTTGATTATTTTAATTATGATTTGTTGACATGAGAGAACATTTCCCAAGTGACATTTAGAAGAACGAGTATAAGATGACATCAATCTGTAAAATAGCCAATAACTATCGGCATAAATGTTCCCACAATTGCTTGGTATTTTTAATGTCACAGCAAGGAATATTGAATTGCTCCGATGTCACAGCAAGAAATATTGGATTGCTCCTATGTCACAGCAAGGAGTATTCGATTGCTCCTATGTAATACACAGGACAATGTACAGGCGGTTCAATACCCTCTGACTGTACTTTTGCAGTTTGGTTGCTACATACACCTTGGAGTGTGCAATTGTTCTACTGTTAACGATTTCTGTATACATCTATTTTAGGTAAGTTTGTAATTTGTTGTGGCATGTTGTCAGTGAAATCAAAGTTCCTGACATTAGAAACAGGGTTATCATATGCATCGATTTGCAGCTTGGAGGATTCGTATCTCCTATCACATGGATATGTAAATGACATCTATCATCAGTTAAATGGTACTCAAGTAATGATAGTCGATGTGAATAATGAGAACAGTATTCGTTTATCCATAGGTTAAGATATTTTGCTTTAGTTTGTTATAATATTATGAAATAATAATTGAATTTTGCAATGCACAATGATGCAATAATTATAAACGTTAATTGACCCTTGATTTATACTTTCACAAGCCCAGATGTGACAGTATCACACTTTTTTTTCTAAAACATTTAACCTCGCTTTCATAATTTCATTAATTTGATTTACACATTTTTGAGGCCACCCTTTTTAGCACTTTGATATGGGTTTTTATCGCAATATCTTAATATGACGAGATCGATTTCTACTTTTTGCACTTTGTATAAAGAGATATAACAGTACATTGGGGTGATTTTTCAAATTGACCAATTTCAGACAATATATGAATGTTAGGTAATGAAAAGTTTAATTTTATATGGTCTTGAAATACTTAGCAATAAGCTTAGGGCATGTATGTTATTCAGATGCAAACCGTCCTTATCAATATGGAAACTGTATTACTCTTATCCTGCGACGCTGCGAATATCGATATAAGTGACATCAAATAGTTTTAGATAATACCAAACGAGAATGCTATTTATTTATAAAGCCAAAAACAGATGAAAAATCTTGAAATTAGGATTGTGTTTTAAAAGAATTGATCGTTGATCACCTTAAAAAAGCTGTCGAAACCATGACCTATATTTTGAGGTACAAACATCGGTTTCCTTATAACCGTAGTGGCACTATTTTGTATGCAACCAGTAGTTTCTTATCAGATCAACAACTATTGAAGGACCCTTCACCTGGATAATCAGGAAAATCAATCTAGATTATGCCCAACTCCTGATTTATCATACAATCTATAGTGTTCTTGCCATAATAAAGCCAATGGATATAATCGGCATCCGTCGGGCGCGGTTAAGGGTCACAAACGATTGAAATTTCAAAGATTATGGTCGGATCTTCTCTCTAAAATTTCGATGACGTCTCAAGCGTTAACATTTTGAACGCCTTTTGTAACAGAGAGAGACATAACAATATAGATGATACATTTCACAGACATTTATCCAAGAAATTACAACTTAACTGAATGAACAAGAAGTGGAAAAACACTGCCTACATGGGTCGAATGAAACTGACCGAACAACAATTATTTGATTCTTGAGTTGTGAAAAATAACTAACACGGTAATTAAAGGAATTTATAAGGAGGAATGATATTTCGACAATTCACCGTCACAGTCATTACACTGTTAATTTGCATATATCAATGCGCGAACCTTTTAAATCAAGGCCAACTATTAAAAAAGTATTATCAGGGATATTTTGCAATACAAATTCTTAAATGGCACTGTATGATAAAACATAGCATATTCGTGTGTTTTGGCATCGTAGATATCCGGCATTAGGAATAAACAGTATGTATTTACCTCCCCAAGGCTTGCAAAATACAATGTTTATTCCTAATGCAGGATATTTATAATCCCAAAACACTATTACATGATATCGTGGATAGCTTTCTGTTATTAGAACTTTGATGTCGGTTATTATCGGTAATCAAATGAGCGTGACACCAAGTGTAACTGTCTTCCATTACAACCCTAATGGTGATCTAGATATTATATTCAATTACTTTCAAACTGCTAGCTTTGGTTCCCACTTATTGCTTCAATAATTTTCCGCCTCGCCAGCCAGAGAAGATAAACGGAAGAAGGATGAGTGAAGTCTGTGATCTCTAAAAAATTCAACAGTTTCCAAACTTCTCACTTATGGTCGATGATTTCAATATCGTTAAATTGATGACATCACAGCATGTAATAAACATTACACCATCATCAATCATATTTGTAAAGATAACACTGATAACTTTAGTGATTTAAACGGTTGAACGTTAAGTAGATGTTGAAGTATCTAAGTGCTCGCACACTTTCCAACACTGAATACAGTTATAAACCTCTACCACGTTAACGTTACACTGAGAATGTAAACCAAACGTGTGAATAGTCTAAAGATCAACTTAATCTTAAGAAACTAAAAGTAACCATTGCACGCAATATTATTAATGGAAGCATTTTGTTCCAATCTACAGTAAACTGGCAGTCCCTAGTAGCCTACATTCTAATCCATCATCTATGACCTTGGCACTGAAAGGTCTGTAAACATGTAGAGGCAGCTGCTACAGAGTTCGACTGTCTGTGTGTTCCTGTCATCTCGCTCAAATATTCAAGACTAAATTGATTCATGTCCACTTTACGAGATGTTGACTATATCGATAACGTGATACCATAAGACAACATTATTTAAATGTCATTTACGTAGTCAGGATTTTCGCATTGGTAATGAGAGGGGTTAGTAGCTGGCTTCAGCTCATGTCTACTACTTTGTTTAGTTAACATTTATATATTATCCCTAATCAAATTAGTAAAAGCATATTTGTATGTATGTATTTGTTAAGCAATCACTACCTTACTGCCTCATTGACTTATGTACCTGATCCAGTGTAATTAATAGCTTGATAAAGACATTTTAAAATTTTAAGTAATATAATTTTAACATAACCTTCAAAGGGGCAGTAGCACGTTTATTGATAATCTTATATTTTATTTTTTTACTGATAATTGCACAGTAATGCTTAATGTATTATTTTGAAAGTGTCATAAATCTACTACACAAGCCAATCATCTATTGAAAATATATGTATAAGTTGCTTTCAGAAACTGCGACTTCTGATGATATCCAGGGCGGAAATGCATATGCTATTTAGGATAAAGACTTTTAAATAGGTTACGTAAGGTAAAGATGAATGTTTATCCAAACCATACATTGGTTTTTTATCATTAAAGTTAAAAGTTAATATGCATAAATTTCAACGTTATTGTTTTGTGAAAAGTGTATATGCAGTATATCACATGGTTATTGAGTATGTTGCATTCTAATTCCAATTTCTCTTCTCACTCGGTACTGTCGGCGATCTTACACCATGAGAATAATACCCGAATAATGTTCTAAAAATACTTTTCAACAATTTACGTATACACTGTTCATTGTTTATGATGTTCAAAGTATTCTGATTAATGAGGAGAAACACATCCATTGCAAAAACTGCTGAATGTCGTTTTAACAACTTGGTTTTGCAGATTCGATGAATATAATGTTCTGACAGATGTTGTCAAACAATAAATAGAGGTTATCATGAGAGTGTGTTTTGGGATCGTAAATATCCTGCATTAGGAATAAACATTGTATTTTGCGAGCCTTGGCGAGCTAAATACATAGTGTTTATTCCTAATGCAGGATATTTACGATCCCAAAACACACGAGCATGATAACTTCTTTATCATACAATGTCATTTTAATTTTTATTCGACAAAAATGCTTGACAATACCATTTTGATAGTTGACATCGTTTTAAAAGATGCGCGCATTGATATATGCAAATGAACGGCGTAATGGCTGCGACAGTGAATTGACAAAATATAATTTCTCCTTAAGAATGCCTTTAAATACCGTGCAAGTTATTAAGTCACAACACCAACGTTTTAACATTTCAAAGTACTATAAAAAACAATGATTTTCAGATTAAAAACATTAAAACGTGTCTTTGACGGATTCGAACACACGTTCTATCACATTCCACTAACAAAGAGGGCGAGTCTATCTCACTTAGGGACAAGAGTTTCTTCCCTTCGGCTAAGTTGCAATGGCAGCTTGCGTTACAACCCGCATAAACGGAGAGCTAAACTAGAAGATAGCTAGACTATGCAGTCTCTTATCCAAACTAAACAAGCCTAAAGTAAAGAACACTGAAGAACGGTAAATGAAGTGTTTAAACATGAATCTTGAACTGCCTTTGGTACCTGTGAGAAAAACTGTTCGGTCGGTCCATTCAACTCACGACGGCAGTGTTTTTGCACTGCTAAGTCATACATATGGCTAAAGAACCATACAGTTTTGTTGATTTTTTAAAAATTAATCTCTATGCATTGTATCGTTTATATTTTCATTTTATTTCATATATTTCTCCCCTTTGCCAAAGGCGTTCAGAATATATTAACGCTTGTGACGTCATCGGAATTTTCGAAAGAGGTTCCGACCTTGACCTTTGAAATTTGCATCTCTATCCGTATATGACCCCAACGGATATCGAAAATATCCGTTGCCTTTATTATGCCGAGAACACTATCCATTGTATGATAAATAATTTTATGCATTTTAAGTTGACATGACCAGTTAATGATCTCCTTCAATCATCTAAAATAAGTGACTTTTTCCAAACATATATTTTAATTGTTCTCGTTTAAAGTTAGTCATGTTACATGTTGAATAACTGTTATCAAATTCCGTATCAGACATATCACATTAGATAAATTAATGATTAAGTAATCTCATTGTTCAAATATAACGTTAATTTTTTTAATCCGATTCGCCTTATCACATACTCAGACAGAACTTGAGTTAAATGTCAATTGAAACTTAAAACCTTTGAAGATATGATAATGTCCCTTTAGATAACAATAATGCCAAATCTGAGTCTTGTCTATGTAGATAATATGACTAGATGCTGAGAAACAGCAGTTGAAGTATCTAAGTCCCCGCACACTTTCCAACACTGAATACAGTTATAAAATATCAAAAATTGCTCGCTATATGTTGTCTGATGTAAATGTTTTACAAAATATCTTTGACGATATTCAATAAGATTCATAGAATTCATAGAATTACCACACAATATTTTCAATGATTGTCCTTGTTCATTTATTGATATTAATAAGGAGATCATGAAGTTCTATCTTTTAATCTAATTGAACTACGCCCCTCAATATTGATACAACTCCATCTCACTTAATGAAATGAGCCTTAAAACCCCGCCAAATTGCCAAGTTGTATAAAGAATAGACAGTTGCTGACATATAATTATTAAAATTATAACACAATAACAAAAATGAAATCACAAATTTGCATGAACATTTGTCAACCATTAGACTTCTCATCTTTTAATTCTGAAAAACACACTGAACCGCATATGAAGCATTTCGTTAAGTTCCATTTTTGTAATGTTTTGTTTTCAGAAAAGCTATTGAAATCACAGTCGAACTGTGGATTCTCACGATTACTTTACAATACCGAATTCAACATTATTTTTCAAGGTGTTGATTTGACAATTGAAATCAACGCTGCAGAATACATGTCCATCGAGTTGATATATAGGATCTAAACAGTTTAATGCACAAGAATAGGACAACAAAAAATACATATGCTTCAAAAGCTCTTAGACCTAATATTTCCTGATACCTACTGTAAGATGCAACACAATATATTATAATAAGCAATATCAAAGAACTGTACAGTAAGAAGTTGATATAAAGTTGCATATCCAACAAGAAGATAGGAAAATTAATAACTAACATCCAATTTCGTAGCACAGTCAGTTGAAGAAAGGTGGTTTCAGTATAACATTATTGATAGAATCCTAACAATGATCAAAATGTGTTTCTTTAGAAATTACAAGATTGCCTTATATGGACTTTTTACAAATGCTAAAATGAAATTTTAACAAATCTTGTATTAGTTAGTGTACATGTTAAGAGGTTGTGGCATCATCTTTTGGCATGAATCAAATGAGGAACTTACATAAGATTTGAACGAGATATAACACAAATTATGTTTAACTAGAACGAAGAAAAGAGAATATTTGATTTGTTTTGGTAAAAAACATTTAATATACATGTCCATCTGTAAATGCCAAAACAGAAAACCGCACATGATCGGTCTAAAATCCGTTCTTTTAGACACATATAACGTCATTAAACAGATTCTCTTTACTGATTTCGATATGAAATATTTAGGTCATCCCGATTTCCTTTCCTCGGTCTTCATACATAACTGATCTCTCATTGTTTGTTTTGTCATTTTAGATTGAGAATGTATACCATGCAACAAGCAATGTCATTTTGATTAAATGTACTTAACGTTGAAGATATATCCTGAATTACTGTGTACGAAACCCCAAATAGAAAGGAGTAATGAAAACAGTTTGCGTTATACCCAAATTTTCCACGATGGTCAACATTAATCGTGTTGCCACGAATCGTGGCCATGGAAATGATTTATATGTATGGTTCTTGTCAAGAAGCGGGATACAAATGAAACTAAAAAGTTTATTTTTCAAAACAACATGAAAAAATAACCGTCTGTCGTAAATTCTATTTTCTCTTTATCTAGAAATGTGACTGTTATATTAGTTTAACTGTTTTAACATTGATGTCGTAAGGGTTGTTTTAAAAAAAAACATATCCGCTTGATAATCCGAACCTACATTTCCTCTCCCAATATATATTGCATTGGCTGGTATTGACTCAACAAACGGTGCAAACCTGAATAAAGGTTTCATACTTCTCTTTGACGACTTTATTATCATACCTATGCAAACTCTAGGAGTGTTGATTTCGTTTCCAATTTGTTCTTGTCTGAAGTTTAATATGTAGAATATGGACGGTGAATGAAGGCAGAAATAATTTCTTTACTAGTAAATGGTGCCTAATTTAAGATAAACAGAAATGTTGATTGACCTAAAGAAGACCACATTGAGTAAATATGTACATTGATAAAATATTACTTTTAGGCTAATAGTGAAGTAAAATCTATATAACCCGGTCAAGCATTAGAGTAGGTGAGGCCTGTAACCAAGGTGCTGACCGATAGGTCCATTAACATATTAGTCAGTGTTTTTCAAGAAGATTTATAGTAAACCATTTAATACGCACTGTTGAATTGACTAACATGCACAGACCTTAAACACTATATTTATCAATATGTCTCATTGCGGTAATCTATACTTTCAGGTATTGAGAATAAATTTTGACACAATATAACTAGGATGACGATTTTTAATATTTCCTGCTGAGAAATTTATTTCAGTAATCATAGACATATATCTGACGACTGACAATCTGTTGACTTTGAAACTATTCATTTCATATAAGGTAACATTCAAAACCAAACGTTAACGAAGTAAGGGCCTATGATAAACATAAACTAGTAATGTTTTTTGATGTTGCATTGACGCTGTTCAAGTATGAGAGAGACAAGAAATGCGCATTTTAAAATTTCCCCACGTCTATCTTCTTAAAGATGAATGTAATTCCATGAAACAAATAATTCAATGGAAATAGGTAGATGAATTGTATTTTTATTTATAACTAAAAGCTGAGTTATACATAAGCTTTTAAGTAGATGGACAATGTTAAAACACAAAAATCAAATAACTGATCAATACATCTTATTACTTGGATTTTTACTGTCAATAGATTTCTTTTCTTTAAATATTGTCTACTATACTTAGACTGTTTAGATAAATATTTTTGTTGTGGAATTTTGCATAATATAAATAACGAAAAGAATGAAGCCTAGAGCTTAATTGTTTACCTTTTCAAATGGAGATTTCAGATGGATTCCAGGCACAAATCAAATATAGTGTTTGTATTTTTAACTTAACAGTCTATCCTTTACAATAACTCCCAAAGTCCATACTGTACTGGTAAACTAGCTCAGTCATTATTCAAAGGCAAGTTGCTGATATGGTGTTATAACTATACATATACATAACTCACATACAGACTATCATTAAACATGTACACAGCCAATAAAGCCATGAAATCAATCACTTTAAATCTGTGGCAACCGCAAGAAATTGGTACAAACTATTGATCTAGTCAATCAGTTTTGACCTTACTTCTGCAAGGCTTGTTAAGGTAAAGAGGCAGCTGCTGATGACTGTGTGTTCCTGTCATTCTGCTTTTAATACTCAAGACTTAATCAATTCAGATCCACTTTGCAATTTATTGACTTTATATATGACGTTTTAGCATAAGAGAAAATAAGCCAAGTGACATCTACAGTAGGTCGGTCAACTTTTCGCATTGTTAACGTGAGGACAAGTATTTCTCTCAGATTGCATGTTCCTTTGAATAGTTCTTGACATAGATGTTCAGTAATCTTGAATAAGTAACGTTAAAGCAAGGAATAAGGAATTGCTCTCTTATGCGCAATTGAATGGCGTCTGTAGAACCTTCAACCGTG
Organism: Steromphala cineraria; assembly: GCA_916613615.1. Lineage (NCBI taxonomy): Eukaryota > Metazoa > Mollusca > Gastropoda > Trochida > Trochidae > Steromphala > Steromphala cineraria. Next base: position 10,034,741 of record OU744725.1, read on the forward strand.
GATAAAAAAATTATGTTGCACATTGACATCTTTAATTGTTCTACTGTAAACGGCTGTTGTATGATTTATCATAGGAATGGTACAGTGACATGTTGATAAAGACAGCTATGTTCAGGAGCTATAGTTTGGAGCATTCGGTATAGTCACCAACCAAGTTATATAAGAGGTGAGCATGGGATGGAATACCTAGGCACGTGTGAATTGTGATCCGGAGTCGCGAAGCACGTGATCAGGTGTACTAATAATGCCCACCGACAACGAGGTTGATTGCTGACTAACCGTTCAACAATCAAATATTAATTTTAGAACGAATATAAGAAAAAAAATATCATTTGCTAGAAAAATAGAGGCTAGTATTTGTTAATATTATTGCCATAAACAAAGAAACAAACAGTGTCTAAATTTGGTAGGTGACAAAAGTTTGAGAAATTCCTGTCGCATGTGCAGCACGCTGAAAACTACTTGCAAACATAACAGAACGTTAACCCAGTGTAAACATCAGCAGGGTATACAAAAGATGAAACTTTATTTTTAAAATGAATTAAGAGATGGGTTCTACAGCAGAATTATTAGCATTTACACCTTTGTGTTTCGTCAAAACCCTTTGTTACTATATTCTGTTTCAAGACAAGTTATTTTACGAATCATCGCCATTATTGAAAACAAAGGACAAATTTGTACTTGTTTGCAAGATAGTAAGTTACTTGAACACCTTTGTCTCAGAAACTTACAACCTGAGGATGTGAGAAAAAAACCAGTGATCAACTTGTTTACAGACCTCAAGAGAACACTAACTCTTATCTCTTCTCGTCTACTTTCTTCAAGGACTTTTACCTGATATCTGGTCTAAGATCTACAAATAATAATGGTTGATGAGTATGTGACAACACATGGAAAATTGAAAAATCACATGTAGCTGTGCTACTTCTTACACTCGGGTTTGGCTGGTATGTAATTGAAAATAATCCAATAATTTGATTTCCGGATTATTTTGGGTTTTCAGTTAATTATCTCTCTTAAAGGGGCATTAGCACTTTTTTGATAATTTTACATTTTCACTGATATTTATACGTTAATGCTATATGTATTATTGTGATAGTGTCAAAAATTTCATTACAAAAACCAGTTATCCGTAGTCAGAGGAGAAAGTATGACGATTCACCTAATATCCATGGGCGGCGATTTTGTGTGAACACCTTTAATGCATTTTGTGTAAGAAAAAGGAATCGCATGTTAACGTTCCATATTTGAATTATCACTTCTCTATTTAGGTTAAATGCATTGTCTTTCAATTGGAACCATAAATTTTCATTTTCCTGATATCACCTTATACTCCCCCCAAAAAAACCGTGCCACTGCCCCTTTAAAATTTAAACTATTTGCATTAAAACATAAGACATCTCAATTTGCAGTTGTTGTTTTTAAATTTTCATAACATTTCATTTTCATACAAAGAAGTACTTTTAGGGGAACAATACAAACCTAAGTAAAAATGTAAAGTGTAAAGTAGACAAGCTTTACAAAAATGCATATTCTATACAAGAGGACACAATAAGAAGTTCAAGGCAAAGCGAGACAGTTTTTATCTTGGTTAGCTATTTTCATACAATAAAACAAAACTAATCAAAACTGAGTAATCATTTATTTCTGCGTGCGTCCTGCTTGGTATTGCAGTATCAATTGACGGTCCAAAAGGCAATCTATGAAAATGTCAGAAAATTTAAAGTCAACACTACCTCGTCTTCGTTTAAAACAAAAAAACCCATCAAAAGCCGCTTGTTACACATCGAATTAACATGTCTTACTTGAATTATTCATAAAAACATAAATCCGTCTTGTATAGTACATCCATGTTCTGCATAAACTGTCTAAACTTAATTTCAAATTATGCATACAACAGAGTTTGTTTCAGAACATTACCAGTTACTAATCAGTATGTAACTCCCTAAGCTTAGATGACATAGCATAACGTCGAATCGAAATCACTCTTACGTCCTATTTTGATTTTTTCCTAATTTTAAAACATGGAAAAGTAGTAATTGCCAATAACTAATGACTCTGATTCCTTCCAGATAAGTTCTATTAGGTAGATTTGATATTGTTATCTCTAACTCATATGCGGACGTTCTTTCAAATAGGAGATAAATCCCTCCTGGTTTTCCAGACGTCATAATCAATAACTCGAGACACAAGAAAAAGTTTTTCATTTGAAATTTCTATTTTCCGGTTTAATAAGCAATTTTGGCCGTTCATTTGATGTAAAGTTTCATTGCTCATTTTTCTTCAAAAATATTTAAATGAAATAAGTTTTGATTTTCAAAGTTTATGAAAGGCAAAAGGACAAACTGTAGACAATATTGAATATGTTATGTGATACATTGTTTCATTTGTTATGGCATGTAATGCTTTGCAATAAGCTTAAAGCATGCATAGTATTCTTATGCAAATCGTCCATGAAAAATCATGCATTGCGCAAACTATTTTATTTGTACAATGAAGGGGCATTTTTTTGATATATTGAGTAACCAAGGTGACTTGCGTAATGTCCTATTGCAAGATTTTAAAATACATTTATACAAAGAAAACCATAGTGGCACTATTTTGTATGCAGCCAGTAGTTTCTAATCAAATCAACAATTATTGAAGGACCCTTCAATGATTAATGAAATCCATATGGATAATGTTGAACTCCTGATATATCTTATTTCATCTGTGAGGTTATATCAGGGATTGCGTTCTGTAATTGGCACTGTGATGTCGGTTAATATCGGTAACCGGAATAGAGTGTGTCAGCAACTGCAACAGTATTCTATTTCAATCGTAATGAAGAACAAGATATTGCATACAATTACTTCCAAACTGCTGGCTTGCGTACTAAGTTATGGTCGATTACTTCATCATGGTTTACTCTGTCACTAGTTGCTTCAACGGCTTTCCAGCTAGCCCTCCAGAGATATGATAATAAGAGCTAAAAAACGTCAAGTGAAACTTGATCTGTCCAGGTTCTAATTACTTCCAAACTGCAAACCATTTTACACGCTTCTGGTCGATGACTTCATTTTCGTTAATATTGATAACATCCCAGCATGCAGTCAACATCATCATAATTAATCATTTTTATAATGATAACACGGATAAAATGATTCCAGGTGCTGAACCCTACGAGAGTTATCAGTTAATGTGTCCTTCACCTCTACCATTTTCACTCTTTGATGGGAATGTAAACGTAAACTAACGTGGAATGTTTTAAATTAACTGTTCATGCTTTGCAACTTATATTTGTGAAATTTACTTTTAACTGTTGAAGAAACGTACAAGTATTGAAGATTATAAAGCAGGAAATGTTATGTGGAGCGCGGTGGTGTAGTGGTTAGCGTGCTGGCCTATCACGCCAAAGATCCGGGTTCGAATCGAGGTGGAGACACCAAAGATTTGTGACCTGGGTGCCGTTCCTCAAAGCAGTTGTAAAGTTACAATCGATTGTAGCCGATTCTTTTAATATTGATTACAATCGATTGTAGACTTACGATTGATTGTAAGTGTTTTGTGGAACGGGAACCTGAACTTTACACCGTGTTGTGTCCTTTGGAAAGGCACTTCATCCACATTGCACTCAGTCCACCATGCTGTGCAATTGGGTTTCTGAATACGGGAAGTACGGACCTATGTAGCGCCTTTGAAAATACTTCCTTCAGGGAAATAATGTACAGCCAATGAGCAGTGCTTGCACTGGATATTAGGCTTAAAAATGTTCATTATTTATTATTATTATGGATTCTAAAAGGTAGGACGATAATAACTTGAAACTCAAGTGAGGTAAGTAATAGTTATATGACGAGTATTGGTCGTCTAGTCGACGACATGCGGCGAGTCGTATAACCAACCATGTCGTGGACTAGACGACCAATACGAGTCGTATAACTTACTTATACCACGACCAACACAACGACATATATAAATAATATATATTTAGTAAAATATCATGCGTAAATTGTTAAAATGCGTTGAACTATGTTCTCTTTACCAAACAATGTGCCTCATCACGCCTTTAGAAGCTACCAAATATTCTCTAAAATATGCTCTATAGTTACCTTATCCTTCGTGTCTTTAAAAAAAATATCTATTGAGCAGCACTTGCGTAGAAAACTAGATTAGCGTTTGCGGGATACCGCAAAAGCAGAGCAGCCCCGGAACTTGGGGTTTCGCCTTACCCTGTTCCGCCTTTTACAGGCCTCACCAAATTGGGAATTTTCACGTGACCTTGACCTTTGACACTCAAGGTCACACAATCAATGAACACATTTCATTTAGTATAACATCATTGTAATGAAATAAAGTGTTAAAAATTAAATTAATCCATTTTCTCCATATATGTTGACCTTGCTGTGACCTTGACCTTCGACAGTTTGTACCCAAAACTTTTTGAAAATTTTGTACTTCTCAAGAGATAATATATACAAAATCTAAACTTCATAGCACAAAAACTTTTCAAGTTATTGTGTTTACAAGGAATTGCAATAACTCATATCTCATGACCTTGACCTTTGACCTTCAAGGTCACACAATAATTGAACACTTTTTATGGAGTATAACAATCATGTATTAATTGAAAGTGATCATAGTTAAAATTAAGCATTTTCGCTAAACCATGCTTAAGTCATGACCTTGCTGTGACCTTGACCTTTGACGGATTGTAGCCGAAACCTTTTCAAAATTTTTTACTTTTCCAAGGATGATATATACCAAGTTAGAGCTTCATAGCACAAAAACTTTTCAAGTTACCGTGTTTACAAAGAATTTTGCTGTTATTTTATAACTCGTGACCTTGACCTTTGAACTTGAAAGTGAACATGTCATAATGATTCCCTGGAAGTATTAACATTTAGACATGTTCATGAGTTCTGAAAAGCTAAATGGGATAAAGTTATACCCAAATTTAGTGCATTTTGTAATAACTCATATCTCATGACCTTGACCTTTGACCTTCAAGGTCACACAATCATTGAACACTTTTTATTGAGTATAACAAAAGTGTTCATAGTTAAAATAAAGCATTTTCGCTAAAACATGCTTACGTCATGACCTTGCTGTGACCTTGACCTTTGACGGATTGTAGCCAAAACCTTTTCAAAGTTTTTTACTTTTCCAAGGATGATATATACCAAGTTAGAGCTTCATAGCACAAAAACTTTTCAAGTTATCGCGTTTACAAGGAATTCTTAGAGTGAATACATATCTCGTGACCTTGATCCTTTGACCTTGAAAGTGAATGTGTCAAAATCGTTCCCCCGAGGGTATGAGTAGTAAGGTATGAATAAGAGTTCTGGAAAGCTTAGTGGAAAAAAGTTATAGCTAGTAGTACGAGTGCGGCGGCGGCGGCGGCGGCGGCGGCGGCGATGGAAACTTCACAAAAACTGATAGCAGCTAACAACAACAGCGCGTTGGTCATGCTTTGCACGTGCACTCCATGATGAAAACGACATGGGTTTTCGGAGAAGGCGACATTGTCACTGTGTACAATGGAAGGTGAGGACGTAGGCAAAATTTCTCTACAAACATGGATGATGCGCCAAAATGACAGGTGATTACATTCCTCTCGATGAATTTAACATACAAATTTAGAATTTGGAAGTGTTTCTACCGAAAAGAGTGCAATCTTGAAGAAAATAAGATATACGATATGACAGAAGACTCCCATTACATATTTGGTTTTATACACGGTTGATCTAAATTCATTGAATTTTCCTGTCTCTTGAATAACCAATCAACGTGGACTGTATTTACATACTTTAATATCTCCATACGTGATGGACGATGCAATTCATTTCTTTAATTCTATTTACAGGCTGTTTATGTAAAGAATGCGTTTGAAGGTTGCATATTAATAACGATAACCCGACAGGGGAGATAACCAGGACAACTCTTCTCGCAGGCCTAAAAAGTTGGTTAGAAATCGGGGTCAAAACAGGGGGGTGGTTTTATGTTTTTTCGTACCGTTGCCTCTTATTGCACAAAAAATCGAAATACTACAAAAGAAAATAGGATAACAAATCCAGACACACTTATTTTTAGATTTTTATTTATGTGACGTCAAATGTTAACTTTGTAAGGAGAAAAACTTCAGAAATGTAAAAAACGTATTTTCGCTAAGCGCACATGTCTACAACATGATGTAGAATAATTATTCAGCTACAATTTGCACTATCTATCGGATTTTTATCACAACGTACTCACATCAAAATAAATAAAAGAACGACCATACCGTCTCAATCAGAGTAACTCCCACATGCAATCGCCCGCTTTCATTGGCTGTCACGATGAAAGCGTGGGCTAAGATTATGTTTGTAATCATCGTTTTTACGACAAAATATATGGTAAGGAACGCCTTTCTCGAATCTAATGTGCTCATTCTTGAGTAGATGGACGGATCAAAACTTAAAATAAAGCTTTAATAGTTTTAACTTATAATTTACAACTACTCAGATATAATAAAGGATGAGTAAAGATTTATGTAACCAACATATCACACAATAACAAACTGTTTTTGAACTTTTTTCCCCAACAGTATTTGTTTTTGTAGGTGTACAAATGCGAATTTTAACTTGCTCTGTTTCATAAATCACATACACTAAATTAAGTTAATTAAATTCTTTAACAAAATCTATTTTCTAGGCATTTTATATATCTGAAATTTCTTATTTAATCCTTCAATATTTTATACATATATATGTATTTTTAAAATTTTAAGAAGGTATTTCGATACCTTATACTTAAATTTTGCAATACATGATACTCCTGTTTTGTTTAAGCTCATCAAATTTAAGGTATCGCTCGATATGTACATTTATCTTGAGACCTATAAACTGCAAAGTTGAGTCTTATCTTAAATTGGTTGTAAAATATTCTGTGTTAACTTTAATTTCACATTTTTGGGCTAGACAGACTCAGATGACAATGACAGTGACGATGACAACATAGTTTGTGGAATATTTAAATAAGTATTGACAATATTCAAGAAAAAATAAGACATGTTAAAAAAACGTGATGAGGGTACTCCCCTTGGAGGGTCAAATTTTATACCAAATGTGGCACTTAATTTTTTTGAATAGTCATAATTGATAGACAAGAGAACAACGAAGGTATTAAACACTCAACAGTATTTTTACGATGAGTAGAAATATTTTTATAAGAGCCTAACCAAAAACATTCGTTGAAAAATAATTTTTTTTAATTTTTTTCGAGGGTGGGTGTCTTTGAAATCAAATATCTTTTTGGAAGAAGTCACAATTAATGATTATAGTATAGCATATACATGTAAGTCATCAAAGGGATGACGGTAATGACAAAATCGTACAATGAAGAAATGTTCAGTTCATTAGGCATTTAGACCATCTCTATTCTCTACATGATTCAGTTTAACATAACAATCTTAACTCTTTGCAGGTCTTTTATGGAACGACAAACATGACGCCTTTCCAGGAGAAAAGAAATTTCCCCTAAAACGGAAAAGATTCATATGGGTGAATCGTTTCTGTGAAGAGAAGAGAGACGTGTTGGTCTCAACTCGCCGCCAATACGAAGAAATGGTCAGCAAAAACGACGTCCTCCGACTGTAACGACTACCTCAAACGATGACAAGGCTCCCGACAGAACCCTTACAATTAACAAAATATCAAAAATGTAAAAAAAATCCTAATAAAAGTTTCCCATGGTTGTTTGTCGTTATTTGAAATTGAAGTATTTGTTACATTTTGTTTTTAGTCTGTCATGAGAAGGGTTAAATGAAAGTAGTTCCGGCTGATTCACTGGTGTAGTATAACTAACATTTTGGTTAGTTATACCACGGGTCCAAACAATAGTCGTGGTATAACTTACAGTAACACTGCACATCCTATCATTCATTGACACTGTCACTTTAGATCTGGCTTGTGATAATCTCGATAAAACTAGTAGTCAATAGAAACCTATGATCTAATCCATCATCTATGACAATGGAATTCAAGGTTTGCTAACGTTTAGAGCCAGTGGCTATAAAGTAAATCGACTGTCTGTGTGTTCCTGTCATCTCGCTCCAATATTCAAGACTAAATTGATGACTATCAACTTTATGATGTATTGACTATCAATAATGTGCTACCATAATTAAACATTGGTTATGTTACGTTCAAATGGGTAAAAGATATGTATTGATAACGAGAGGGATAAGTACATGAAACTGATAAAAAGTACTCAAAAGAAGAAAATTGTATATTGTCGTTAATAATTCAAATATATAATGTAAAGTTTAGCCATGCGATTCCTTTTTCTTACAAAAAATGAATTATAGGTGTTCACACATAATGGCCGCCAATGAATTGTATGTGAATCTTCATACTTTGGCCTCTGACTATGGCTGATTGGCTAATGTAATGAGATTTATGACACTATCAAAATGATACATCTAGCATTAACGTACAATTATTAGTTAAAATTAAAAATTATCAAAAAACGCCAAAAAACGTGATACTGCCCCTTCAAAGAACAAAATACTGTTTTTCCCGTCTTATTACAATAACAAACTGTAAGCATGTCATGTTCTTGGATTGTTAAACCTTTAAGATGAGAATTGATATCAAATCCTTGCATTACTTGTTTTGTAAATTTCATAAAACATTTTTCAATGTCTTGTTTTGTGCAGTCTCATTCCATATTCTCTTCCCACTTGGTACCGTAAATGATCTCATACTGGCAAACCAAATAATAATAACAACCAACTAGAGTCCTCAAAATACTGTTCAATAATCAACTAAAGAATATGTACAACATATACAGTAAATATAGTAAAAAGATTCTTGTTGGTGCCGATAATAAGGATAATCACGTGTACTTGTGCTTTATCAGAGGTTGTTCCTTATATTCGATGTAAGAATACGCACTCATGCAGAGTTTTCAGTTTGTGAATAAATGACAGCACCAATTATGTTATTCATCAACATCGAGAAACATAATTGATAATTTGACAAAAACAAGACAAAATGTGTTTTATCGAAACTTTTCGACACATTTAACACATACAGCGTCACAAATGATTGTTTTATCGATTATTAAGACATGTTTCATATCAACATACTTTGATCTGGTCGTGTTCATTTAGGAAATGAGTAAACTAATCATCACCACATAATCAATCAATGACAAATACGTATGATATACACGATGTGGAGGAATGCAATATGAAATGATACGATAACCTTTTTGAATAGAAATATTATATTTCAAACTTCTTTTTAACTTGTCTCTTAAGGTTTCCACAGGTCTCTATACAAAAACTTACTTCATTACCTGTGATTAGTTTCAATGTAATATATGCTGAATATTGTTAAATGCTGTATACTGCCATACATTGTTGATTGGAGGGTGTTATATAAGAATACATTAGTAATGATTAGAAATATAGTCATAATTTTTACTTGGTCTATTGATTGTGAAGAGGAGATATTTTATCAAAGATCAGCTCAATATTTGATTTATCTGTAGACTAATTACTGCCTAATCGGTGCTTAATTTGAAATTTCTGTAGGGTGGCTTCACCCTGCCCGATTTTGACCAACGAAAGAAACACGAATTAGAAAATTTTAAATTCGTACGATTTGACCCGAATATGGGAAAAAGACAGTCATAATCGGAGGTACTTCTAATAAAGAGAGAAGGCAACACGATGTTGAAAGAATGACACACGACCACAAAACGAACTCAATGCGAATGGATGCACGATCGTTGAGGAGATTTAGCTCAGGTCGAGTTCGATTGGCCCGGAATTGATAACAATTGGTCTTGATTTGAATTTTTGCCCATGCGTGAAAGGTGGTTGTGTGGTTGAACTAGCAGTGGAATGCCACCAAGTCTAAGAATGGATGTGTGGCACAACGTAAGATAACCAGTAATGTTGTTAGACTATTAATATGTGGCCTCTTGGAACATATTCAGGCAATGGACCTATAATATAATTTTCAACTGACTTGCTAGATAACAATCGTTAACAACTGCAAATGATTCAAAGCATTCGAACTCAGCCTTTACGAAGTCTGCACGACGACGTACGGGAGTACGATGCATAAACGATGCCTCTAACCAGGTGCCGGTAAACGTCACGTGACCTCTGGAAGTCAGCTGGAACGAGTATCACGGCTGCACAATTCGATTGTTTTAAGCCACCTTACGACTATTTATCATCTGGATATTTGTTTTATTCTTCCTGGGCATCATATGAACTTTTAAAAATCAACTTAGTTAACCGGTGCCGTGTGCATCGAGAATTAATCGCAAAGTTACCGGGGCTATCTTTAATACATCTTAATGCTTCGTATTACAGTCGGTAGAGTTTTCATAGCTCCGACAGCAAAATCGGAAGTGCAGGGACGTTTTTTGGGATGTCAAAAATATTCTGATAATCTATGCGAATATACATTTTCTTGGTGTAATCGTGTCTTCATCTTGCCTTTCGTACGACAATAGCTACGAATCCGTGTCGTCATCGTATTACCTTCGTGTGATCATCTGTTCAACGGGCGAGTTTGACATGCAAATAAAATCTAATGACATCATCGTACTGATCGATATACGAAGGCAATACGAACACATTACGAATTCACACGACGGTACCTCGATAGCAATGCGAAGGGGAAGATGGAGACACGGATGCAACACGAAAATGGCGTGATCAACACTTCCCCGATCATGCCGCCGAAGCAAGAAAAACTCTTGCGGCGGCCAAAAGATGCGTTTACGAATGGCCCGATTGCTTACGATCCTTTGCGAATTTGCACATTTTCAAATTCGTGTTTCCATCTTTTGTCAAATTCGGCTAAGTGTGAAGAGGCCTTTAAGGGCTGCAGTCAAACTGGTAATCTGCTGTTGTAAATAGAGGGTCACATGAGTTATATATTTTAATAAGTTGTATCTTTCTACGAACAGAGAGTTACAGATTTGAAGTCACGAACACTTTGCCGTAGGTAAAAAGGTAGGTAAAGTCACATAGAGGGGTCTCACTTATGCCAACAAATCTAGGTTCATGCTGAATATATCAATAAATATGGGACATAAAATCCCTCATATGTGTGTGTGTTGTATCAACATGTGAAATTTATGTTACCATAATATACAACGTCTATGGACTATTTTTCTAAATTCAAATGATACAGTTTTGCTATTCGGGTAATTATTTGATTTCACCTTTTATTGCCATTAAATATCTGCTAAATGCAGATTCTATGAATAGAGTTGTTGTCAAACAATATTCATATCTTACTGACATTACCATATTATGTATTCTTTCAATCATCGAAAATAAGTGCCATTTTCTAGACATACATTTTTAACGTTCTTGCTAAAAATTTATCTTGTTAAATGAACATTTCAACTGATTTATAAAATGGCCTGTAGCCTTCATATCACATTAGTTAAATTGATGACTAAGCAATCTAATTCGTACAAATACTAGGTTAATTACTTGAATTTGATTTGCCTAATCACATGCTCAGACAGATCATGAGTTTTCTTTCATTGCTATCACCGTTGGCCTTTGAAACTTAAAGCTTTAATAGGATATGATATATTTCCTTTGATAACATTAATGTTATAAGTCTGAGTCCTGTACATGATGTGACGTTATGCTTATCCACTGTATAAAGACATTTATACACACGAATCAGCAGAATATGAATAACAACCTCGATATGCTTTATTCGCAATCATCTGAATAAAACTACCTTATAAGGCTACAAGAGGATACAAGTATTTCTAAATTAATGGTATCAAATCGGAATTGCCAACGAATGAGTTCAGTAGAGAGAGAAAATGGCAAATCGAAAAAAAGTCACATGTCCATAAAGAACAGTCTATATTTATTAATTGCATATTATTCGAAGCACACTGGACTATGAATTACGTTTATTTTAGTGTTGCGGTAATCAAAGAATTTTCAAAACGAACAATAACGTATATCTTTATAAACTATCAAGATTCTCAGTTGTGTACTACACGTTCCAGGTTGTCAATGGAACTCCTGTGGATGACATAGAGTTATTTTCAGGAACGGAAATATTAGTCACTCAATTGTTCATATTCTTTATCACTGACAGTGTCACTAACGACATATATTGAATGAGAAAAAAAATATATATTAGAGAAAACTGAATTGTGCATGAGCGCGATAATATAACACATTTTCAGAGAAAAAAATCGTTCCTTTCTTTTGTGTACAATATGATGTGTAACTTAAAAAAAGATTTATTTCTAACACAATAAGGAAGTTCCGAGCATTTCTCTTACAAAGAAATATCTCAGAATTTCTATCAAAGTAGGAAAAGAAAACGTTCAACAAATTCAAATACTATCATATACATGCATATGAAACAGAACACTCAATGTTTAAAAACAAAATAAAAAGATACAGTCACCGTTTATTTTCTCTTTATCTTGGAAATGTTTGACATACACGTCAATAACATTTGGAGAACATTTTTGAAGGTTTTGAATTGATATAGAACGGTTAAGAGGTTCCCTTTTCTACTTTAAACTAAGGATAAATTCCAGTAAATGGTTATATCAAACTGTTTATTTTTGTAATGTCACCAATTCCACCTGTTGAACTATCTTACAAAGCTTGTACCTATCCATTATTCAGCCGTAAGTTGCCCATATGGAGTTTTATCACTAAGTTTGTACTCAACATCAGCCTTGAAATCAATCACTTCAATTCTTGTCTTGTTCCGATCAAGGATAAATTGGTAGTTTGTACAGACCTAGGATCTAATCAATCAGTTTTGACCCTGACTCTACAAGGTTTGTTAACGCCAAGCGGCAGCTGCTGATATAGTAGATCAATTGACTGTGTGTTCCTGTCATCCTGCTTTTAATACTCAAGACTTAATCAATTCAGATCCACTTAACATTATATTGACTATTTATGCTGTTGTAGCATAAGAGATCTTCAGCATCTAGGTCGGCCACACGGAGGAACGAGTGTTTGCTTTCAAATGACATCATCCTTTGAAGAATTCCTGACATAAATGTTTATCAATATTAAAGTGTAATGTTATAGCAAGGAATATTAGATTGCTATTACCTAATGCGCAAGACAATGGGAGTGCGAATTGAGAACATGTGGTTCAAGAACTAGGTCGGTAAACGCACCATGGAACTTTAATTGTCCTACTCTTTACGACCATTGTATACATTTATGTTAGAAATGATTTAAGTGACTAAGTGACAGCTTTATTCTGGACTTAATTGCAAGTTTACCATTGATGTCGAGTTATGAGCATTATTATCTCCTCTTGTCTTGTTTCTTCAATGACAATTGTTTGTTATTTGGTACACGATCAACAAATAATAATGGTTGGTGGGGATATTCAGAGGGAAACATATCTTGTGTTTGTTCGTTATCATATTTGAACATAATGGTGAAATAGCATTGGCATTTGGCAGTGTGCAACGATCATCTCATTTTACCACATTTGTTTTCAGAAATTGAGAGATTTGTCCAATAGGTGGTTGTTGTTGAACGATTTTTCTGGTAATCTATCTAACTTTCCTAAACTTTATTGAAAGTTTTAACTAGTGAGTTTTGGGTATTGAATTGAGATGTGTCTAAAAGATGTCAGGCCATCATTCAATTTAAATTGGGTTGATTGAGGATAAGCAAACTTTTCTGCGACTTTTCTGTTCTGGTACAGAGCTCAAAAAGACCTAGCTCAACTTGAGTGAGTGAGTGAGTGAGATGGTGTTTAACGTGTTTTGAACAATATTTCAGTTATTAAACACGTGGATGTTGCCATCCAAAAGAGAGTAGCTCAACTTGAAAGAGTCATCACTTGTAGTTGTGATACATCTTATACTTTGGCTGTTGTGATAGAAACTACACAAAGAAGTTTGTTTCGGCATAAGTTGGGGTTTCAATTTCTTCCTACCTTTATTATTTCTAAATTGATAAATTTCAACTGACAATTTTCATTGACATAACAACAACATAATGCATGTGAATTTGAAATTATTTTGTGAATCATTATACATTTTCATAATAAAATTTACGTATTCTTGATTTTTTATTTTCCGTTTTCCGAGCTGCCTTTGATTTCTTTCTGATGTATAACCAACTTGAACTGCTTTTCGTGAATCAAAACATATATTACACTACAATGGTTTAATGTTCAAAGCCGTTACTTATAAACGAACTGACTAATTTACGACAATTTTGAATATGTTATGTAATGCAATGTTTCGTTTTGTGTGGTATTGTAATACTAAGGCATATGGCATGCAAATTCTTCAATGCAAATCATCCTAACCAAAAGTAACATTTATTTATGCTGTGCGTGCTCAAACGGAATGTTCTATAGATATATGGAGCAATGATCCAATGAAGAGAGGCATTGTTTGATAAGAATGTATAATTTCTTGAAAAAGTATACCCTGGGTAATCTTTATGTGGACAACAACGGGGGCTGTGTAGGAAATATTCTGTAATGAAGTCCATTTTGTTTATCAATGTCAATGACTGAAAACTGTTTAAAACTTCTAAATGACAGAGACATAAAACATATATTTTCGAAACCATAAACCTGATCACAAACTGTCGTTATATTGAGGTAAGAAGTGCAACTTTCGTATGAAGACATCACAAGTTACATGTTTCATGCAATAAGATAGGACGGAAAGTAAACAATCTGGGATGCAGGATGTGAAATAATAACTCTTTTAGAAATGAAAAATCTGAAAAGAATATGATTGATTAGATGATAATGATAAATTCAATTATTAATTCAGTCTCGAATATGTGGAATCTTACTTATTTGCATAATGAAAGGGGGGTGGGGTGTTAGATTTATTGAGTAACCAAAGTTGGTTTGCTGTGATGTGTTTCTAAATCTAAACAAATAATGATAGTGTCAGTAATTTGGATGCAACCAGTAGTTTCTAATCAAATCAGCAATTATTGAAAGGACCCTTCACCTGACTAATCATGAAAATCAATCTACATAATGCTCAACTTCTAATATATCTAATTTGATCTGTGAAGATTATATCAGGAATTGATCTCTGTTATTAGAACTTTGATGTCGGTAAATATATGTAATCAGAAATAAGTGTGACAACAAGTGCAACTGTCCTCTATTACAGCCTTAATGGCGACCCATATATGATATAGGGCAAACTGACCGAGGTTCGAACCAATCCAAAGATAGATTGTACTTTTTATCAGAAGTATTTGATTGTGATTCATATTTGTAGAAATATAAGTAGATTAACTAAAAATAACGTTTTTGGTTCGGCAGATCAACTCGCCCGAATTTCGGATAGATTTTACCTAACCACTCAAGACCACTTAGACAGTACCACTCAATTTTCTCGTATACATCAACAGTTTAAATATATTCCTCAAAATGGTTCCTTTTATCTCTTAAACATCAACTAACCTCGACCTTACTACTTTACGAGTTTCGTTTAAAGATTTTTCCATAAAATAAAAGCTGAACTTATTTTTTGTTAATTTATCCAATAAACACCTATAATTAGCCTTTCCACCTGGTTTAGGGGCCATAAACTCGCACGGGTGTGACGTAATAAACAGACTATACAGAGCAACGCATCATCATTTCAACTGAAATATCGCCTAAATAATTGTTTAATTACCATTGATGTGGATATCTTTTTTACACCAAATGTTTAGTAGTGTTACGTCGTCAAATGATATATCTGAGTGGAAAACATTTTCTGAAAATCTTTAATTATTAGTTTTTTTTCCTGTGGTATTGTTACGATAGATGTATAGATAACGAGACTGGTTCTGTTTATGACGTCACAAAATGGGAGCGTGACCAGTCATGCATTCACTTGTTTGTTGTCAGATAGGTTAAAGCGGCCCATCAAAAGTGGCTTTCAAAAACGGCTTTCATTACCAAACTAAACATATTTGAGTAGCGACCTTTAACGCACTATACAATATTGTAATCAGACTTTCTATATTCCAAAGAAAAAAGTGAAATATCATTTCGCAAAGGGGA
The DNA here is from genome assembly GCA_916613615.1 of Steromphala cineraria. Taxonomy (NCBI): domain Eukaryota; kingdom Metazoa; phylum Mollusca; class Gastropoda; order Trochida; family Trochidae; genus Steromphala; species Steromphala cineraria. The sequence goes on from OU744725.1 coordinate 10,050,784, forward strand.
ATCCTAATTATACATGGCCTTCTTCCATTTATAAACTTTTCGGCAACACCCGAAAGCGCCGCTACACTTTGATGACGTCTCAATGGATTTTGCTAGTAATGACACACAATTGTACAGACTTCATCGAGTTTTACAATTGTCACTTACTGCTTCCACAGCTTTTCACCTCGCCAGCACGACAAGACAAGGTAAAAGGGAAAAACATCACCTTTCGAACTGCTAACTTTTGTACTGATGGAAGATGACATTATTATCGTTAATATTTATAACATCAAAGAATGTTGTTTACATTTCATAATCATTAATCATATTTATTAAGATAGCGCGTATTAGGGGATTAAAATGGCAGAACGTTAAGTAAAGAGTTATTTGTGGATGTTTCGTCAACCTCTACAAATTACGTTAGTATGATAATGTAAACCGGAAGTGTAAATAGTCTAGATATCAACTTCTGTGGTGTTTTACCATTTTTAGCAGTGAAACGATTTATTGCTGACCGAATTTTACCTGGCAGATGATAACATCTTTGAATGCAAGTAAACTAACCTGAAGTATCCTTTGTACACAATATCAAAAAAGGAAACTGTCACTTTAAATATGGTTTATACTAATCTATTTGAAACTGGTGGTCTGTATAAACCTACGATATGAACCATTACCTCGCACCAGCTGCTACTTAATACATTGATTGGTTGCGTGTTGCTGTCATCGTGTTTTTATGGGATAATGACAATATCAATAATGTTAATTTCATAAGTTAAATGACATTCACTTAAGTAAGATTTATGATTTGGAAATGTAGCTAGTTTCAGCTGATTATACAGTATTCAAAGGAATCTTAAAAATATTTATATTTTGTCTATTACAATAGTTTTATCCATTGTTTAAGTTGGATAATTTATGAAACAAACAATAGTTTCCTGATTTATTGTTATCAAAAACTGAAAAAAAGTCAAATTAAAACATGTTTTCAGATAGTAGAAGCAAAACGATGAAGTCTTGTCTTTGGTGACTTAAGTGCTTTATAGTTGAATTACCTGACAGAGTATAGCGAAAAACATCATAAAGAAAGAAAATGATAAAGCAAAAATTTATGTGTTTTAATAAAGATAAGTTAAATAGTTTGCGACACATTCAACGTGGCGTCATAAATGATTAGCTTATCAATTATTAAGAAAATGGTTGATGTAAAAATAACTCAGTTTGATTAATACATGTAGATGTTTAACTATCGGATTAGTAAACTTATTAATTGCCGTATATTAAATAAAGGTAAATAAGGAAATGAAATAAAATAAAATAAGATAGGATAACCATAATAGAATAATTCTATTGCAAAACTTGTTTCGTTGAAATTTACAAAATGATACTGAATTACAATGTTATATGTTGCTATAGAAGGCTGATGGGAAGTTGGTTAATAACAATGAATAAGTTATGAATAGAAACAAAGTCATAAAAGGGTTGGATTGGACCTTTGAGCAATGAAGCTGATTGAGAAGAGGACATTTGTGTCAAAGATCATCTCCGTATTTGATTTCTCTGTATACTTATAACTGCCTCATTGGTGCTAAATAGGAATTTACATTAAGGACTGCTGAGGTTAATCTGGTCTTATCATTGATGTACATAGAGTGCCACAAAGGTTTTTCTCAGAAGAAATATATGTCTATTAACAGAGAGTTACAGAGCTGACGTCAGTAACACTTTGCCGACGATAGTTAAGACAACGACCTTAAAAGTCACATAGAATCAAGGGGTCTAACTTTTGTTAAACAAACTGAACTTTATGCTGAATATGGTGAATAAATATGCTGTCGTGATCTGATCTGTTTGACATTTGACACATTGACTTTACAATAAACAAAAACCCTTTTGAGGTTGTGGCGTTTCGACAGTTGACTCTTGAAGATAAACATTACCCCTTTCCGTATCATGGTTGCTGCTACATGTATCGGTTCACGATTTACCATGTTTTTTAATGGGTAAAGGAATACTGCGCAGCTTTTCAGAAATGTAATCATAGGTACAGATGTGTACAATCATTCAACTGAATAGAATTATTAACATGTACATTCTGTTTATTTTTTAATATTTGTTTTGAAAAAGAATTAACGTTATTCAAAGAGATAAGTTAAATTTGTATTTGTCATTTTCTTGCCATAACAAAACTGCTTAACGCCATTTTGTTGTTAATCGATCGTACAGGATGCAATATGTTTTCAAGAATCTAAGAACAGGTTTCTTTTTGGATTGTTAAGCCTTAACTATGCTTTTCATTTTTATTGACATAATCATTTAATGCATGATTTTGATTTCCTAATCAATGTCATTTTCGTAACATATTGTCACAACGAGAATTATGTACGTGTATGTATTATATTAAGCATTGTAATTAATGATAATGCATACATGTACATGTACGTTCTGTAACTTTTCATATCACATCAAATTGATTGATAATGTAATCTCAATTGATCATATACATGTGTACATGTATTAGTTTAACTACTTAGTTAGATTAGATTTGCATAATCTAACTTTAATCACAGACTCAGACAGATAATCAGTTGAACTTCAATGTTATCACCATCGGCTGTTCATCCATCAATCGATCAATGAACATCTATGACATATTGGCTGTACATATCGTTAACATTTGATAGTCAAGTTTGGAAAGTATCACAAATATTTAAAATGAATATTGGTAATTTCCTTATTTAGAATTGTTTTTAAGAAAACGGTATAATTATTATAGAAACTTTTCCTTTTATGGTATTACATATAATTGAAATGAATATTACTTATTTGCTTATTTTGGAATAATTATTTTTGGAAGGCGTTCCTTATATCTATAGTTCCTACAGCTGCCTATGTTAAGTTTGTTCACTTGCTCGTGTAACTTATCTTTTGGTTTAATTTTGTCGTCCATAAAAAAAAACCTGAATCACTTGAAAAGGATAACCAATTGACCATTCCCAAACCAATGTCGGGATCGTCTCGTCACAGGTGCTAAATTTGGATATTTATCATGATTAAATAGACAGATGGGGTCTTTTTACAAGAAATTCCAGGAGAACTTGCAAAGGATAACCGTGATAACCATGTTAAAATGACCATTCCCAAACCATATGTAGGGATCGTCTCGTCACTGGTGCTAAATTTGGATATTTGGCATGATTAGATAGACAAATGGGGTCTTTTTACGGAAATTAGGGGTTAATTGTCACAAGGGAGATAAATAATAGCATTTACCTCAAAAATAGGACTTTAAAAGATTATAATTATACTGCTGCTTAAAGCCTTTCAGGATTTTGTCAATATGATACCTTACTAATATTGGAGACACGGTAGAAATATAGTTAGTTAGTATACACATGTACTCATAAAATGACACATGTTATCGCAAAATGTGTACATTAGGAAATTTGTAAACCAAATAGTTGGTAAACAATGCTTAATGATACTTTAGTGTATGAAAACATATATTTCAACACAATATTTTTCAGTAACTGATGTGTTGAATTGAATGATATTTGTTTCATAACACCTTATAAATGAAAAGTGATAGTATTTATTAACAACTGTCTTTCAGGTGTATATTAACCAAAATCAATGACGTGAAGGTAAGAGCAGAAAACATTCTACAAAAATACAATTAAATAAAAACATATTTGTTTTTATTGCAAATGTCTGTCGGAGGTTACATATACAGGTATGTATACTCTCACTATGCATATAACTTGGGATACAATTTGCTACGGTTGTGATGAACTTCTGGTTCAACAAAAAATAGGCATATTAGAAATGATCATTGAAGTGACTAACATATTTCCACTTAAAACAAAAGAATTAAATCAGAAATGTTGTATAGCTTTCCCATAACTGAAAAAATATTCATATTTGTCCTTGACTTGTCAATTTGTCATTAAGTTAATAGTTCTTATGGATGGTATGTCGAACACTTGACGGACCAAAAATACGTTAATTCTTACACTGCTAGGAATGTTACTTAATTTGAGATAAATGAAACGTTAAGACAATGTTTGTCAACGGGATGGGTTGATGGAGTAAACAAAGTAAGTCATGAGTAAATGTGTTCGTTGATAGAGATATTAGGTTGTGTCCACTTCAGAGTGAAGCTATATCAACTGTTTGGGTATCAGAGTAGTTTTTAAGTACACGATGCTGACCAATATGTCCATTAACAACGTAGTTTATGTGTGATTCAATAGGATATAGTATAACATTTACCATCACTCTTAGATTGATATATATAAAGCAAACTTAAGCACTTTATTCATAAGTAAATCTTCTGCAGTAATTATTAACTGTTTGAAATGTACATCTATTTCTACAACTTGTAACGAACATAAACAAAAACAATTCTTGCATTTCCAGTTCTACAACATTCAATCATTTCATATTTCATTCTTCAAAGGAATATAAAGAAATGTGATCAATCACAGTATTATATCTGAAGATTGGAAAATAGAAACTGCTTCATTTAACATTCTAAAACAAAGGTTCAAAAGCTTGGTGTCAATGGTTAATATCAATTAGCGGCCATTTTTTTTCTTTTATTGTCAAAGCTGTCAAAACATCGGCACGTCACTGGCCTTTTATACAATTTTCCTATTGCTTGTCAGTCGCGTAATCTCATTAGTAATATGTTGTTATGATGACATACGGTTTTTACTACAAAACATTATCTACTTTAGCGCCTTAGACATAAAAGAAAAATCGCGAGATCAAAACAATTAAAGATATCCCCGCGTCAAATTGACAACTGTTCTCTTTCTAATTTTGGGTTGGCTGTTTGATCCGTATAAATTTGCAAGTCAAATGTTTGACGTCTCGTAAAGTTTACAATATCGACATAAACTCCAAACTTGTGTCTTTGACTTTTTTTCAACTTTCAGGTGGAAATAATCATTTTCCTAAATACACAGTTGTGATGCTCCAAACTGGTAATTAAATGCGCATTGAACACGTCAGTCTAAGTTCTCTGTTTAACCAAGGCTGTGAAATCTTTTAACTTATCACAAGTTGTGTTGGAATGCACTTTGAAAGCCTACCGCTGTGAATCATTTTAAGATTAATTTCAATACAGACTGCATGAATCAACTGATGTTATCAGCTGCATTTAGTTTAAACATAATTTATCCTTAAAAAAGAAACTGGATTGGCAAACAGGCAAATAATTCTTATATTAATTCCGCACTCTAATAAAATACAGTTATATCATATTGACGTACACATGAACAGATCAGTACAAAAATAATATACAGAGATAATATTGGAACAATAATTTATGAAAATATTCAACATAGCAAGTTAAGGCTCAGACTTATGTTTTGATAAGATGATATGTACATAAGGATATTTCAGCATGGCAAAATCTCAATATTTTATCGTGTTAAGTGAAATCTGAAAATCTCTTATATATTACGATATAATGATGTTCTGACCTTAGGAGTTCTACGTTTACATGCTGTGATGAGCCTGGGTCACCATATAAGATTTAAGAAAAGTTAAACCCTTTTTTGAAATAATACGCATCGGTCCCTTTGTCACTAAATGTCGGACAGTTAGGAAGAAGTGAAGAGAATCTTCTGTGGTGATAGCCCCAGTAACATTAAGGGCAATCAGAAGTCAATCTATTAAATATATTCAACCGCTGCATTTGTAGTTGTTCTTCGGGAACAAGTGCGTCTGTTGATACACGTCTGTCATCATAAAGATTAACTTTTAACTGTCATGGGAATTTATTGTTATGAAATAAAATCCACTGTAGTTTGGATAGATATTTGTATTGTGGAATATTGCATATCTTTAATAGTAAAGGAATGAAATCTAGTGCTTCAATTGTTAAGAGGTTACCTTTTCTACTAGAACTTTGGGATAGATTTCAGTGAAATGTTGTAATAAAAGTGGTTTTTTTTTTGTGCAATTTCACGACTTGGTCAGATCTGTTTAAGAGATTCCTAATTTCCATTTACTTAGCTCACAAGCAAAAGTTCAATGAAACTTATAAAAAAACGTGAAATAGTAGATGTTGGAAATAGTCGGAAATATACTATTACGTCAACCAATCTCTGAAACCCTGAACAGCTGATTTTTTTGGGTCAGGACTGGAGAAATTGAGAAATTTAAACTCAGAAGGGATCATAAACGAAAATGTCAGACTCTCATTATCATTCTTTCCAACTCTATTATAGCAAAAAAACATTAGAAGCTAGTGACGCCATCATACGACTTTTCTTTATATTACCGATATGGGAGGACGGACAAAGGGTAGTATTTTTCTTGCAAGTCCCTATTGAGTTACACCTTTTCCTTTCTTTTTCAAATTAAACGTTATGCCTGGATTATTTCATTCATCTTTTAAACTTACATTCGACTGAAAAGTTGTTTTCCTTTATTCTTAATCTAAACAAGTTTAATTTAATCCATGTTGTTGCTATCTGCCAATTTTCACATGTGCCAATGCAACTGATGTTTGATGAGTAAGTCAAATTATCGATCGACAATGACAGAATGACAGATTACTTACGAGTGATGGGGACTGACAGATTATCTTTCCCTCGTTATATATTAATTGTGTAATTCTCTCGCCAAGGCTCGAGAATTACGAAGTTAATATAACTCGGGAAAGATAATCTGTCATGCCCCGTCACTCGTAAGTTATTCTCTAAGATTTTTTTTATTAAACCTTTATCGAAGCCTGTTAAAAAATCGATGAATGTAGTTGGGCTCAAACATATGGTTTTTAGCAGATGTAGGTTTGTTCAATCAGCGACCAGACACATGCCCCTAAATATTAATCATAATCGTTAACGTTTGAGATTATTCCTGCCATTTAGCATTTGCAATTCATCAAAATTTAGTGGTCAGTGTATCATCATCAGTAATCAGTATGGATGAAAACTTCTTTGTTCAGTGTATGCGACGTTTAGACACAGATTCTTGTGTCGTTCTCAAGCTTGAGAGTTCTCTGCTTGAGAACGACACAAGAATCTGTGTCGAAACGTCGCATACAACGAACAAAGAAGTTGTCATCCATATATTCCTCAGCATTATGTCATTCCAACTTCAACAATGCCTCTCAAAGAAGATTTCATCATCAGGATTCGAAAAGTTTAATAAGTCCTTGGCCTCAATGTACTAAGGTATTTAACGCCATACTGACTATAACATTTGCGCCCATTACGTTGAGGATGGTCTAATTCAAGCTATGGCGATTCTTTTGAAATTTGTATCTTTAACAATGTCAACATTTCAAAGATTACTCGTGGTGTTATGGTTTTTATGGTTCACAGGTGTTGTTCCATAATGGTCATGTTTGTCATCTATTATGAGCAATGGCTAACATCTGTGTCACGTGAAATTGCAACAAAAGCAAGGTCACTTTATTTTCATCATTTTGCACTTCGTTCCTTACTGTGTGAAGATAAAGTTAAAGCCACATATTTAGGGTTAAAACAATCGTAATCCGATATTAGCTGTTAATATATTCATATATGAGAATTGTTTTTTGTTTGGTTTTTTTTTTCGGTTTTTTTTTCAGTTTTCCACATTTTGTGATACAAGCATTTACACTGTTCAAAAGAAACATACAACATATAGTTTCACATATATACATTCATAGTTAACATGTACAAATTCCGAAGATGATATTTAATTTCCAAGTAGTAAATGTATTATTGACCAATATTTAAAAAAACTTTTTTTCAGATCCTGTTGACAAAAATACATATTTTGACATATCATAGTAACGTCTAATTTCTAATGTATAAAATGTTTGTATATTAAGGTTTAAATTGTACTGAGTTCAACCATGATTCTATTTCGTTCGATAATCTAAAAATAGGTTCACAATCCCATAAATGAAATTAATTATTTCCACTTTCATATCACAAAATGAACATAGTGGTGATGGTTCATGTCCAATTTTATAAAGAAAATGTTTTGTTGGAAGGATATTATGTTTAATTCTGAATTGCAACCATTTTAAATCTGTGCATTTAGAGCATTTCTTGGCAATGGTATTAACAATTCTCCAATCGTTTTCTTCGAGATCAGGAATTTTTTCCCATTTTGAATAACTTGGCAAGCGGATAAATTTCGAGTTTAATAGAGAGGCATATAGTGTTTTGCTCCAAATAATTGTGTCAATCTTTGAAATATTAAAAGGATAAATACATGTAGGAGCAAGCATATATGAGATGTTCAAAAGGTTGTAACATGTTTAGTTTAGTTAGATATACATTATCCGTCTAGAAAGATTATTTATGAATTTTAATCATAATTCTTTTTTTATATTAACACAAATAAGCGAGTATTTTAGCCCCAAGGGTCAAGTTCTGTTTTTTTGTGATTAGAAGCTTAAATAATGTTTGCCAGATAATGGCACCATATGTATAAACTTTTCTATGATTTTAGATTAATGTTACTACCAAACAGGACATAGTATTGTTCGCAATGATACGTAGATTAAAGATCTCATATGGCTTTCTCGTATTGTAGATGGTTAATTATGTTTACTTTCGCGACAGCACCTGCAATATTGATATACCTTATGGTGATGTTTAGTACATCGATGTAAATTATTAGGATCTTGGAAGTCACTTTTACTTTAAAAAATAGAACAACAATCAAAATGATTATGAGGATTATGAATCGTAAATGTAAATCAAAATAGCAACATAGCAATCTTAAATGATAGCTTGTTGTCACAAAAGATACATATTGACTCGAGAGACTTATAAACATTAATATATTTAAGTCTGTCATAACATATAAATGTCAATTACACAGTCAACACAGGAGGCACGGGAAATAAGGGAAATGAAACTGTTATCCTTAGTCATAGGAATTGTTACTTCGATAACATGAATTTCTAAAGCTAATTCCAAACATATCACATAGCAACACCTAAACATTTTATATACAATGCAAGCATTATCAAAACATATCTGAAATGTCTAAGTCTTTTTAACAGTCTGGTCTGCTACATTAATGATATCAAATTGATATTGATGTAAATTAATGTTTACCTTTTTTATGGTGATGGTTATTTAAAGCTACAAATAAAAAGCGACTGCAGCCCATTAAAACCGAAAATAGAAAATCAAACATATATAAATATAATTACCTTCTTATTTATAAGGCCTCATATTATAATGACAATAGATTGAAGAAATTCATTATTGATTTTTAAGGTGATCCTCACGATTTATAATTCTTGCTTCTAATACCTTTTTTATTTGATACATTTAATTCGATATTTTCACAGTGCTCCAGGGTTTGTGTGTTTGAATGTCCCACAGCCACCCTGCATACATGTGATATATGTGTTGGTACAACATGCTTACATATTACCATTATTTTAAAGCGGGGCTCAGTAAGCATAAAAATATCCTTTCAAAGACGATGACATGTCTGTGAAAATTTCGATTAGATCAATAAAATGTGATCAAACCGATAACAGTTATTAATCATATACAATACATAACCCCCATACATGCCAAAACTCAGCATCTTTAAGAATGATAAGTGGTCACAGCGCCCACTAAGAATTTAATAGGAATTATGGTATATATTATACTTTATGTTTTATGTTCGATTAGTCTATCTTATTTTGTTATGTGAATTTGTTATTTTAAAATGATACTTCTAAAGAAACACAAACGCCCTTCAAGGCCTACAAAACCCAGGATAAAATCAAAAACTAGTAACACAAAACAATATATATTGTTTATTTTCTATTTTAGGTTTTAATGAACTGTAATGGCTGTCTATCTGAAGGGGTGTCAAATAACATGTCTCGTCTTGCATCAAATACTTATCATATCAAAAGGTAATGTGTCAAATTCCTATTTAAAGCATTACTTTGTTTACATTTCCCAAACAAACCCATACGTTATTAACTATTTGTCATAACTTAAATGCTCTCTACAGTTGCAACCTGAGAATTTATTCTACTGTTAATGTATGTGTATGTAAGTGCATATATAAGCTGAAATAAAATAGGATAATTCCATATACTTAATTACATGGTCCAATTTAGTTGAAAAATGAAGGGTAGTAAGTTTCATATACTGAGTAACCAAAGCTGTATTGCTGAACTTCTATATTGGCAATCTTTATCAACTACAAAACCGATAACCATAACCATAAGTGATTAACATGTCTAATATCACTTATTGATACGCGATCAGTAGTTTCAACAAATCAACAACTGAATGAACCATCTGATTAACCAGAACAAATCCTTCTAAATTATGGTCGACTACTCTTATTTCTAATTTGATCCCTAAGGTTCCATCTTAAATTACTGTCTGTTAATAAGAATCTATATTGTTGGTTACATATACATTAAGAGGTCAGTGACGACTGGTGCAGGCGTCCTCAACTTCAACTGCACAAGTGGTTAGGAGTCTCATTGAGAATGAATCTAACGTTGAGAGACAAAAACAAATAAAAACTTTAGTTCTTTAAATGGAAATTGTGTTTTCTTATATACTCTCGCTCGGAAATATTAATATTTAAACTCGTGTCGTAAACATAGTATGTCAGGGACACTCAATATTTTCTATATATTGATTCTAACATAGTTACCTCATCACCCCGTACGTCATTGAACTCACACCATGTAGTTACCATTGCATAATCATTAATCATGTTTACCTTTATGATAACACACCTTACAATATAAGTATCATTGAAAAGCCACTTTTGAACGGAAAGATATCAACAGCTGCAAACCTTAAGTTTGTTACTTGCTAGTGTAATTTAGTCCAATATCATATAACATGGGTTCCGTTTGGACGACAATCTAATCACTCTAGCAGCACAAAGAAACATCATTTGGCTATGTAGAAAACTACCATTCTCTAACCAGATTTTTTGTATCGTTTTGTTACATGTGCACAAATTTGGCATTGTTTAATACGCTGAGTTGCAAAATAAACTTTACACCACGATTTGTTTCGATTTATTATACATCTAAACGTTATGAGATATGTTTTATTATCGCACGATCACAAGAAGAAATAACATTTAGATAAATAATAATTTGCATGAATTTTATGGTGTCTGGTTTCTGTTGAAAATATTTTTGTTTAATGTACGAAGGGCAAAACTAAACATTTACACCAACCTGACCCCAACGATGTTAACAATGATGTAGACGTATGACGAATAAGGCCCATTTATTGATTTTAACGTACGATATGTCACATAAATCTGTAAATAATAGTGTTCGATCCAAATACATTAAAAAAAAAAATTTTAAACAATTTTTGTACACAAATTCAAAATCCACTGAGAGGTTTTATTTGACTGATGATAAACAATCCTTCTCCCTGTCAGTTTTTAAGTATGAGGTCAGATTGCACATTTGTATTATTCAAATCATTCATATGATAAAATCAACTAAAGTGTAAAGTTTCTTTTGTACCTCAGTGTTTACAGATAGGGTCGCATTTTTTAAATTCTGGTTTTCTTAAATTTTGTTTTATGTATTTCCATATAAACTCTGATAGAAACATCGGCACAAATACAATAAAAAAGTGAAAAAGAAGGACTTTTGTCTTTAGTTAAGGATAGTGTGTGAACAAGGAATACAATAACGAAAAATAAATGTACACAGTATCCGTTTTAATTTCGCAATGCAAGGGTGACTTAAAGATATTGCAAATAACATGATAAAGTAAACAAACTTGAGGTACGCAGCCGTAAGTGGTGCTACTTCTACCTCTACTATGTTAACGTTTGCATAAGATTGTTAACATCAAATGATGACTGTGTTAAATGAAAAGATACTTTTACCTTGCCATTTTATCAGTGAAATTAAACAAATTACCCTTTACTCAGCAATATTCCCAAACTGATAAGATTCACACATTTCTGTTTAAGTTTATTTCATTGAAGATTGTCGTCGAGTAATAGCTGAAAGAGCCACCCCGCGAGTTGTCAAATATGTCAAACTTTACCGATTGTGTCAAGTGATCAAGTATCGTCTGTTGCAGGAATGTATAATTTTAAAGCTCTAACGTCGTACATCAAGAGAGAATATGATCGAAAACTGAACAATGATGCGTGTCGTTCAATCAAACGTAATTTTGGAAACTAATTTGAAGTGATGGAAATCACGGTCTCTTTATAGTCACACCTGCACATGACCTGAACATGACCCTGTGCACATCGAGAGAAACGTGTAATCAATAGAGACCTACGTTCTTTTCCATCAGCTTTGACCCTGAATTAGCAAGGTTTGTTAGCGTTAAGAGGAAGCTGCAGATAAGGCTAATTAATTGCCTGCGTTGTCCTGTCATTCGGCTCCTAATAGTCAAGACCAAAATGAACCATATCTAGTTAACAAGATAAGACTTTATCTATGTTTTGGCAGGAGAAAACACTACCTAAATGGCATTCACGCCAGTCACATTAAAGGAGTACATGTTAATAATGTTGCAAAAATTATGTTTTAATGTATACTATATATATGTATGCTATATAATCGATGTAATTTATATTTCCTTTCAAATTTTAACTTGATTTTTTTTTTTAATTTAATTTACGTATTGTCGTGACATTGCTAATGATTTATACTTATATTTTGGTACAATAAATATTAACTTAATAATGTAACTTAGTAATAAGTAAAACCACAATGGGGGGCATGACGTTTTGCTTGTTAACTTTAGATTATTGTGAAAAGATTATATTGTATCTTAATTCAATTCCAAGTTTGAAATTACAGTCCTATGCATTATTGCCAAGGCCTCCTTAGTACATCTGGTGATTTGGTGGTTGTAAATAGATGGTCACAGGGGGTATCTATTTTAAGAAAATACATTTGTTTAAATTCAGAACAGAAAGTTATACATATGAAAAGTTTCCTCTATGCGTAAAATCAATTCGAAACCATCATCTCAAAACTTGTAAAACTTTATTTCTGAAATGTATTGTATGATAACCAACTCACAATAACGTTTCCCCTTAACAATAATATTTCAATACACAGCGGACAAGTATACATTCAAAATTATGTTTCATTGGTCACTCTCATAAAAGTCGAGAAGAAGAATCGAGACCACTGAATTGTAGTGAGTTCAGTTGTCCATTGTTGCTTACTTCAGTGGACATTCCTTTGGTGCTTTTATTTTCTGAAATGCGGGTGATAATTCATCGCCCGTAAATGTGTTTGCATCACTCCACCTGAATGGAATTATTGAGTTTTCAGTTGTCATGTTGTTGAAGTAAAACAATCCCGTGTTCTCATTTAGTTGTTGTGGTTACAATGGATGTATCAATCTTAAAGAGAACAAACACAGTCGTTTGATAATATGTGTCTATGGAATGAATAGAGGACACAATGTATAATTCTCTACATTGATAAATGGCAATGTGTCAGCAGCACTAAAATGTGGAGCAAAATCACCGAGGTAAATATACAGAGTTCGCGTAGAATACTAATTGCTGACCAATATGTCCATTTAATGTACTTATTAGGGTTGTGTATTGTCATGTAAGATATAAAGTAGTTCTTCTTTGACCAATTGTTACATTAATAAACAGGAAAACCTCTAACCTTCAACATTATACTCATACTTTACTGCCAGAAAACAGAACGTATTTGGCCAATTTTATTGACAACCGACACAAATATACATTTATGTCTGACATAAAAATGGAGGAGAACATTTATAACGATTAATATGAGCTCCAAAAGGATGATAGATATCATGTTTGCTATGTAGAAGTCTTGCTATTATGGATAAGATATATTGTCGCCCGGTTAGGTTTGTCAAGACAAGGGCACGCTTTCACAGCTGCTAAATAGATTTATTAAAGGAGTTTTTAGATATATTAATTTTTATATTTGGATTTCGTTTAAGGGAAAGGGATACAATAAGTAATAGAAAATATATACAGGATTAAACGTGTGATACACTTGGAGAACAATCTACGTTCTGTTATTATGCATCGTTGTTCAACATAACGTCGGCGAGTCTTTTGTCAAATTGTTAATATTTATACGTTGTGCTTGCATGCTGTGTTCTCATATCTGTACATATGATCCAATTATGATAAAAAGTTGGTAACATAACACATAATTGATGTGCATAATGACGTCAAGAATAAACAAGAGGTTTTCAAAATAATTATTATTAGCGTTATTGAGATAACATTGCTTTGGAAATTGCTATATTTGAATGGTCAGATATACATATGAACATTTTCCTTCAGCTGTTTATATAGTTTTTCTTTCCGAATTACCAATGTTTGTCGTATTGATAAATCGGTTGCAAACTCTGCTTAAACTTATGTTTGTTTGTGTCACTTATTTCCTCAGACCACAGAAGCAATGGTTGAAATGTTACCCGGAAATATATTGAAATCTCAACACTATGTAACATAAAAGTTTTGTTTTCATAGAGCCTTGCAAGACGGATACTTCAAACAATGTTAACATTTGCATGCGTAGTATATTAGACGGAATACGTCTTGGGTTAGCAGTTTATGTTCATGCAAAGTAATATCATTCTCATGAATCAAATAGTTGACAATAGTAGTCCTTATGAACCAGATTTGTATTGGAACTTTCCTTTTTATCTGTCATTTTTCCTCCCGCATTTCATGATTGTGTTGAATTTATTTGATATTAAACCTTAGGTTATTCTGTTTCGATATTAACTTGCTTGAATAACTTACACATACTAGATGAATATATATGAGAACATTATGAGAATGTTTATATTAGAATGTATATATGAGAATGTATATGTGAAGGGATTCATTGGAGAAATGTCAACTAGTGCCTCAACCGATATTGAGGACTATTTTCAACTCTTACTTTCTTATTGATCCCGGCAAATGTGTGAAAATGCCGTTGCACTTTTACGACTTTAAGAAAGATATTAACAGAACTTTATCGTCCTTTTCCTGATTCAGTAAATTGATAATTGACAAGAAATATATCTTTTTCCTCGTCTGACTTCATTTGAAGAATTTAACTGGTGCCTGCTATATGTGAATGAGCGTTATCATGTTCTTTTTAGGTTTAAAGTGTGATTTGTAAACGTATATAATCTAAATAACGTTGTTTAGATAAGTTATAATTTCTAAAATAAACATGTTGCAGTGAATGTTTGAAATCGTCTTGAAGAACGGTAATAATCGCATGGGATGTCCACCTTTGTCTAAAGAAGTTCGTAAATGGTAGGCAAATGTACTGTTTTGAGTGTCTTGATAGAGAATATCTCCATCACTTTTACAGTTTTCGTTGAGGACAGGTGTCACCCTTCATCTCCGGCTTCTGACTACAAATATTGACAGACATACAAGTTGTAATAACAGAAGTAATCAGCGATATGACCTTACAGATCAAATTAGATATCTGGAGCTGAGCATAATCTAGATTGATTTTCATGATAAATTCGTTTGTTCAATAATTAATGTTGATTTGATTTTAAGACTAAAGATTGAATTCTACATGGCGAAACTCCAGACTGGAAGTTGAACATGTTCCTTAGATTTGTAGAGAATCGACAGTTAAGATTTTTTAGCTTTTTAGTCCTGAAAGGCTAGCATTGTGTCCTGCGTCCGTCCCTTCTTAAACTTTGCGCAATTTAGACTTCTTCTTTAGATGCTTAAGACCTTGAAAGCTGAAACTTTGTTTACAGACTCCTTGACTAGTGAGTATTATAATTTATAGCTTTGGTGACGACATTTTACTTATTATTAGCTTATTGCTCAGAATAAAAATATGAAAAAGGTCAGAGTTCAACACTATAAATAAATCAAAAGGTAATTCTTCCGTGATATATTACCGGTCTGGTCAAACTGTTATATTTTCCATTGATCAACTTTCAATATATCGAACGTTCCCAGCAAGTAGAAAAACAAAAGTTATGTTGGCTTGAAATGTGACTGGAAAACTTTACAAAACCAACTGAAAATGTAGATTTGTTAAGCTGTGTGTCAGCAGTTACCATCAATTCATTTTCGAAAAATGATATACACACACTGTGTAATAATACAGCGCATAACAATTAAATGCTGACGATGACAACATACAGTAAAACAACCATTTACTTTATTCAATATATTTCAAATGAAATTTGGGTTTAAGTCACATTTGACAGTATACTTATTTTGTATTGAGCAAGTTATTCTGGTAGGTTGGGATTCTTTCCCGGAAACATTGTCAAACACTTCAGGAAAAAAACAGCATGCTACATGCTTTTGAGATTTGAGATTAAAGTCCAGAGTGGATATTGCGTCCACGGAAGAACGAATTTGACAAAGAACCCTGTCAGTAATAATTTGTTCATCTATGTGCACTCTATGACCAGGTAGTATAAATGCCAAATGACTGATAGAAATTGTACTGCTAATTTATAGGCCCCATTGCTACAACCTGAAATATATTATCATGTAAAAAGCTGTGATTGCAGTACGTCAATATCAAAATATGAACATGCTTTAAACATTTATATATATATTGTATCATATCGAATCGGTCAATGTTCAGATGCTGTAATGCTCTTCCCTTCCTACAGGGCCACTGATCAATGCTCCTTTTTCGAAATTGGAAATAATAACCCTTCTTTGATATTTAAGAAAAATTTGAAGATCATACAATTACAACAATTTGTTACAGTGAGGATCCTATATCTCTCCCAAATCGAGTTTCCTTGGAAATGTGAACTTTATAATGATGCCATAACTACAATTAAGTCTTACATGAGGCGTATTCGCTTTTTACTGTTTAAAAGCTATGTTTAAAAGCATCAATGAGTATGCCTTGAAAACACTATCTGACTTATGTTTTTTCACATGTGAATCACTCGATCAATAATGACTTTTTAACAAGAACTTTCATTGAGGCTGTTCAATATATTCCCATATACAAAGTGTTGGTCATGTGCTTAAGTTGATAATCTTCGATGGATCCTGAATCTGGATACCGAAGTGGTGAATATAAGAGAACAATCTAATGATTTGTCATTTTGACATTTGTTACTAATTAGGTTTAATATTCGGTTCTTGTTTTATTTCTGTCAAACTAAAAATCACTGTTACATGTACCTTAAAGCAAGAAAAAGTTGGTGGTACCAATGAATCAGTCCATCGATCGACTTCCTTCCATCAGCAGTGACAGTTCCAGATGACACGGGGGATGTATTTGCTTAAGGCTTCTTGCATAATGACATATCATTGGCTGAAGAAATTACATGCTTAAACAGCCATGAGTAACCAGATGTCAGTAATACTGCTCATTTGGACTGATAAAATTAAGAATAGTGAAGTGTTCCAGGATAGCGATCGCAGATTTATTCTTTGACAGTTATCAATACTGACATTGTTCCTGATACAGTAGAACTCGGATATAACGAACTCCAAGGGACCATAGAACTTAGTTCGCTATATCCGCTGTTCGCTATACGCATATAATTTAAATGATATTATATAGGGGCGGGACTTGAAAATTTGTTCGCTATATCCGAGTGTTCGCTATATCCGTGTTCTACTGTATATCTCAACCGATAGCAGAGCTATTAAAATCTCATCTCATTCTAGTAAATATGCCTCTCGATTAAGTTTGGTAATCAGTTCATTATAAACATCATCTCCGAACATACATCAGAGGTTTTGCGAAAAATTGCCTTATTTCCTATATCAAGAAAAACATGTTCAATAAACTGTCTGTCTTCCCTAAAGACACGGCCATATGAAATATAACTCTATTGATCGGTATAACCTGTTTTGACATCATTGTAATAAAACTTTATTTATTATCTATATTCGATTCCATATTATCATATGGCAGTTAAAACATTCAAAACATAATTGAAGTTCAGAAAATTATTGACCGTAAGTTGAATCAACAACCTTCAATGAAATATATATATATCTCCACTTTAATTGTAAGCTACTTGATGTGTCCAAGCATCATTTCCATCTACTACCTACTATACCTTTTCGCTAATGCACCAGACACATATCTTTCACTAATCTACTACAAATTGGAATGGTAGATAGCTAAATCACTAAAAGGAGTTTTATATCGATCCGAGTATCCCAATAATTTCAGCAGAGGTGAGTATATGTAACAATAGATCTTGCTTTATTTGTCTGGTTGATGTCACACTATTTCTAATACGTATTCATCGGTTGTCAGATGAAAGATATTTTGTTTTGAGTCAATATCAATAATCTACTAATGTATGAAAAGTAAACTAATTTGGCACCCTTATCATCATCACCAAACCACTTGAACTTTGATCTGAGATTTCCAGAAAGCAATCCAAGCAGGTGCTTTTTGCAACATATAGCATTACACCATAGAGTGGTATTTAATTGAATTCAAACAATTGTATTTGGTAGTAAACTGGTTATCTATTCATTGTATTGAATTGGAAAGCAATATGTGCCTTTAAGAATACTTTTAATACAGCAATGCATCCCAAGGGATTTTTTGTGAACATTTTTGTTACATATATGTATCAACATTATTTTAAAATTATTTAAGAAACACAGACCGTTTCTTCACGTTTCTGAGACTACCATATTTATCATCAATGATTGGTGTTTACTAGCTGCAATGCAATACCTGCTCCCTTCACAATACATGTCAATAACCTGGAAGATATAGATTGCAGCTACCTGTTCGTGCTATTCTTGTTTCCAACAAGGAAACGAATCTGATCTTGGTACTTGAGCTCCATTGTACTCTCAGGGCCTCCTCAAATATCGCGCCTCAGCTGATGAATGACTAATTTATCTTCTCGAGATTTAGGTAGCTCTTTGATGACAATTCCATAGTCTTTCCTCAGGACAATTATTAATTATTGGCAAAAACCATTTCCGTTATGGCAGATGATAGAGATGATTCGTCCATGGAGTAGGCGTATTGGAGACAAATGATTTTCATTACTAGACCCTACAAAGTCGTTATACAGCCGATTGATACACTTTCGAATAAATTTGTTGCTGTTGATTTATTTTTGGATAAAAATACATTACTAAAAAAAATAACTATAAAGATAAACAAAAAGAAAGATTGAATTGGAAATTTCAAATCATTATGATAGAAACATTAAACTTTAGAAATCAGGTTTTAACAACATTGCAGAACAAGTCAATTATATCAATATGTTACATTAGAAATAGTATAGTATTTTCCTGTAAATGAGATAACTATTGCTTTAATCTATAATCCATAGTAAAGGAAGAATGGGGAAACATGAATTTTCATGATTTTATATTTTTAAATGTCATATTACATTTCATAGCGAATTGTAAAACTTTTCAAGAAATTCTGTTAATTCCCGTTGATATCGAATAGGATGACAATCTATGTGGCAAGTGTTAATATTGTTTATTAGAATGGTTAGTAGATCTGACGATCCATTAAACATATAATATGTGCAAAAACACGCAATGTTTTATGTCATTAAAATACAAACCATGATGGTTTCATGCAATTTGTCCTGTTTTTATATTTGCATGAACAACCTTTTGTTTTTCGGATATTCAATGTCAAAACTTATATGGCAATTCCATATGGGGACACTACTGCGGGAATAACGGTATACGATTGAAAACAAACAATTGTATTATTAAGACAAAAGAGATCCCTTTGTTGAAACATATTTATCTGTAGCTGGAAGTTCAATATTGGCTCTACTAGAACTTGATACTTTGCAAATATGTCAAATTGCATGTGTTCAGTCTAATGGATATCAACATTTCTAATGAAATCTATGATCTTATACGTGTTGTAAGTCATAACCTACAGTACAAAATATTGTATATATTGTGTCGAATCTCTCTTTCACCAACCACCAGTAGTTGCACCACATTTGGTATAGCAATTGCAACTTCACACAATTGTACCATATTGTTTTGGTTGCCATTGCAACATCCCACAACTGCGTTTACAGCGAAATATTTGTTATTGAAAAGTATGAACTTCACTTAAAGGGTGAACCGACTTCCCATTTTGTTATGTTTATCAAGCTTGTTTCTCGTGGTTACCATATAGAACAGGAGACCTATGTCATGTCCTGTGTGACAATTGTCTCACAACAAGCTCCTTACACTAAACCTCACGGAGGAGAACTAAATTGATCAGTGTCTATAGGATCAAGTGTGATCCCCAGGCATCTTCAAATAACTCTTCCTCGGATGAGAAATATCCCATTTATCTCTGAGAGATTTTCGTAGCAATTTCATATCGATTACACATTTAACCCACAAGACATGAAATATGAAGGCTACCTAAACTTCTATCATTATAAAGGAATAATACGTTCCTTATAAAATCACTCTCTCTCTTGAGATTTGATCTTGAAAGTATTGTAAGGCATCTTTTCACAGAAAGTGAAATATGTCTTTTAAAAAAAAGGAGCGATAACAAAACGTCAGAGGCCAAAATCTTTATTTCAAACGTTGTAGTCATATTTATGATTACTGTAACGTCAACTTCAATAAATGTTCTCTTAAAAAGATATTTCAACTGGAGCTCATTACGGTCCAAAGTAAAGCTTAAACATAGAAATGTTTTATAGTGTTCAGGGTCATTGATTCTCTAATATTTGACGATTTTGAAAACAATAAATACTGCCAAATTGTTTAAACCAACTATTATCCTTTTACATTTTATCAAACATTTATTATGGTAAATCCATAAACTCTTTGTCAAAAAGCTACAAAATGAACAGTGGGCATTATTAAGAGACGTTGATGTGATTTAATTTTAAAACATTGTTTTCTTTTGACCCTTAGTATATATATTTCAAATATTTTAAGTTTTAGACGTTGTACGCTAAAACAGAACAATTCAGGCCTTTAGTTATCAATCAAAGAATACTTCTAGACGTGTTTTTATTTTTTTGGGGGAAAATTGAAATTTTTTATTTTTTTGGGGGGAAAATTTATTTTAATAAACAACAAATGTCCATCGGCAATGAGCTATATTTTACCAAAAAATTACAAAACAAACCCTGTTTTCCACTCATTTACACCCCTTTTAACATGGTACATGTAGGGGTCATGTTGGTGTAAATTTCATTTTTTAACCCCGGTCTTCTTTAAACAAAGATATCTTAACAAAAAATGAATCAATCAACGATCAATTCATATGAAATATTGTAGATATGATTAATGTTGATGATTCCATAATCAAATGCGTCATATATATTTCAAATCGTTGTTAAATCGAAACTAAATGAGGTGTTAGGTTTCTTTTGCTTGTCAGTTTAGTAATTTGAGGACTCTTTTAACAGAAGATATCTTGTGACGTTAATTTTTATTTTCTGTTTGTGTCAATAGTTCTTGTTGCCACGATTGGAATAGCTACCATAAAATATAACAAGAAGGTTAAGCCCGGATTTGCATTACTATATTAATTTATATATAAAAAGACAAGTGGCAAAGGTTAATTGACTACAACCAGACAAGTTTAAAGGCAAAAAGGGCACTCATTATCTTTTTAGCTTTAATTTATAGACTAATGTTAGAAGTACAGGTATTTTAAAAAGCTAAATTCTTACGATTTCATAAATTAACAAACATTATCATTTATTTGAATTAATATATCACAATAGATCATTTGGTGGTGACTCAAATTAGCTCTTATATTGCTTTTAGAAAGTTATTGAAAACACTTTAAAAATGCCTGTGTATTCAAACTGTGTGACACCTAAGTTTTACATAAATTCGACCAAATCAGAAATCATAAGATATACTTGGTGTTATTTATCAAGTCAGTAAACATATGTTGATAACGTTTGATTAAGCGGATGATTATATTATCATAATAGTTAATCAATTTAGAAAGTTATTGAATGTATAAAATGGAAACTTTTGACAAAGATGATTGGTTCATTATATAGCATTTGCTATCTATTACAAGTTTACTGTGATTCACCCTGTGTTGAACAAAACTTCAACATATTTTCTAATTGTCAGAGAAATGCTGTTTATCGTCAATGAGAACTATTGTAAACTAACTAACTATTGTAAAGGGTAGCATCATGTTAATTTTAGATGTACAACATTATTTTAAATAGACCAACCGCATGTTCAATGAGGCTTTGTGAATTAGTTTCCCAATTTTTAACAGGTCTCACACATAACAACGCGGAGGTGTTTTTGTTTGTACTGTGTACTACAGATGGTCAGACTAGATAATGAAATGATTCAATCCCATAAGTGCATTTGCCATGTCAAATGTTTATTAAGGAGATTAAAAAATAAATACTTTATAATACCCTTTCAACCTATGTGTGCAATGTGTCCAACCTGAAGAAAAACCCTGCAGTTCTACCAGTTGTCTCCTACCTTGCGAGATCATCACAAGAAAGCCGACAAGGACATTTTTAGAATCAAGATCAGACTTGTAAGAGTTGAAAGGAAACGTCTTCATTAAGAGTTGTAACGTACTTCCCTCTCCCATATAAACTCCTTCCTCTAGCAGACTTTCATGATGCTAGGAGTGGTTAGACATTTCAGAATCGAGACACCTTTGATGTTGAACGCCTTTGTAAATTAAACATACGTCTAAGTTCTACAAACGGAATCATTAATTTGAATTTATAAAGTTATTAAACAATACACGTGTATCGATAAACAAATTAGTTGAATTGTATCCCCTGTTTTCGTATTACTACAATAAGCTTATCTAAGTAAATAAATAGTGTGAAAAATAGGGTAGTGCTCTCGTTTGATGTGGATAGACGACAGCTTTCCCGGAATCCTGAGCTTTATATCCAGTCAGGATATTTCACAGCAGGTGTCAATCAACTCAGTCTGATAGAAATCGTGCACTTCCGGTCTTTTGAAGTCAGTAATAGAATATGTGACCTTCAGGGCAAGTCTGGTCTCGACATTCCATGGTCAGACAGCTAAAATAAATAATATTTCAACATCAGACCTATGCTGCAGAGAGACATCAATGGCGATGCATCAATTGTGATGTCTACTTTAAATTACCTGTTTCCTGTCTGTGTGTTTGTTTAAAATGAGGTGATTGTCAGAGACTTCTGTGATATTTATATATTTTATTTAAATCGTGCAATACAAAGAGATTCTCACCAAAGTGTCTTCTGATATCAAATATATCAACACAAGTTGATAAAAGTAACGAATATACGAGGCTAGCCTCAATGATTTTGCTTTGCGTTATCAAAACTTTTAATCTCACATTTTATTTTTATTATATTCATTTTGACATTAATTAACCAACTTTTTCGAAGGTATATTTCTGATATCTGATATTTGTATATTTTGTACTTTTTACATTTGTGTAATCGCATTGTTATAAGGAGAACCTTTCTCACCTAGACATTGGAAATGGTAGCTTGCGTCAACACAGCGTGACGAATACGTATATTGATAAAACTTAGTCTGTTTATTATCAAGGTCCAACTGAACGAACAACGTGTGATGAAAAACTTGCTAGATATGGAATTATTGAACATGAGACGCAACCTGATATCTGAGTGAATGTGAATTCATTAACATTATTTCACTGAAATAGTTATTAATTAGTTTTCAAGCAGCAGAGAGTGTTTTGACATTGCTTGATAATGTTTTTTTATATATAACTTCACATTTTGTTTGCCATTTTTGTTACTGATGATGACTAATGAATTATACCATGATTTTTTTTTATAAAAACGTTTAAAGTGAAAGTGATTGAAAGCGTATTTGATTAGAACCCATGAGATAATTGTAATTAAAAAGTCCCCCTGTAGTATCCATATATGACCCCAATCAATACCAAAATCTGAACAAAATGAACGAAAATCTTGCCTTTTTTTATTAAATATTTAAAGCTTGCACAAACAGTTTCTCATTAAAAAAACGAAAAATCTTTCAAAATTATGTCATTTTGCTTTCATCTCGGATAGTATCTGCATACACTCTCATGGGACCAATATAAATGTCACAGTTATGTTCGACATGTTAAACAACTGAAGTAAACATTTTTATATCTAAAATTCCATTTAGGTGTGTAAGGCATAGAAGTACATGTACATGTACGAAAAATATTCCCAAGAACGTATGACTGTAGTCTTTTTATGCCCCCGAATCTGAGATTCCGGGGTAAAATGTTTTTGCTTTGTCCGTCTGTCTGTTTGTCACAAAAATACTTTAACCTTGCTTATAACTTGCGATTGCTTGGGGTTAGACCTTTGATGTTTCAGTCTTGTGCTTCTATCATGATAAGACGTTTCAGATGAGATCATAATTTTTGACCTCGTGACCTTGACTTTGGCGCTGCAAGCACATTTTGAAAACTTGAACCTTGTCCATAACTTGTGATTGGATAAAGATAGACCTTTGATATTTCAGAAATGTCTCGGGTACATATTGACACAAAAATATTAATAATGTTCTTATATCTTCGGGCATCAGTGTTTAACAAACACATCCTGTTTAATAACTGTTTCCCTAAAATACGTCAACTTGACACTTTTCGTTCTTTCTTCTGGATTAAACAAATGTTATGTTCAACAAAATTAAATCAAGTTCTTATTTGAAGTTGTTTTTATTTGAAGTTAATTTCATCCAAACCAAAGAAATTTTATCATTAAGGAACAAACACTTTTAATACTTAAAACACATTTGGCCCCTTGATTTGAAAACACAAAATCCCAAACTAATCAACATCTTTAATCTATATAAGGGAACATAAGCATCACTGTTTTATGGCATCATCATTTAAGATTTTGTAGCAGTTAACATAAATAATCTCAGAGCACAACATCATCTAAAGTTATTTTAAATCCGTAAGATTATGAACAAGATTGTATTATTGGGTATTTCTTAACCTACAAACAAGGAAACACAATTATTGAAATCAGTTGCTTCTCTTTGTGTTGGAAAAAAAAGAAAAACGTTTAATTAGTTATATTGCCAAGAGAATCGTTTAACACCATTTAAATTAGTTTGAACCACTGTTCATATTCACTCTCTGCTTTGCTGCAATCGATCAAATGGTTTAGTTGTTGTGCGACGTCACAAACCATTTATCTGACTAATACAGTAGAGTACTTAAGAGTACAAATGATGGACAAACACTAAATGATAGCTAGTGTTGCTTTGTTCAATTTGTCACTTCTCATAATCGATTTCTTTATATGCTTAAAAAATACTTAATATGGAAGTGATGAAGGACATAATATAACAGGTCAAATTTCGTATATCAGAGCTGTCATGTTGTGGCTTGATTAATCAGGTACACGTTGGACATTTGATTAGAAATGTCTTGTTGCTTATCAAATTGATCGGTCATGCCAGAAATATGTATCAATAATGTTTTGGAAACTGAAAAAAAAATGTTTATTTTGAGAACCCAGGGTAGGATACAGTTACTCAATTGATGTGACGTGCTAAACTGAAAATGAAATTGGTGACTATGTTACGACAACAAGTTTACCAGAATACTGTCAAGGAATACTGATCCAACCTGTTTTGGAATATGAGCACTTCACGGATGCTTAAGGGAGATGCAAGAGTTGTCAACTAAGCGGAGTCGTTAAATCAGTTTATAAAGATTTAGTCACTTCCGTATGCTTTAGGAAAACTAAATGATCGACTTGATGTTTCACTCTGAACATTAGGTCAGCTTGATGGAATATTTGCTAATCATTATAGAAAAAACAAAACATCTAAGGCGCTTGATCATTAATACGGTAACTAAGTATGAACGATAGTTCATTAATATAGTATTGGCGACTTTCATACATGATTCATACATGTCAAGAGACTAAATCCACCAACCAGATCATATAAAATGATATTGAGAGCCATATGTTTTTATGAAGGATTGTCTTTATTTTACATGGTCATCTCATAGCATTTACGTGCTTAGTTTGACCTTCTTACACTTTCCCTGTTAAGAACGTAATACAAAAAATCATGAACAAACAGTTCTCTGAAATAGACTGCAGACATACAGGTTATGAAGCTTACAACAACAAGAATATAGCGTGTGCAATAAACCTGACATCAAAGGAAAATCCTGATTGCAGTAAAAAAGATCATTTGTGAACAGTATGATATTCTTATAGTTTCCTTTACTTTAACGTTCCCATTAAACATGTTCCACAAACAACGTGGTGTCATTGACTGAGTCAAACTTGTTGTTGGTGATGTAAAATCTCCATTCTCTCTCAACAGAGGCAGATCAAGTCATGTTGATTTAGCCTCTATTCTATTACGCCAAAATCCGTGGGCTCCGGCAGTTTCCCCTGGCGGAAAAAACCCGTATCACAACCCATTTGAATTTCTTTATCAAATGACAGCGCTTCTCGCATGGAAAGGGTGGTCATATTTAAATGCTTTTGCCTTGATTCAGTAGCCAAAATGATGATTAAAGAACAGCGTCTCTGATTGCACAACTAACTTTGATTGCCGCCAATCAAGCAACTCCCATTCTATCCCACAAAGCCGGCGTAATATAACAGAGGCTAAATCAACATGACTTGATTTGCCTCTGTGGGGAGAGAATGTATTATAAATATACCAAGGGAAAAGAAACGTTTGAATTACTAAATGACAAGCACCCATCAGTAGCAGCGGTTATGCTAGACCACGATTGGTTCATCTTCCTCACAGAGCTTAAAAAGTCAGTTCCCAAACGTACTGATTTAAGCCTTGGTGTAAACACTTGACTCTTCTGTGTTTGTTCTCTAGCTTAGGGAAAGTCATCATCCAACCAAAGCCCTTTACAAAACTACATCGGACTGAAAACATGGCGGTTTTTCTATCGAGGTCCATCAACTTAAACGATTTAGGAGGAAACAGTAGCGCCTGTAAAGTGCAGATCGATATATTGTACTCTATTGTCATGTTTTATCAATCAGTGCAAGTATTTTAACACAGAAAACAACCTAAAAATAATTGTTTGAAAATATTTGACAAACTTGCTTAATCGAGGTCAACCAACACAAGCACAAAAAAGCGTATGTGATTGGCTTTAACAGATAACTAGAGGTAACAAGTAATTTTAGCAAACCAGAAAAGTCAAGCGTCGACAGCTAGGGTTAAATTAGTCAAATCCACGACTGGTTTTTTATCTTTGCGTAGGAAGATGGATTAGGTCACCATTATGCCAATCTGAGAGAAACTAAATATCGTAGTAGATTTTTGTGATCGTCCTGTTACGTGGCCATAGGCTCTGATCGGTTTGAGTACTCACTGTTACGATTTGATATCCGATTTGTTATGAATAGTTTTGCCAACTCTAGCAACAACTTAATTGACAGAGTGAAAAATTGTCATAGTTGTTCCAGAGATTTTCTAGCTACAAAATATTAATATATGTTAGAATCATATGTTAGAAGTCATTACATGTTACCGTCAAGAATAAGGCACATGTTATTCCGTCATCTTCTACAAATTGAAATTGTATCTCATCTCATGATCGAAGCTAAATAGCGTTGCACCTAATTACAATCTATTAACCTTAATGACATCAGTTTCAGTGCGAAAAACTAATATCACCTTTGCTCTATTGCTTCAATATCTGTCTGACATTTACATTACCTTCAGTGAGTGTAGTGTTCTATGTATGACCTACCTTAGTCTGACCTTGATTAGTTCAAATAGAGTGTTATATATGTGGTATACTATAATTTATTATATTATTTTCAAGCTTTTTCATTAACATTGCTAATTCATGTAAGTTTCTGTCAATAGCGCTGATACTAATTCAAGCATACGTTATAGTCTTACAGATTTGCAATGAAGACGTCACGGTAAGCTTGTTGGTCCGATCTGTAACTCATAATAAAGTCCAGTTGGACCCGAAGTTCGGATATTTAGCATGGGCAAAACGTACTAAGAGACCATAATGTTTTCATCAAAGATGGCCGCTTAACATATAAACAAAAAGCTATATCATGAGACGCTCGCATGTCACTTGGCTTTCGGTGCAAACTTGATGTTTAAACTAAAACCCTACAAACGATATAGATTCAAATCAACGCAAGTACTTTTCTATTTATGAAGTTTTGATATATAACCGTGTTAAGATAACATTGAAACACACTGAACAAGGAAAATTCAGGCACTGTATGAAGTTGATAAAGAAAATGATCTCCGATTATGTTATGTTGTTCACCATCGGTTTTTCTGGGTTTCTCTCCATCACAGATTAGCTTTATCATATCCTACACACCCCCACACAGCAGATTCCGTACTTAAAATCTCACGCCATCAATTGAATCTCCATACATGTACAAACAAACTCTTTGCCTCGGTTTTACATTATGCAGGAGACATGAACCATAAATCTATCGTAATCTAAATCTCTGAGAGAAATTACCATTCTACTGTTCAATACCTGCATCTTGAAATATAAGGAACCACGATTTCCTAAAACTCAAATAATTGTCGAATAACAGTAGCAATTACCATGAGTTGGAAGATGGAATATTTTACCAAAAGATAGTTTTGAAAATAATGGGCTCTGATGTACAATTTTTGACATACCTGTCTTGTCTTTTAATGACGTTGTTAATGCTAGTCCCTTTTATAAAAACATTTGTACATGGACAATGGAAAGAAAGTATTTCTGTTCTTACATCAAATATTCATTCAAGATACATCAAAGATACAGGTATTCTCACTGGAGCTCATTAGGGACCAAAATAGAACACAGAGATAGACATTTTCCCCGTGTTACGAGTTATTGATTTGACAATGTCTTAATTCTTACAGTCAATTCATGTAAGTAATAAGTGCATAGATCAACGCAAATTAAAATATCTATATGTGGATTTGTTAAAATAATTACAAACAAGATTTTCTTAATTTTTTGTCATAGATCAGTTTGTTAGTTTGTGCAAAATAACTGTAATCTTGTACAAATTATATGAATTTATTTTTAGTTACAGAAATGGAGACGTAATTGTCATTGGTCGAATAGCATGCAAGATCTGACTATGCTCCAGGATAAATGGTGAATGAATTGGCGTTATATATCAGTAATCTCTGAGTTTTGAGTTAACTTATTATGACAGGGGTGTTTTGTTTCCTGATGAAAGGTTGATTCCTACTTATGATAGGCATCACCTTTTGGGTCTTTACGAAAGATGAGAGTGTTTCCTTCTGGACATGGAAGATCCAATATGTTTTTAGATAATTACCCTCGTTCGTATGACATCTATCACAATACAATGCTTAGAATAGAATGTATGAATTATGTAGATAAAGCATTGACCGCAGGAACAGATATACATCCTACTTACTAACTTTGAGTAATACCAACTTAAACTTCAAAAATGCTTGTGATCGCCACACAGTGTGCGCGAAACCTGATAATGAAGAATGAATGTTAGGAGAAATGCGTTGCAAAGGTGAAATTGCATCTACTTCAAAAAGAAAACTTATGGTTTACCTCTTTTACAATGTAATATACTTGGAAAATAAACTGCTTGTTAAATGACAAAAATATTTCTCACAGCATTCTCACTTGTTAGACGCATTTACGTGACGACCGATTGGTGAACAAAACTATTCATTTATACAGATGAAATTATCTATTTCAGTTTTGATACAATGACTTCTGATATCCAAATACAAGGTGTTGCGATGTCTGATAACCTTTGTAATATTTAATTTGTAATCATCGGGGCATATCAACACATTCAAACAAATATTATTTTTATTTCACCAATCATTAGCTACTTTCTAAATCTACTTTTAATAAAAATTGTAACTATAATATAATGAATAACTATCTGCTATTTCTTGTCGCTGTGTTTGACATGTAAAAATGTTTGCAAGCAGAATGCTTACCCTCAATGCTATGAGCATTTATTGAACTGTTCTTCATATGATTCCATGGGAGGTAACAGTTCGTGAATCACAACGTTGTAGTGAGTAGTGTTCTGGCTTTTCACGCTAATGGGTTCGGGTTTAACTCCTATGGAGACATCAAAAACTTTTTTACCTGGATCATGGCAGTGGGCAAGGCACTTTATTCACATTGCACACAGTTTAAATATGTACCTGATAACAGGATGTACATTGTCGCCCTTAGTGCTTTATCGCTGTTGTTGTTCTACTCAATGATGATGTAGATGTAATGACAGTGTATGGTCATGAGAGCTACACATATTGTGAATTCATAATTTCATTTTGCCTTAAATTACGTCACTGTTGATTCATCTTGGCAAATATAACCAAGTTATTACAAATTCTTGTGCAGTATATGATTTAGCACAGACTCAAAGAAACAAACGGCTGACATCGTCGAGCTACATGTATATCCCCCGCAAATGGCACAATATGTATAAATTTAATTTGAACATATTGAAGAGTCGTACATATATGTCACACAAACAACACAAATTTTCAAGGATATGATGGAAACTGTTTTACTCAAAATACCAAATGAAAGCAACATTATGTTCACTGTTGTAATTCGTGTAAACTGACAAAATTAATTTGAAGGCAATTTAAAAGGTATGAAATTATTTTTTAAAGTTTCAAGATCTCCAAGATCATTGATTTCATAAACCGATAGAGAACATATAATAACAAATTTGACTCTGATATATTCTTTCCACATTTTTTTTCCCAAACGCGGTAACATGTACATCAATATTTTCAAATATGTTAAAAAAGAATCTAACTATGCATTGATATAAAGTGAATGAAAATAAAAAATGACAATATTTTCTAGACAAACTGGTTGCTTATCCTTTTTTACCAACATTTGTAAAAAACTATAGAATTTTTGAACCAGACAGGATTTTTTGCCCCCAAAAAAGGGCACAATTTATCATACTGTCAATCATGACCCGCCTTCATGTGAGTATATATAACCGGTATCAAATTTGATGAAATGTGATGATGAGTTTAGAAGAGCTGAAGAGGACTTTGTAATTTTCCTTACAAATTCCTCACATTTTCTCCAAAACATTAATTTATGTAGTAGTTCTCAAAGCTGTTATTCGTGACTCATTATAGCATGATTCTTCATTTTCACTATTAATAAGAATTGAAATTGTTGATTGGTGATAAAGTTATGAACCGGACACAAATGTAACGGACGGATGGTGCCCATTTTGATAACTTCGTTGGTGCGGGGGATAAAAAATGCTTTGTAATTTTAATAACAGGATGCTTTTAGTTCAATCAAATGATCTCGAGATCATACATTAAAGTACATTTAAATGTTTCCGAGAACAGCGACTGCTCCCCTGAGAGAATGTTTTTATGTTTAATTCGTGATCACTGACAATGATTTATGGATATTCCATGTTATCTATCACGTTAGCATTTTTACATTGTGAGCAGTAAATCATCCTTTTTTATTTTCAAAAAGTAAAAAGATCAGCACAGGACAGATTTTAATCATTCTCAGGAAATGTTAGGCAAAGTATAGCCATTTCTGGAATTTTACTTTGAAAAACGACTGTTACATTTACGATCCAAAAGGTGAACACCAATTTTTCTGTAGACGTTAGATTTAACTTGTTTTCTGTATCTGGAGCTTTTTAACCAATATGAGAAACGGGACTAATGTTCTCACAAATACACTCCTTGAAAAGTGATCGCTTTGGGATTTAACTTGTTGTAATTTCAGTATTTAACACATAGATGTTGCAATATAAAAGAAAATAGATGGAAAATGAAAAAAAGGGTCGAAATGAGTATGGAGCTGAGGTGAGGTGATTTTGGGTTGAACGAAGCTACCAAGAATATTTCACATACATTGCGTCTGCAAGTATTTTTGCAGGGAGAAAGTTTGAAAACTATTGTTTGTTCGCTTCATATTTAATTGTGTGTGGCAAATGTGGTTTCCCCCTTAGAAGGGGCCACAGTGTCACAAACTATATACAGTAGAACTCGGAGTATAGCGAACTCCAAGGGACCAAAGAATTTAGTTAGCTGTATCCGATGTTCGCTATACACATATAATTTAAATGGTATTATAAAGGGACGGGACTTGAAAATTTGTTCGCTATATCCGACTGTTTGCTATATCCGAGTTCGCTATATCTGTGTTCTACTGTATTAGGAATCCCCATACATAAGGAGTCTTTCAAAAACATTTCAGCAATCTATGCCTTGGGTTTCTGCGGAAGAAAGTAAAAATAGCGATGAAAAGCTTTTATAAGGGGCCACAGGATCCCCAATTCCAAAATTTAGCATAAAGGTGATGAGATTCCAGAAATTCAGAAGTGGAAACAGCTCAAACATTCACAAAAAAATGTCAAAGGTTTCAACAAAGTGACCCTTACTTGAGTAAGAAGGCATTTTAGGGGCCATGGAGCCACCAAAGTTTTGAATTAAATTTTCAAATAGTTAAGGAGTGAGTACACAAGGTTTCAGTTTTCTATGCCTTTTGGTCCTGAAGACGAAGATGAAAACGGGGATTAAGGGCATGGTCCCTGTGGCCTTTATCAAGGACCACATAGCCACAAAAGCTTTTAATTATAATTATCATAAGACAAGGAGTCTGAACACAAAGTTTCAACTTTCTCGGCCTAACGTTTCTTGAGAAAAAAGTGAAGAAAGGTTTTAGGGCGTGGTTCCTGTTGCCACAGGGCCACACAAAAAATTATTATCCTTAAAGTACCATCTGTGAATGTGCCATGGTCAATTTTGTTTGTATTGTACTTTTTCTTACCTGATTAAAACTGAGGCTCGATCTACATTTATTACTTGATCTGTCTCTGTTTGTAGAGAATGTAGTAAAGATCGAAGATGAAATCGTAGAGATAAGGTTAATCAAAGGATTAAGGTTGTTTTGCGGAATGAAGCCATGGGTAGAATTTAGGTTTAGTCGTGTTTATGGTCAGGGCTAGTAAATAAAAATGTATTGCTGAATATTGTGTTTATCTTCGAAATGATAATCGCATTTTGCACAAATGTAAAGCATTAGTTGGACATCTTGATAAAAAGAACATATACTATACTCAGAACAATAAGTTAAGTGTCACTTATTTCGATTGAATATATTTTTTCAACAAATGGTCAGAAATGATATCGAAGATGTTTTATGGCATAAACAACTCCTTTTACATTGGTGCAGACAATAGCAATTGCCATCCTTTTTTCTGATTCGTGCTTGGCGACAAACTAACACCCTTTTCGCACCAAGACATGTTCAAAAAGCTTTAAGTGTGGTGTTGTGATGACATGGGGTCGCGTTTGCTACGGTTGAAAAGCGACCTTGTGACAGTTCCAGGTACACTCAATGCTCAGAAATACCGAGATAACATCACGTTGTCACATCTCTCCACGCCACAAAGATGTCAAAATTGAAAGGACGAAGCAGACAAGGTGTTCAGTTTGTGAAATGCTCATTCAATGAATCCTATTGCGGAGGTTATGCAAAATAATTATCACTTCATGAAGGTTATACGAATCGTGCCTGCTGATTAGACGAAATATGTGTCATGTGAACATCAGAACTTTCTTAACAATGTAGCATTGCACAGTCATGAAACTCTCTATAACACTGTTTTCAGAATTGTGTATAACACTGTTTTCAAAATTATCTTTTGAAAGTGTTTATATTTATAACTAAATATTCATTTCTGAGTTTAATATTTGACTTAATAAGTCAGAAAGTAAGAACATCGTAAGATCATCTTTTCCAACAAATATATTTTTGTCAGTGAACTAACATGTGGGAAGCGACAATAATGAGGATTAGGACATGTAACATAAAGTCAAAACAGTTTAAAGTTTTGTTTATAAATTAAAACTTTCCTTAAATTTCAAAAAGAAATGATTTTCACACACAGAGAAAACAAATTGTTAATAACTAGTGACTGGTAAGTAAAGCTTGTGTAACTGGCAAAGCAACGAGGTTCAGAGAAGTATTAACTGTCTTTACAAACACTTTATGAAATTCATTTCTTAATTGTATTTTGATTTCTTGCCAACAGATGAAATTCTCACGATAGTTTCCTAACTGACCAATTATTCATTTGAAATACGACAGCAATAATTAGTTGCTTTGAATGAAACATGTTGCTTTGAATGGCATAATCAGTCATTCACAACTATGTTCAAGTTTTGAATGAAGTTCAAGATCAAATTGTATTAAATATCAAATCATATATAAACAGTCGTTTAAATGCATTGAACTTTGAAAAACAAAACTGTTATGAAAAGGACAAGTTGACATTTTAGAACTACGATTGAGCCTACTACCAATGACAGTTCAAAGACAAATAACCAGTCCTGGTTATTTAACCCAAGAGACAGAACTAGCAGCTGTCAACATAACAAATAGGCTGTACTTCTGTAAGAATGATCCAACTATGTCTACTGCACTGTGATACTACACAATGGCGACGAGGAAGAGGTCCTGCTTCTTACAACAAACCGTCGTATATAAGTGAAAATCTTATTTATTTCACGATTGTAAATACATTCGTACTTAATACAAATGTTTCCTCCAGATGCCTTATGGGACCATTGGGTTCACATAGCCATTATTCATTTACCCTATTTGAGATAATCATGAATAGATTTACTCTCCTCTTATCCCAGTGCCCTATCCTGGTGTGAAGGTCTGCTTGTCCTTGAACCTACACGTACAGCAGTGCGATCATTAATGTTCCCCAGTCCATGTAGAAGTTCAGGTTCCTGTCAAAGCTTGATTTTGTTTTCAAAGTTTACTGTTTTGTTCAATCACTATTGTTATCTACATTCTGTATGTCTTAATCCGCCAGTGTCAGTCAAGGTCACTACAGCACTTCCACCAGTTTTGAAAGTATCGTTAATGAAATGTCTCATGTACTGCACTCAAAACTCTTAAGAATTACTATATATGTATGCTAAATAAGCATAAAATGTTACTGCAGTTGGTCTCTACTTATGTTTTTTTTAATATTGAAAATAGCTATAATATGAATGAAATATGTGTATGTGTCTATGTATCTATAAAGAGATAAAATCATTTTAAAAAGTCTTTACATATGTGACAGCCTATATTGAGAGGATTATACAGTGACAGAAGTTAATCATGGTGACCATGAACTTACTTTGAAGGCCACCTAAGCAGTTCTATTAGCACTATTCTGAACAGTTAGGGTAATATACAATGACAACCCTTAATGAAAGTCTCACAGCGGTTATTTCATGGTAAAAATATTTACCATTTATGTTACTGAATATATGGAGAGCATGCTACTTACAAGATTATAAAACAAACTTATAAACAAATTTAATATACCGGGGACACTGTCATATCAGTGGCAAAATCTTGTTTTTATCAATTTGATCTACAATATGAAAATATAATGTTAACGCAGATACAGACCTTTGTTAAAACAATTGTTTGTGTGCTGTGTCTCACTCAATGAATGTGTTTTAAAACAACTGTAAAACCTTCCGGTTTTAAGATGCATCATACTGTCTCGTCATACCTTATAGGACGAGAATATTTGCCTGAGCATAATAAGGTTCTGCGCTGGTCTGGTAAGGTAAGCTTTGCTTTCAATTTATTTTTTCAAGCTTTGTGTATCAAAACAATAATGTGAGCCAAACACAATAATCTATTTCATTACAGATTGACTGATTGATATACTGCTTCGCTCTTAGTACTATTCCATCCCCTATAATTCAACAAATTATGGAGTCGAATTACCCCTCATCATTAGTGCTTATAAAATCTGTTTTCATTAGCTTACT
Source organism: Steromphala cineraria (assembly GCA_916613615.1). NCBI lineage: Eukaryota > Metazoa > Mollusca > Gastropoda > Trochida > Trochidae > Steromphala > Steromphala cineraria. The sequence continues at coordinate 10,086,478 of OU744725.1, forward strand.
GTTGAGTCAATGTCTGCTTGTGAGGTTCCGCTGATGTTAATTTGATTAATTGCGATATCATTACATTTATTCTTATTTTTTTTAGAATACACGTAATTATATAAATGGTCCTAAACTGTGTCACTTTTTATATAGTGACAGAATGTGAACATCAATAGGACAATAAATAAGTAAATGTCACACAGAATACACCTACTCTTATAATTGATTGGCCCATACGTCTCAAATAATCAAGATAATGAAACTCAGGATAAAGAGGATTGGCTGGTGTTGAAGTAGCTGAACACATAATGAGTTCAATATACAGTGTTCTCATAATGCAAATCATACCCATTAATTATGTATTAATCTGAAATAAAGTAGTTTTTAATCTTCAAAAAGTACAGACGAGTGTTGAGTCTCCAACAGTAGACTAGTTCTAATACATTGACCTGCTCATCAGTCTCCCTGGGACCGATCAATGACAAATAACCAGTCAAGGTGATAATGCTCAGGAGACAGGGGATTAACTGATGTGGAAGTTGTATGTTTCTAAATAGACACTCTGTTGGATTTATGTGCTATGAGGACGGGATGTACAGACCTTTGCAGAATTAGTTACCTGAAAACCGTGGTCTGACTGCATTCTGATCGCGGTCAACCGCGGTCTGACTGCAATCTCATCGCGGTCAACCGCGTTCTGATTGCATTCTGATCGCGGTAAACTGCATTCAGATTGCAGTCTGATCGCGGTAGGTACCGGTAAAGATATCTGCAAGGGTCTGTAATCAGATTACTTAAAATATACAGCTCAGTAAACAAGACAACATATAATTACTTTGTTGTGTACCTTTTAGGAGACATTCAAATTCGCATTCACTATTTGTTGTATGTTATAGGTTGCATTAGCATATTTGAAGGAAAACCAAAAATTCAGCCTCTTAATAACATAAAAAGTTGTATGTGCTGTTAGAGTAGATTGAAATTTTTTTATAAATGTTTATCAATGTCTATATGTTTATGCATGTATGATTGTTAAAATTAATGAATTAGTTTCCTCATTAACTAGTTTTCAATGCCGAATAAACAAGTCATTTCACAATTATACTATCTGACTTCATTCGGAAAATATTTTTCCTTATTCTGCATGTTTTTTTAATATTTTAAACAACCCTTCAAGAAATGATATTCAATTTTTGGTCTCAAGTGTTGATTTCCTACTGGAAACACAATAAAGTAAAATATAAAGTATAAACGCACTTCCGTTTCTTTTTAAAAAGTGTAAGTATACAAATATATGTACTCCTTTTTAAATCTTCATGCCATGAAATGTTTTCAACTTTTATGCATGACAAAATTGATGTTCATGCATGAAGAAGGAACAGTTAACTCTTTGATCGATATTGATTGACAATTGATATTTAAACAAGTGAACTGGTCTGTCCCGCAAAAAAACTGTAAACTTTTTAATTTGTCTATGAAATATCATTCTCTTCTTCTTTTTAAATATTTCCTTTAATTTTCTAAAATTAAATTATGTTATTATTCATTCAAATCTTGCCAGGTTAATTACTTGACAAATCAGCAGGCTTCTGAAAATGCACCCAAATCCAAAAGTAACCATATTAAACTTGGACTGGTGGTAGGGGTTTCTGCAACAAGAAATAAAATCTGCGCTAAAGCTCTAATCAATGAATAACCCTCAATGGGACTGACTGGGACTTTCTAATTGGGGAACTGAGTTTCTCATTGTCTTGCCTTTATATGAAGTGAGTTTTTCCATTTCTTTTTGGTAATTAAAACGTATATATAGCAATGAATTAAAAGGAACCTTTTCTTCATCGAGTCAGTAATTGCGGTTGATTTTGCCATTGAAGAATTGTTCCTGACCTTAAACAAACTTTTGGCGAACCAATTGACTCATTTAAGTAGTCCTTATTATATAGCCATATAACTGGCCAACAGACAGTAGGTTAAACAGTGTAGATTCTCTTAGCCTCATTTGCTACAGAAAATGTACGATAAGACAAGAAAGGAAAGTACGAAAAAATCTAAGTTTTTACGTTACTGACTGAAAAACGTCGAGTGATATGATATGGAATTGTACTTCAGTTTGACATTCTGCACCTGATGTTTCTTCATAAATATATATTCATACAAAACAGCTGACCTTTTTGTGTTACAGGATATCTTGACATAAAGGTTAAATATACACATTGGAAGAACGATATATAAAAGAATTGACTGCACTCTTTGACGTTAACAAAGTCATTTATAGATTTTAAATGTCTTAAGTTAAATAGCAAAGTATTCACACCAACAATATGTTGTCATTGTAACATTCACTTTTAACTGTGCTCATTTAAAGACCAAATTTTTTTGATGTATAGAAACATAGAAAATATTTATCAGAACTAGTTTACGACAAAAATGTTCAGATGTTCAGACAGAGCACATTTTTCAGTTTACAATCACTATTTTCCTGAAGGGTCCTCGAAGAAAGAAATAAGATTAGAAAGACTGGTTTAACTTTGAATTTCTCCCTTGAGGATCATTGGGAAGTGAATGATTACAGATGCTAACCACGTTACCGGAAGCAACACGTTACTAGGGATTTTAAGTTCAATAACACACTTTAGATACAGCGATGTTGGTAAGCATATGACGAATCACAATAAAAGCTGAGGTATGGAATGGAATCATCTTTTCAAATATCTTCAATGAAAGAGTATCTTTGATTTGATTAGTTGGGCTGTAGACAGACACTGATATTATAATGCACTCTAAATATGTTACCCTGAGGGCATATTTGGTCCGCACTTGAACTCATTATGTGTTTTGTTACTCCAAACTAGAACTGAAACCTTTTTTCCTGATGTTTGTTGCTCCCATAACAATTTGGTGAACTTAGCTGTCCCCAAAATATATCTGCATTAGACTTTCAATGACTGATTTTTATTCAAAAGACTAACTTTTAAATCTCAAGGGTAGTATAAAAACTGGTAGTAACATAAAGGGTGAATTGAATAGCTACATGTATCATATGGAGATTATTTATGTTTAAGACTGACTTTCAAGTCTTAAAGGGGCAGTAGCACGTTTTTAGGGGGAATACAAGGTGATGTCAGGAAAAGGAAAATTAATGGTTCTAATTGAAAGACAATGTATTCAAACTAAATGGAGCAGTATTAATTGAAATATATAACACAAAGTTAAGCCATGCGATTGCTTTTTCTTACACACAATGAATTATAGGTGTTCACATAAAATTGCCGCCAAGGGATTTTATGTGAATCTTCATACTTTGTCCTCTGACTATGGATGATTGGCTTATATAATGAGATTTTTGACACTGTCAAAATAATACATTTAGCATCAACTTACAATCATCAGTGAAACATTTAACATATAAAATTATCAAAAAAAGTGCTACTGCCCCTTTAAGGTTAATGTATAGAGACTGAAAATAACATAAAAAGTGAATTGCCTAGCTATGTTACAGATTTTTGCAAAAGAAGTTTGAGTATTTCATTCATGTGAGTGTACTTGAATATTATTGAACTTATGGAGGCAACAATGTTCAATTCAGAAGGAATATCAACAGTGCAGTCGCGGCTGTTGCAAGGGAATCTGCCATTGAAATGCCGCATAGTTGCTTTCTATCTTTGTCTCTCAACAAGATTTAAGAACTGTGCCATTTTATCTTGAACTTTATTCAGTGTGATCTGATTCCGTGTCGTCAAGCTTAACGCCACATGTAAGGCAACTACGATAATCTAATTGGCTATTTTTCTCCAGAATCCCACATTCGCGAGTTTGTTTTTATATACAGCGTTGACCCACAGGAATGTGAAGGCCACATGTCAAAACGTCGCTGTAGATTCTCATTGGCTAGTGAACCAGTCGTAGGCAGAGCTAACAAAATAATGACTCTCATGTTGTTGAGATTTGTATTTGTTCGTGTGATGTAATGTGTCCAGTTGTCAATTGTTTCTTACTTCAATGGACAATTCATCGCCCGTAAACGACTTTGCATCACTCCATCTGATTGGAATTATTGAGTTTTCAATTGGCATGTTGTTGAATAAAAACAATCCAAGGGTCCCCATTAAGTTGTTGTGGTTGCAATGGATGTATCAATCTTAAACAGTAGTTTGATAATATTTGTCTATGGAATGAATTAATTGGGTGAATAGAGGACACAATGTATAATTCTCTCCATTGATAAATGGCAATGTGTCAGCAGCACTAAAATGTGGGGCAAGATCACTGAGGTAAAGATACAGAGCCTGCATAGAATACTAATTGCTGACCAATATGTCCATTTAATGTACTTGTTAGGGTTGTATATCGTCAAGTAAGATATAAAGTAGTTCTTCTATGACCAATTGTAACACCAATAAACATAAAAACCTCGAACCTTCAACATTATACTCATTCTTAACTGCCAGAAAACAAAGTATTTGGCCAATTTTATTGACAACCGGCACAAATATACATAAATATCTGACATAAAAGTGGAAGGAGTACATTGATATTGTTCAATATGAGCTCCAAAAAGATTATAGATATCACGTTTGCTATGTAGAAGTCTATTGCTATTATGGACAAGATATATTGTTGCACAGTAAGTGTCAAGACAAGGGCAGGCTTTCACAGCTGCTAAATAGATTTACAAAAAGGTGTTTTTAGATATATTCATTTTTTTTTTATCTCTTTTAAGGAAAAAGAATACGATAAATATACACAGGATTAAAGGTAAGATACAACTGGAGATCAAGTTACATTCTGTTATTATGCACGCCGTGTTCTCATGTATGTACTCATGTATGTACGTATGATCCTATAATGATGAAAAATTGGTGAAACATTGTTCATGTGGATATTGACCTCAATAATAAACAAGAGGTATTGTATGTATAAAATTATTGTTTTCATAGAGAATTGCCAGACAGATAATTCAACAATGTTAACATTTGCATGAGTAGTATTTTATGATTGGACAGCATTCGTCTTGGGTTAGCAGTTTATGTTCAAGCAAGGTAAGATAATTATCATGAATCAAATAATTTGACAATAGTAGCCCTTATGTAACTGTTCGAGCTTTCCTTTTTATCTTTCCTCCCGCATTTTTGTGTTGAATTTATTTAATATTAAACCTTATGTTATTCTGTTTCGCTATTAATTAGCCTGAATAACTAACACATACTAGATGAATATATGTGAGAACATTAGAAGTCATGAGAACTTTACTTTAGGAATGTTTGGAATTCATAGAGTATATATGAAGCGATCCACTGGAGGAATGGCAACTAGTGCTTCACCCGATAATGATTACTACTCTCAACTCTAACGTTCTGACGCATCTCGGCAAATGTGTGAAAATGCCGTTGCATTTTTACGACTTTACAGGGGCAGTAGCACGTTTTTAGGGGGAGCATTAGGTGATTTCAGGAAAATAAAGTTGAAAGACAATGTATTCAAACTTAATGTTGCAGTAATAATTCAAATATATAATGTAAAGGCTTCTGACTACAAATATTGACAGACATACAAGTTCTAATAACAGAAGTAATCAGCGATATGACCTTACAGATCGAGCACTATATCTGGAGCTGAGTATAATCTAGATTGATTTTTATGATAAACTCGTTCGTTCAATTATTGTTGATTTAATTGAAGGCTACAGGTTGAATGCCACATGGTGAAACTCCAGACTGGGACTTGAACATGATCCTTAGACTTTAAGAGTATCAACAGATTTTTTAGCCTGTAAGGCATGATGGGCTTATGGCATGGCATGGTATCCAGCGTACACCCATCCCTTCATAAAATTTTCGACTTCTGCTTCGGAAGCTTAAGGCCTAGAATCTGAAACTTTGTGTACAAACTTCTTGCCTAGTGAGAACTATCATTTACAGCGTTGGTGCCCCTGTGACCTCTGATAAGAGGCCACATCCTTAAAACTTACTTTCACTTCTTCTGCAGAGCATAATGCCTAGATAGTCGAATCTGTGTGTACAGACTCCTTATCTATTGATTATAGTTAACAGCTTTGGTGACTCTATGGCCCCTAAAAATGGCTTGGTGTAGTTTTGGAGCCTATACCTGAAATTATCAGTTGCAAATTTGGTAGTCTCAAATCAGGGTTGGTCATTTTCTAAAAGGTATATTTAATGACCCTGTGGCCCCTAGCTACAAAGGATAGAACCACATTTACCACAGCCTTAAGCATATTTGAATATAGAGCTTGGTGAGCTACAGAGCCAATGGCTCTATTTTTTATACTATGATATAGTATGCATCTAAGAATGAAATGCATTTTTTCTTGGATTCCATTTTGCATCAAATCATCACGTGACTCTTTCATGTTAAAGCACATTCATAAATAATCATCAATATTTTATATTGAAATATTTTAAATTATGCAGACACAACAAGACCATCTGTACTGCTGTCTTGTATTCTAACCTTAGGCTTCATATCATCACATCAAGATATCTAAGAAAATCAATCATATACATTATTATTTCAAACCTTATAATTCTTGTCCAACCAGTCGCTTAAATATGCTAACAACAAAATATAAGCATTACCATTGCACGACATTTTACTTATCATCAGCTTATTGTTCAGAATGAAATTATGAAAAAGGTCAGTGTTCACAACGTTATACAAAGCAAAGGTTATTCTTTCCTTATACCCATTGTCATGATATGCATGTTTATCATACAATGGATAGTGTTCTCGGCATAATAAAGCCAACGGATATTTTCGATATCCAATGGGCGTGGCTAAGGGTCATATACGGATACCGAATCAAATTTCATAGATCAAGGTCGGAACTTCTTTCTAACTTTCTGATGACGTCAAAAGCGTTAACATTTTGAACGCCTTTAGTGTCGGAGAGGGGCATTACAATATGAATTATACATTGCATAAACATTAATCTACGAAATAACAACAACACTGTATGGATCTTTAGCCATATGTATTAATTAGCAGTGTTTAAAAACTGTCATCACGATTTGAATGAAACCGACCGAACAATTTTACTCACAGGTACCAAAGGCAGTTCAAGTCTCATGTTCCACTACATTTACCCATCTTCAGTGTTCATAACTTTAGTTTAGACTTGTTTAGTTTGGATTTGGAAATCCACAGACAATCATCTAGTTTAGCTCCCTGGTTGTAAATGTTTGTTGTTTCAACGCAAGCTGTACCGTAACCGAAGGGAAGCCACTCTTTCCCCTTGGGGAGATTGACTTGTCCTCTCGATGAGGTCGGATTGAAGAACGTCAGTTCGATACCGCCAAATACCATTTAAAATGTTTTTCATTTTAAAAATCATAATATTTGATTTATTAATAAAATTTCAAAACGTTTGGGTCGGGAGAAGATAGCTTAAACGGCAATAAAGGCATTTATAGTGCGGAATTATATTTTGTCAATTCACATTCACAATCATTGCTCTATTCATTTGCATATATCAATGCGCGAATCTTAAACAACGTCAACTCTTAAAACAGTTGTATTAGGCATTTTTTTCGAATCAAATTTTCAATTGACATTGTATGATTATCATGCTCGTGTGTTTTTCGGATCATAAATATCCTGCATTTTGAATAAACACTATGTTGCTTTATTTCCTATATCAAGAATAAAATGCTCAAGAAACTGTCTGTTTTTCCTAATGAACGGCCATATGAAATATAACTTTATTGATTGGTATATACAAATTGATTTATTATTTAAAGTCGATTCCTTATTATTATATAGCAGTTCAGAAGTTCTGAAAACTACTGACACTAATATAAATAAACAACCTTCAATATATATATTCACTTTGATTGTAAGCTACTTTGTATGTCCAAGCATAATTTCCTATCTACTACCTACTATACCTTTTCGCTAACGCACATGAGACACATATCTTTCACTTATCTACTACAAATTGGAATGGTAGATAGCTAAATCACTAAAAAGAGGTTCATAACAATCCGATTATCCCAATAACTTCAGCAGAGGTGAGTTTACATAACATTATATCTTGCTTTATTTGTCTAGTTGATGTCAAACTATTTCAAATACGTGATCATCGGTTGTCAGATGAAAGATATTTTGTTTTGAGTCAATCACATTAATCTATGCAAAGTAAACTAATTGTATGGTCACCCTTATCATCATCACCAAACCACTTGAACTTCGATCTGAGATTATCAGAAAGCCACCAATGCAATGGATTGTACACATATGTTCTTAAAAAAGTTGGCAATTTCTGAAAACACAAAGCAGTTTCCTTAGAACTTGCATCAAACCATCTCATTGAGCTCTGTGATCCTTGATCACTAATAAAGATACAATATCGCAATCCAAGCAGGTGCTTTTTGCAACATAGAGCATTACACCATAGAGTGGTATTCAATTGAATTCAATAAATTTTTGTTGGTAGTAAACTGGTGATCTATTCATTGTATTGAATTGGAAAGCAATATTTTCCTTTAAGAATACTTTTAAAACAACAATGCATCCAAAGCGATTATTTGCGAACATTTTCATATACAATGTGTGTCATTTTAAGAACCGCAGACCATTTTTTCACGATTCTGAGACTACCATATAACTATTTTCAGTAATTATCCATGATTGTTGTGTACTAGCTGCAATTCAATACCTGCTCCATTCACAACGCATGTCAATAACCTGGAAGATATTGACTGCAGCTACCTGTTCGTGCTCTTCTTGATTCAAAGAAAGAAACGAATCTGATCTTGGTACCTGAGCTCCATTGTACTCTCAGGGCCTCCTCAAATATCGTGCATCAGCTGTTGAACGACCAATGTATCTTCTCGAGATTTAGGTAGCTCTTTGATGACAATTCCATAGTCTTTCCTCGGGACAATTATTAATTATGGGCAAAAACCATTTCCGTTATGACAGATGATAGAGATGATTTGTCCATGGAGTAGACTTATTGGAGACAAATGATGTTCATTACTAGACACTACAATGTCGTTATACAGCTGATTGATACACTTTCGAATATATTTGTTAGTGTAGATTTATTTTCGGATAATAATACATTACTAAAAACATAGCTAAAAAGATAAAAAAAAAGATTGATTGAATTTGAAATTTCAAATCATTTTGAAGGAAACATTAAACTCTAGAAACATTAAACTTTAGAAATCAGGTTATAACAACTTTGCAGAGCAAGTCAATGATATCAATATTTGACATAAGAAAAAGTATAGTAATTTACTGTATTGCTTAAATCTATGATCCATAGTAAAGGAAGAATGGGGAAACATGAAATTTCATGATTTTATATGTTTAAATGTCATATTACATTTCATAGCAAAGTGTAAAACTTTTCAAGAAATTCCGTTAATTCCCTTTGATATCGAATAGGATGAATTTCAAGGAGATTGCTCAGTTGTTAACTTTATCTCAACGCTTGATCAAGTGATTAATCAAGAAACCTACTGGAAAGATAGAAATGGTTTGCTATATTTGAAGACATAGCTCCTAATAACAAATCTTTCTGAAATATTCATTTCTTTCTGTGAGATCCTCCTCTTGCTTGGAATATGTTTACCATTTTCATATTTGGTAATCCTTATTTTTGCAGTGGATAGATCTAGTATTCCTTTCTTGATTGTTACCATTCTCTCCCCCACAGAGGCACATCAAGTTATGAAATGTTGATACAGCCTCTGTTATATTACGCCGACTTTGTGGGATAGAATGGGAGATGCCTGATTTGAGGCAATCAAAGTAAGTTGTGCAATCAGCGACGCTGTTCATCAATCATCATTTTGGCCACTGAAACATAGCAAAGGCATCTTTATATAAACCACGCTTTCCATGCATGTGGCGTTGTCATTTGATAAAGAAATCAAATGGATTGTGGTGCAATTGTTTGGATTTTGGCATAGTAGAACAAAGGCTCCAGACAGCGATAATTCGCTCCGTGACATCACTGATAGAATCGCTGCCATCAGAAGCTTGCCGGGTGGAAAAGCTCTAACACCGCGCGTGCAACCAGCGAACACTGTCGCGCTCAAAAGTGCAAGCTCAAAACTCGTAGGATTCACATTGCAACTCCGAACAACGACTCAAGAAAGAGTTCGGCAGGCTATATTTTATTTATTTTTTTGAAGTGTCCTTTACATTATCTAAACATTTCCTATTTGTCAACCAATTGAAAATATCATGAATTATCATGTTTCAAACAAATAAACTCAACTTATATCATATTAATACGCCCAACGTTTAAAGTAAACCCTCGAACCTATTTCTTAGTATGTAAACTAAGCATTTGGTTCGAGGTTATCCATGACGTCATTTCAATTGATGTCACTGTCACTGACGGCAGGGTAACTACCGGAAAGACAATCGGAGGGAAGGCGCCCTGTCTTGGAGGTTGCCTCTGAGGGAGGAGATTGGATTGTTATATATTAGCTGTTTATTCGTCGCTACGCATCTGCTTTCTTTGATATTTTCAAAATACCATTTAATGCCAAAATTCAAAAGTTTTTGGGTGTTCTTTATGTCATTAGAATACAAACCATGATGGTTTCATGCAATTTGTTCTGTTTTCATATTTGCATGAACAACCTTTTGTTATTCGGATATGTATCGTCAAAACTTATATGATAATTCAATATGGGGACACTTCTGCGAGAATAACGGTATACATTTAAAACCGACAATTGTATTATTGCGACAGACGAGATCCTTTTGTTGAAACATATTTATCTGTAGCCTGAAATTCAATATTGGCTTTATTATAACTTGATACTTTGCAAATATGTCAAATTGCATGTGTTCATTCCAATGGATATCAACATTTCTAATGAAATCTATGTCCTTATACATGTCATAATCTTCGATACAAATATTGTTTAATGAGTCGAATCTCTCGTTCACCAACCACCAGTAATTGCACCTCACACAATTGTACCATGTTTTGGTTGCCATTGCAATATCCCCACACATGCGTTTACATCGAAATATTTGTTTATTTGAAAGTATGAATTTCACTTAAAGGGTGAGCCGACTTCCCATTTTGTTATATTTACCACGCTTGTGTCTCAAGGTTATCATCTAGAACAGGAAACCTATGTCATGTCCTGTGTGACAATTGTCTCACAACAAGCTCCTTACACTAAACCTCACGGAGGAGAACTAAATTGATCAGTGTCTATGGGATCAAGTGGGATCCCCAGGCATCTTCAAATAACTCTTCCTCGGATGAGAAATATCCCATTTATCTCTGAGAGATTTTCTTAGCGATTTGATGTCCATTACACATATACCTAGGAGACATGAAATATGAAGGCTACCTAAACTTCTATCATTATCTTTAAATAAAAAAAGTATCGATTACAAAGCGTCGGAGGCCAAATACTTTATTTCAATAGATTATGATCAGATGAGAAAAATATGTTTCATTTTGACCTCTACATCTTAAAAACGTTGTAGTCATATTTATGATTACCGTAACGTCAACTTCAATAAATGTTCTCTTAAAAAGATATTTCAACTGGAGCTCATTACGGTCCAAAGTAAAGCTTAAACATAGAAATGTTTTATAGTGTTCAGGGTCATTGATTCTCTAATATTTGACGATTTTGAAAACAATAAATACTGCCAAATTGTTTAAACCAACTATTATCCTTTTACATTTTATCAAACATTTATTATGGTAAATCCATAAACTCTTTGTCAAAAAGCTACAAAATGAACAGTGGGCATTTTTAAGAGACGTTGATGTGATTTAATTTTAAAACATTGTTTTCTTTTGACCCTTAGTATATATATTTCAAATATTTTAAGTTTTAGACGTCGTACGCTAAAACAGAACAGTTCAGGCCATTAGTTATCAATCAAAGAATACTTCTAGACGTGTTTTATTTTTTTGGGGGAAAATTGAAATTTTTTAATTTTTGGGGGGAAAATTTATTTTAATAAACAACAAATGTCCATCGGCAATGAGCTATATTTTACCAAAAAATTACAAAACAAACCCTGTTTTCCACTCATTTACACCCTTTTTAACATGGTAGGGGTCATGTTGGTGTACATTTCATTTTTTAACCCCGGTCATCTTAAAACAAAGATATCTTAACAAAAAATGAATCAATCAACGATCAATTCATATGAAATATTGTAGATATGATTAATGTTGATGATTCCATAATCAAATGCGTCATATATATTTCAAATCGTTGTTAAATCGAAACTAAATGAGGTGTTAGGTTTCTTTTGCTTGTCAGTTTAGTAATTTGAGGACTCTTTTAACAGAAGATATCATGTGACGTTAATTTTTATTTTCTGTTTGTGTCAATAGTTCTTGTTGCCACGATTGGAATAGCTACCATAAAATATAACAAGAAGGTTAAGCCCGGATTTGCATTACTATATTAATTTATATATTAACAGACAAGTGGCAAAGGTTAATTGACTACAACCAGACAAGTTTAAAGGCAAAAAGGGCACTCATTATCTTTTTAGTTTTAATTTATAGACTAATGTTAGAAGTACAGGTATTTTAAAAAGCTAAATTCTTACGATTTCATAAATTAACAAACATTATCATTTATTTGAATTAATATATCACAATAGATCATTTGGTGGTGACTCAAATTAGCTCTTATATTTCTTTTAGAAAGTTATTGAAAACACTTTAAAAATGCCTGTGTATTCAAACTGTGTGACACCTAAGTTTTACATAAATTCGACCAAATCAGAAATCATAAGATATACTTGGTGTTATTTATCAAGTCAGTAAACATATTTTGATAACGTTTGATTAAGCGGATGATTATATTATCATAATAGTTAATCAATTTAGAAAGTTATTGAATGTATAAAATGGAAACTTTTGACAAAGATGATTGGTTCATTATATAGCATTTACTATCTATTACAAGTTTACTGTGATTCACCCTGTGTTGAACAAAACTTCAACATATTTTCTAATTGTCAGAGAAATGCTGTTTATCGTCAATGAGAACTATTGTAAACTAACTAACTATTGTAAAGGGTAGTATCATGTTATTTTTAGATGTACAACATTATTTTAAATCGACCAACCGCATGTTCAATGAGGCTTTGTGAATTAGTTTCCCAATTTTTAACAGGTCTCACACATAACAACGCGGAGGTGTTTTTGTTTGTACTGTGTACTACAGATGGTCAGACTAGATAATGAAATGATTCAATCCCATAAGTGCATTTGCCATGTCAAATGTTTATTAAGGGGATTAAAAAATAAATACTTTATAATACCCTTTCAAACTATGTGTGCAATGTGTCCAACCTGAAGAAAAACCCTGCAGTTCTACCAGTTGTCTCCTACCTTGCAGGATCATCACAAGAAAGCCGACAAGGACATTTTTAGAATCAAAATCAGACTTGTAAGAGTTGAAAGGAAACGTAATCATTAAGAGTTGTAACGTACTTCCCTCTCCCATATAAACTCCTTCCTCTAGCAGACTTTCATGATGCTAGGAGTGGTTAGACATTTCAGAACCGAGACACCTTTGATGTTGAACGCCTTTATAAATTAAACATACGTCTAAGTTCTACAAACGGAATCATTAATTTGAATTTATAAAGTTATTAAACAATACACGTGTATCGATAAACAAATTAGTTGAATTGTATCTCTTGTTTTCGTATTACTACAATAAGCTTATCTAAGTAAATAAATAGTGTGAAAAATAGGGTAGTGCTCTCGTTTGATGTGGATAGACGACAGCTTTTCCGGAATCCTGAGCTTTATATCCAGTCAGGATATTTCACAGCAGGTGTCAATCAACTCAGTCTGATAGAAATCGTGCACTTCCGGTCTTTTGATGTCAGTAATAGAATATGTGACCTTCAGGGCAAGTCTGGTCTCGACATTCCATGGTCAGAATCCAGCGACAGCTCAAATAAATAATATTTCAACTTCAGGCCTATGCTGCAGAGAGACATCAATGGCGATGCATCAATGGTGATGTCTACCTTAAATTACCTGTTTCCTGTCTGTATGTTTGTTTAATATGAGGTAATTACCAGAGACATCTGTGATATTTATATATTTTATTTATATCATGCAATACAAAGAGATTCTCACCAAAGTGTCTTCTGATATAAAATATTTCAACACAAGTTGATAAAAGGAACGTCTATACGAATATACTTTCCGTTATCAAAACTGTTAATCTCACATGGTTTTTTTATGTTTTTTTATATTCTTTTTGACATTAATTTAACCAACTTTTTCGAAGGTATATTTCTTATATCTGATATTTGTATATTTTGTTCTTTTGACTTTCGTTTTATGGCATTGTTATGAGGAGAAACTTTCTCACCTAGACATTGGAAATGGTAGCTTGCGTCAACACAGCGTGACGAATACGTATATGGATAAAACTTAGTCTGTTTATTATCAAAGTCCAACTGAACGAGCAACGTGTGAGGAGCAACAACTTGCTAGATATGGAATTATTGAACATGTAGCTCAACCTGATATCTGAGTGAATGTGTATTCATTAACATTCTTTCACTAAAAGAGTTACAAATTAGTTTTCAAGCAGCAAAGAATGGTTTGACATTGCCTGATCATGTTTTTTATATATAACTTCACATTTTGTTTGTCATTTCTGTTACTAATAATTACTAATGAATTTTACCATGGATTTTCTTATAAAAACGTTTAAAGTGAAAGTGATGGAAAGCGTATTTGATTAGAACCCATGATAATTGTAATTAAAAATTCCCCCTGTAGTATCTATATATGACCCCAATCAATACCAAATTCTGAACAAAATGAACGAAAATATTGCCTTTTTATCAAATATTTATAGCTTGCTCAAACAGTTTCTCATTAAAAAAACGAAAAATCTTTCAAAATTATGTCATTTTGCTTTCATCTCGGATAGTATCTGCATACACTTTCATGGGACCAATATAAATGTCACAATTATGTTCGACATGTTAAACAACCAAAGTAAACATTTTTATATCTTAAATTCCATTTAAGTCTGTAAGGCATAGAAGTACATGTACATGTATGAAAAATATTCCCAAGAACGTATAACTGTAGTCTTTTTATGCCCCTGAATCTGAGATTCCGGGGTATAATGTTTTTGCATTGTCCCTCTGCCTGTCTGTTTGTCACAAAAAACCTTGCTTATAACTTGCGATTGCTTGGGGTTAGACCTTTGATGTTTCACTTGTACATCTATCATGATAAGACGTTTCAGATGAGATCATAACTTTTGACCTCGTGACCTTGGCGCTGCAAGCACTTTTGAAAACCTTAACCTTGTCCATAACTTCTGATTGGATAAAGATAGACCTTTGATATTTCAGAAATGTCTCGGGTACATATTGACACAAAAAAAACATTAATAATTTTCTTATATCTGGGGGCATCAGTGTTAAACAAACACATCCTTTGTAATAACTGTTTCCCTAAAAAGCATCAACTTGACATTTTTAGTTCTTTCTATGGATTAAACAAATGTAATATTCAACAAAATTAAATCAAGTTCTTATTTGAAGTTAATTTCACCCAAACTGAAGAAATTTTATCATGAAGGAACAAACACTTTTAATACTTAAAACACATTTGGACCCTTGATTTGAAAACACAAAATCCCAAACTAATCAACATCTTTATTCTATATAAGGGAACATAAGCATCACTGTTTTATAGCATCATCATTTAAGATTTTGTAGCAGTTAACATAAATAATCTCAGAGCACAACATCATCTAAAGTTATTGTAAGTCCATAAGATTATGAACAAGATTTTATTAATGGGTATTTCTTAACCTACAAACATTAAAGCCAGGGAAGCACAATTATTGAAATCAGTTGCTTCTCTTTGTGTTGAAAAAAAAAGATAAAACGTTTAATTAGTTATAATGCCAAGAATATCGTTTAACACCATTTAAATTAGTTTGAACCACTGTTCATATTCACTCTCTGCTTTGCTGCAATCGATCAAATGGTTTAGTTGTTGTGCGACGTCACAAACCATTTTTCTGACTAATACAGTAGAGTACAAATGATGGACAAACACAAAATGATAGCTGGTGTTGCTTTGTTCAATTTGTCACTTCTCATAATCGATTTCTCTATGTACTTAAAAAATACTTAATATGAAAGTGATCAAGGATATAATGTAACAGGTCACATTTCGTATATCAGAGCTGTCATGTTGTAGCTTGATTAATCAGGTACACGTTGGACATTTGATTAGTAATGTCTTGTTGCTTATCAAATTGATCGGTCATGCCAGAAATATGTATCAATAATGACTTGAAAACTGAAAAATAATGTTAATTTTAGAACCCAGGGTGGGATACAGTTACTCAATTTATGTGACGTGCTAAACTGAAATTGCTGACTGTGTTACCAGTATACTGTCAAGGAATACTGATCCAAGCTGTTTTGGAATACGAGCACTTCAGGGATGCTTGAGGGAGATGCAAGAGTTGTCAACTAAGCGGAGTCGTTAAATCAGTTTATAAAGATTTAGTCACTTCCGTATGCTTTAGGAAAACTAAATGATCGACTTGATTTTTCACTCTGAACATTAGGTCAGCTTGATGGAATATTTGCGAATCATTATAGAAAAAACAAAACATCTAAGGCGCTTGATCATTAATAAGGTAACTAAGTATGAACAATAGTTCATTAATATAGTATTGGCGACTTTCATACATGATGCATGTCAAGAGACTAAATCCACCAACCAGATCATATAAAATGATATTGCGAGCCATATGTTTTTATGAAGGATTGTCTTTGTTTTACATGGTCATCTCATAGCATTTACGTGCTTAGTTTGACCTTCTTACACTTTCCCTGTTAAGAACGTAATACAAACAATCATGAAAAAACAGTTCTCTGAAATAGACTGCAGACATAGAGGTTATGAAGCTTACAACAACAAGAATATAGCGTGTGCAATAAACCTGACATCAAAGGAAAATCCTGATTGCAGTCAAAAAGATCATTTGTGAACAGTATGATATTCTTATAGTTTCCTTTACTTTAACGTTCCCATTAAACATGTTCCACAAACAACGTGGTGTCATTGACTGAGTCAAAATTTGTTGTTGGTAAAATAAAATCTCTAGATGATAAAATAATGCTCAAAGTCAAAATAAGGATCGGCATAAGTATCTCAGATCTTCAAAGTTTCTACGAAACTAAACTCATTGCTGGCAGTTGATCGTCTTTCAGTACACTTAAAGAAAAGACAGTAAAAATAGTTTTTTGTTTACGAAGAACATCTTTGATGATTAAGACCATAAATCTTGAAATACTAAATTTAAACTTAATCAGCTTGTTGTAAGTTGAAATGCTAACAGTGTTTTCCATCAATATTAATTAGCAATAAGTGTGACATTGTGTTGGTAAAGGTCACTCACATGTACATGCAGATTGTCGGTTGGAGTCAATTGTTATATGTTTCAACGTTTCATGTGTCCCCCTTACTTTATCGAATCGGTTTCTTCGGTTAATGTCCGACTTGCATGTCTGGACTTTATTTGTTAATTACACAAAAACAGTTCCCAGTGCCACTTTTGCAAGCAGCTGATCAAGTGCCTCCAACGAACTCTACTGTTGAAAAATTGATCATGAGTTCTTGTTTATCTCAGTATTTTTCTTTGCTGAACTTGTTTGCATTCGAGGGAGATCATGTGTGAAACCTTTTTCACTTTGAACAACAACATACTTTTATTATAAATTAACCAAGGGAAAGGAAACGTATGAATTACTATATGACAAGCATCCAGCAGTAGCAGGGATAATGCTAGACCACGATTGGTTCATCTTCCTCACAGACCTCAGAAAGTCAGTTCCCAAACTTACTGATATAAGCCTTGCTGTAAACACTTGACTCTTCTGTGTTTGTTCTCTAGCTTACGGAAAGTCATAATCCAACCAAGTCCTTTACAAAACTACATCGGACTAAATAAATTCCGCTTTTCTGTAGAGGTCCATCAACTGAAACATTTGGAAAGAAACAGTATAGCGTCTGTAAGTGCAGATTGATATATTTTACTTTATTTTCACGTTTAATCAATCAGTGCAAGTATTTCAACACTGAAAACAACCTGGAAAATGATTGTTTGAAAATATTTGACAAACTTGATTTATCAGTCAGCACAGGCATAAAAAAAGCGTCAGTGATTTACTTAAGCAGATAACTAGATAGCAAACCTGAAAAGTCAAGCGTCGACAGCAAGGGTAAAATTAGTCAAGTCCGCAACTGGGTTTTTTATCTTTGAGTAGGAAGATAGATTGGGTCACGATTATGCCGATCTGACACGAATAAATATTGTAGTAGATCTTTGTGATCGTGGCACATTATATTTTTTCTACTTTTTTACCGTCCTGTTACGTTTCCATACGCTCTTACCCACCGTTACGATTTGATATCCGATCTGTTACGAATATTTTTGCAAACTCTAGCAATAACTTAATTGTTAGAGTGAAAAAATGTCATAGTTGTTCCCGGGAGTTTCTAGCTACAAAATATTGATCCATGTTAGGGAAACAAATTATGTTATCAGATTCATTACATTTAACCTGAAGCATAAGGCATATGTTTTCCCGTAATCTTCTACAAATTGAAATTGTATCTCATGATCGAAGCTAAATAGCATTGCGACTAATAACCCTAATAACATCAGTTTCAATACGAAAAACTAATATCACCTTTGCTCTATTGGTTCAATAGCTGTCTGACATTTACATTAGTATAGTGTTCTATGTATGACATACCTTAGTTTGACCTACATGTATATTAGTTCAAATAGAGTGATTATATATGTGGTATACTATCATTTATAATCTTATTTTCAAGCTTTATCATTAACATTATTCTCATATTCTTGTTTCTGTCAATATCGCTGATTTTAATTCAAAGGAGCCATACAACTCTACAATGAAGACGTTATGGTAAGCTTTTTGGTCCGATTTGTAACTCATTAACAAGCCCAAATCGAACCAAAGTTCGGATATTTAGCATGGGCAAATTTCAAAACGTACATGTACTTAGAGAGACCATAATGTTTTCATCAAAGATGGCCGCTTAACATATAAAGAAAAATCTATGTCATGAGACACTCGCATGTCATTTGGCTTTAGGTGCAAACTTGATGTTTAAACTAAAACCCTACAAATGATATAGATTCAAATTAACACAAGTACTTTTCTATTCATGGAGTTTTTATTTCTATTAATAACTGTGTTAAGATAACTTTACAACACCGGAACAAGGAAATTCAGGCACTGTATGAAGTTGATGAAGAAAATGATTTACATCCGATTATGTTATGTTGTTCACCTTCGTTTTTTCTAAATTTCTCTCCATCACAGAATAGCTTTATCATATCCTACACACCACACAGCAGATTCCGAACTTAAAATCTCACGCCATCAATTGAATCCCGATACATGTACAAAAACCTCTTTGCCTCGGTTTTACATGATGCAGGAGACATGAACCATAAATCTATCGTAATATAAATCTCTGAGAGAAATTACCATTCCACTGTTCAATACCTTCATCTTGAAATATAAGAAACCACGATTTCTTTAAACCTCAAATAATTGTCGAATAATAGTAGCAATTACCATGCGTTGGAAAATGAAATATTTTACCAAAAGATAGTTTTGAAAATAATGTACAATTTTTGACATACCTGTCTTGTCTTTTAATGACGTTGTTAATGCTAGTCCCTTTTATAAGAACATTTGTACATGGACAATGGAAAGAAAGTATTTTTGTTCTTACATCAAATATTTTTTTCAAGATACATCAAAGATACAGGTTTTCCCAATGGAGCTCATTAAGGACCAAAATAGACATAGACATAGACATTTTCCCCTTGTTTCCAGTTATTGATTTGAAAATGTCTCATTTCTTATAATCAATACATGTAAGTAATAAGTGCATAAATCAATGCAAATTAAAATATCTATATGTGGATTTGCTAAAAAGCTTTTCTCATTTTTTTGTCTAAGAACATTTTTTAAGTTTGTGCAAAATAACGGTACTCTTGTACATAATTATATAAATTTATTTATAGTTACAGAAATTGAGACGTTATTGTCATTGGTTGAATATCATGCAAGATCTGACTGTGCTTCAGGATAAATGGTGAATGAATTGGCGTTATATATCAGTAATCTCTGAGTTTTGAGTACAAATAGCGCCGAGAAAACCTTATATCATCAAGGGCGATTTTTTGTCCTGATGAAAGGTTGAATTTTACTTATGATCGTCATTAGCTTTTGGGTCGTTACAAAAGATGAGAATGTTTCCTTCTGGACATGGAAGATCCAATATTTTCCTCCGATAATTAGCCTCGTTCATATGACATCTATCACAATCCAATGCTTAAAATAAAATTGACTTGAGTACGTTTTGTTTAATATGTATGTATTATGAAGATAAAGAATTGACCGGAGGAACAGTTGTACATCCTACTAACTAACTTCGAGTGATACCAGTTTAAAATTTAAAACAAAATGCCTGTGATACACACAGTGTGCGTGAAACCTGCTAATGAAGAATGAAAGTAAGGAGAAATGCGTTTAAATGTGAAATTGCATCTACTTCAAAACAGAAACTTATTGATATCTCTTTTACATTGTATATACTTGGAAAATATACTGCTTGTTAAATGACGAAAATATTACCCACAGCATTCTCACTTGTTTGACGCATTTACGTGACGACCGATGGTGAACAAAATTATTCGCTTATATAGATAAAATTATCTATTTTAATTTTGATACAATGACTTCTGATATCCAAATTCAAGGTGTGTCGATATCTGATAATCTTTGTAATATTGAATTTGTAATCATCTGAGCATATCAACAAATTCAAAAACAATTATTATTTCTTTTCCACCAATCATTAGCTTTTTCTAAATCTACTTTGAAAAAAATGTGCAACTATAATATAATGAACAACTATTTGCAATTTCCTGTCGCGGTGTAAAAATGTAAAAATGTTTGCTTACCCTCACTGCTATGAGCATTTATTGAACTGTTCAAATATTCTTCAAATGATTCCATAGGAGGTAACAGTTCGTGGATCACAAGGTTGTAGTGGGTAGCGTTCTGGCTTTTCACGCTAATGGGTCTGGGTTTAAACCCTATGGAGACATCAAAATCGTTTTACCTGGATCACGGCAGTGGGCAAGGCACTTTATTCTCATTGCACACAGTTTATATGTGTACCTGAAAACATGATGTACATTGTCGCCCTTAGTGCTTTAGAGCTGTTGTTGTCCTACTCAATGATGACGTACATGTAATCACAGTTTATAGTCATGAGAACTACAAATATTGTGACTTCATAATGTCATATTGACTGAAATTACGTCACTGTTGATTCATCTTGGCAAATATAAGGAAAATTATTACAAATGCTTGTGCAGTATATTATTTATCAGTTAATCACAGACTCATAGAACCAAGCAGCTGACATGGTCGAGCTATATCCCCCAAAAATGGCACATTATATATCGATTGTATTCGAACATATTGCAAATTCGTACATATATGTTCACTTTTCATGTAATTCGTGTAAACTGACAAAATAAAATTCAAGCCAAGGTATGAAATTATTCTTTCAGGATCTCCATGATCATTGATTTCATAAACCGAAAGAGAACATAATTATAATACAAAAATTTACTCACTTATATATTCTTTCAAAAGTGTTTTACCCAAACGCGGTAACTTGTACATGGATATTTCCAATCTAAATATGCATTAACATTAAAAGTAGATAAAAAAATACAAGGTTGACTTTATAGGCTATTTGGTTTGAATTTGAAACTGTTTCTTAACCGAGTCATCCCTTCTACCAACCTTTGAAAAATAACTATAGACGTTTTGGACCAGACAGGAGTTTTGGCCCCTACAAAAGGGCACTTTTATTCAAAATTGTCAATCATGACACACCTTCATATGAGTATATATCTCGATATCAAATTTGATGAAAATGTGATGATGAGTTTGGAAGAGTCGAAGAGGACTTTGTAACCATTTCTAAATTCATCAAAATTGTTATTCGTGACTCATTATTACATGATTCTGCATTTTCCCTAGGAATTAGAATTAAATTGTTGATTAGTAACAAAGTTGAGAGCCGGACATAAATGTAACGGGCGTACCCATTTGAAAGACCCTGCAACTTCGTTGGTGCGGGGGATAAAAATTGCTCTGTAATTTGAGTAACAGAATGCTTTTAGTTCAAACAAGTGACCTCGAGGTCATCCATTAAAGTAAACTAAAATGTTTCTGAGAACAGCGACCCCTCCGCATGCTCCCTTGAGAGAATGTTAATGTTTAATTCGTGATCACTGACAATGATTTATGGACATCAAATGGTTCTATCACGTTCTATTATCTATCACGTCAGCATATTTACATTGTGAGCAGTAAATCATCCTTTTTTATTTTCAAAAGGGAAAAAGATCAGCACAGAAAAGCGTTTAATCATAATCAGGTAATGTTTAGGCAAAGTAAAGCCATTCTAGTGGCGGATTCTGAATTTTACTTTGAAAAACGAACACCTCTTTTTTCTTAGTATCTGTATCTGAAGCTTTTTAAACACTATGATAAACGGGATAAATGTGCTCACAAATACAATTCTTGAAAAGTGAGCGCTTTGGGATTTAACATGTGTTTATTTCAGTAATTTAACACGTAGATGTTGAAATCTAAAAGAAAATATATGGAAAATGGAAAAAGGGGTCAAAATGAAGATGGAGTTGAGGTGAGGTGATTTGGTGATGAACGCAGCTACCAAGAATATTTACATACATTGCGGCTGCAAGTATTTCCGCAGGGAGAAGTCGGCAAAAATATTTTTTGTTTGCTTCATATTTAATTGTGTGTGGTCAATGTGGTTACCTCCTTAGTAGGGGCCACGGCGGGTCCGTTATATATTAAGAAACCCAAATACGTAAGGAGTCTGTCAAAAACAGTTCAGCATTTTATTCCTCGAGTTTCTGCGGAAGAAGATAAAAAAAGGTAAGACTAGTTTTCCTCAGAGGCCACAGGATCCCAATATGTAGTATAAAGGCGATGTGGTTCAAGAAATTCAGAACTTGAAACAGCTCAAACATGCCAAGAAAATGTCAAAGGTTTTAACGGGGTGACCCTTACTTGAGTACGAAGGCCTTTTAGGGGCCATGGAGCCACCAAAGTACTGAATTAAAATCTTCATTAGTTAAGGGGTTCACAAGATTTCAGTTTTCTACTCATTTTGTTTCTGAAGAAGATGAAAAGAGGTCTTTAGGGCATGGTCCCTGTGGCCTTTATCAGTCTGAACACAAAGTTTCAGCTTTCTCGGCCTTACGTTTCTGAAGAAGGTGAAAATAGAATTTTAGGGCGTGGCCACAGGGCCACCAAAACTATAAATTATAATCCTTAAAGTATTATTTGTGATGTGCCATGGTCAATTTTGTTTGTATTGTATTTTTCTTACCTGATTAAAATTGAGGTTCGATCAACATTATCTGTCTCTGTTGGTAGAAAATGTAGTAAAGATCGCAGATGAAACATAAAGGTTAATCAAAGGGATATGGTTGTTTTGTGGAATGAGGCCCAGAGTAGGTATTAATTAGGTTTATTCGTGTGTATGGTCAGGGCTAGTCAATACAGATATATTGCTAAATATTGAGTTTGAATTTTATCTTCGAAATGATAATCGCATTTTACACAAATGTAAAGCATTAGTTGGACATCTCGATAATAAAAAGAACATATACTGTACTCAGAACAATAAGTTAAGTGTCACTTATTTCGATTGAGTATACTTTTTCAACAAGTGGTTGGAAATTAAATCGAATATGTTTTATGGCATAAACAGCTCCTTTTACATTGGTGCAGACAATAGTAATTGCCATCCATTGGTCTCATTCGTGCTTGGCGACAAGCTAACACCCGTTTCGCATCAGGACATGTCCAACCAAGCTATCAGTGTGGTGTTGTGATGATATATATATATGGAAGAATATAACCTATTGCGAAGGTTATGCAAAATAATCATCACTTCATGAAGGTTATACGAATCGTGCCTGCTGATTAGATGAAAGTTGTGTCATGTGAACATCAAAACTTTTTTAACAATGTAGCATTGCACAGTGATGAAACTCTATAACACTGTTTTCAGAATTGTGTATATCACTGTTTTCAGAATTATCTTTTGAAAGTGTGTATATTAAACTAAATATTCATTCCTGAGTTTAATATTTGAGTTAAATAAGTCAGAAAGTAAGAACATCGTAAGAAAATCTTTTCCAACAAATATATTTATGTCAGTGAACTAACATGTGGGAAGCGACAATAATGAGGATTAGGACATGTTATATAAAGTCAAAACAGCTTAACGTTTAGTTTTTAAATTAAAACTTTCCTTAAATTTCAAAATCAGAATTTATAAGAAATGATTTTCACACACAGAGAAAAAAATTGTTAATAACTAGTAGTGACTGGATGGGCGTTCTCACGGTGCGATCTGTAGTAACAACATGTAGCTCGCTACACAATCGAGATGTGAGAACCCCGTCATCGCAACGATTTCCAGTCTTAAACAACATGTAGGACGTGAGTCGCAGAAAATAGAGCATGTCCTATTTCCTACGACAAATCGCATTCTCTCAGCCAATAAAATGCCTTGAATTGATCAGCACGAGTTACCTCCCTTGTTCATCATGGAGAACAAAACAAACAAGTCCCGACCACAGGGACTTGTATTGCTAATAAAAACTGTTCCTAGTAAGAATACATGTACTTGAATACGATAATCGCCTATTACTAATAATACTCAGTATTATTAGTAATAGGCGATTATCGTATTTATTCTAACTAGGAACAGTTTTTATTAGCAATACAAGTCCCTGTGGTCCCGACTGGATTTCCAGCGAGCTGAGACCGAGATGTTTATTTCCTACTTTCTGTCACAAGAATGCTTGTGGAATCTACAACATTCTAACTACTCTAAAAGGGAAAACAGAGTGACCGTGCAGTCCATGATTGCAAAACAGATGGCCTGCCATGGTCGCGAGATGACAGGTAAAGTACGGCTATGTCAAAGTGACCTGCAGACGACATGTGCTTTTGTTGTCGACTTCATTGTTTTGTTTTGATTATCACTGTTGATAGTTAACGTAAATCAAGGTGAAATGCATCTTACATTGTGGTTATTATTTTAAGCAATTTCCTTTACCTCATGCAGACTGTTTTGTGTAAAAAAAAATAGTTTGTTATACTTACTTCAACAGAAATCTGCTATAATTTAGAATAAAATCACTGACCATTTGAATTGCAACACACAAGGCATCATGTATTGCATTTCCTGCTCCAACTGCGGTAACGAATAAATTGGCCAGTCCGCCCATTACTTCAAAACAAGATACAACGGACATCGTCAGGACATCAAATCCAAGAATTCCTGCAAGCCCATCGCCGCTCATTCAACTCCAAGCTCTGTGACGTCACAATGCTACGAGTCACGCTCGTTGCTAAGGCACCAGACAACGTCAAGGACGGATTACGTCACGAATAAACGGTTATTTTTATATCTGAATACAGTCCAACCTAACGGCCTGAATTTGATGTAACAACTACCAACATCATGACCTCCATCACTTGTATTCTATGTGGGATCAAAGTTTCTAGTTTCGCGTCCCTAAGAAGACATACAGTCAACAAGCATGCCGCCACTATTGCCACCTATTTCTGCCCGAAATGCAACAATGGTTATTCACGTTTAGACGTGTATAGAAGACACATCCTGAAAAAGCACGAAGATACCACTGTACCCGACCCCGTCGTGGACCGCAAGCCCTCCACTCCAGCCGCTTCCGATCTATCAAAACAGAAGGATACCGCAGAGACCGCAAGTAAAAAAACTACAGTCTCCGACAAGCCTACCTTTAGGATCGTTTCAAAACCCTACTTGAAAACCACGACCCGCAAAACCACGATCTTGGATGGTTCCCCCCCTTTTAACTTATTCAACTATGGTTCATACCCTAGTCTACCATCCCGCATCCTTTAGTGGATCCGAATTTCTACTCAGTACCGTCAGCCGCCTACCCTCACCGTGGAAAGCGCCATCAGACCAGAATAAAATCCTGGATAATCATATTATTAGGCTAGTCATTACACTGTCCTATTATGTTTTTGATTTGATACGGAAATTAATTGGTACAATTTATTAATTAGAAATTAAATGTTACAGGATTTGAATATAATAATAAATATTGTACTGTAGGGATGTTTTAATCATTGTTTTATTTTTTACAAAAATATTTAAGACCAAATGGTATAAAATACCATCATACCATAGATAAAATTTTAAAACACAATAAATGCCTGGTATATATTTAATATTATTCATATTTCTAAATGTTATATGCAGACTACATGTATGTTATGATATCATTTCCAATGTGTCTTTCAATTTTGAATATCTGTAGTAATTCTACTGTACAGTAGCTGTTTGTAAAACATGCATCAGTTCGTGTGATCATAGGTAATTTTATTTTGCATGAAGAACAATAGGTATGCTGTTCTATTTTCAAATTATTTCTTCAAATAGCCTACATGTGCAATATTTTCCTAACTAAGCGCTGCTCCATCACAAGTATTGTTTTCATCATTATTGCTGAACATTTTCTAAGTACATCTATATATGACTCCCTCTATTTTGTTTATGCATTTCAGTTGAACTTTGCGAGTTTGAGAACCTATTATGGACGTGAACTCAGAAAGATCAACTCATCAGAGAAGAATGGAGCAGGAGTTAATGAGGTCCTCCATTCCACCTGGGAATTCTTCCCTCTCCTTGACCCTTTTTTGAGATGTCATGTCCAGCAGAGGCAGTCATCAAGCAACATGGTAAATAAGACATAATTTTCAAATATCAGTATTACATGTACCTGGAGACACATATCCTATCCATAAGGCAACAGAGGATATCATTCAAATACATCTACCTGTATCTTTATTTGATATTGTAGAAATTTTGATTCATTAGATTATCAATTACCTTCTACCAGTTGTAACACATATTTGACAAAAATAGTTAGGGAAATTTGAATTTTTTGAAATAAGGAATAATGTTGTATTTCTTCATTTACAGCATATGATATCAATGTGAACAAGATGTGTTTGTGAAACACGAATGCCCCCGGATGCATCCTGCTCGCTGTGTCAAGGTCAAGGTCACAAGGTCAAATGTCATGGTGTCATCTGAAAGGTCTCATCACAAGGGATCCATATGTCAAGTATCAAAGAGCTAGCTCTGACCAATCAAAAGTTATGACCAAGGTTAAAGTTTTTGTGGACAAACGGACAGACGAACGGACGGACGGAAAAGGTCAAATATCATGGTGTCATCTGAAAGGTCTCATCACAAGGGATACACATGTCAAGTATCAAAGACCTAGCACTGACAGTATAGAAACTATAGCCAAGGTTAAAGTTTTCGGAAAAGGCTCGCTGTGTCAAGGTCAAGGTCACAAGGTCAAATGTCATGGTGTCATCTGAAAGTCTCATCACAAGGGATCCATATGTCAAGTATCAAAGACCTAGCTCTGACCAATCAAAAGTTATGACCAAGGTTAAAGTTTTTGTGGACAAACGGACAGACGGACAGACGGACGGGTGAAAAACAATATACCCCCGGAATCTCCGATTCGGGGGCATAAAAATGCATTATTTCTTACTTATTTTGCCCAGTGTTTATACTCAGTAGTTCCTCCAGCATATGGAATTTAATTTTTGTGTCTATTTCAGGTGAAGGCAGAGGCAGCACTCTCCTGCGAAGGCAGATCAGGCGATGTGGAGCCGAATGGGGATACCGATAACCAAGCTGCAGTGGTAAGCTAAGGCAAAAATATATTTATATCACTTTTAAATAAGACACATTTGTCTCGGGGGTCAAAAATTCACTAAGTCCAAGGTCACAGCCAAAATTCACCTTTGATTTGCCTTAAAAATCACCAAAACGTCACCTTTTTTGTTGTTGAACAAATTAACCACAAAATTAGCTAGACTTGCATACATTGCTCTGTGACTTATTGCAAAAGCCTGCATCACTGGCATTGAAAAGATTTTGAAACCCCTGTATAACAGTCTGTATGTAAATCTAATTTTTTTTAGTCATTTGATAATTATATTGAAAAAAATAACAACAGGAATCAACTCATATTCAATGTTTTTATAACAACCTACTACACAATCCTTATGCAATTGCATTACTATATAAAATTACAAGTTTCAGTCATATTGGTATATCAAAATCTAAGAATTCATCAAAGATATGAATTTATATTACCTTTTTAACTCATCAATTTTGTTTACATCAGTTACATAATATTGGTGAGAGTTTGGGTAACTGATTATAAGTTGCTAATATAGCCCCCCTCAAAATAAATATTGGTTAAATAACAGCAACCCCAGCTTTTCCTGGGAACCATTAGTATGTAAAAGCTAAATATTGTTGAATTTCCATTATTTGTTACATGGATAATGAATTTGTAAACTTGATTCCTTTCAAATATATTTAAATATTGAAAAATATACTATTTCAGGAACCCAGTCAAGAAATCGGAAATGCCTCTATTCAACCTTAATACTAAGAAGCGAAAAGTGGAAGCAGGCGCAGACCTTGAAAAGGTTTTGGTCAGATCCCTTAAAGGGGCAGTAGCACGTTTTTAGGGGGAATATAAGGTGATGTCAGGAAAATGAAAATTAATGGTTACAATTGAAAGACAATGTATTAAAACTAAATGGAGCAGTAATAATTCAAATATATAACGTAAAGTTTAGCCATGCAATTCCTTTTTCTTACATAAAATGAATAAAAGGTGTTCACACAAAAATGGCCGCCAATAGATTTTATGTGATTCTTCATACTTTGTCCTCCGAATATGGATGATTGCCTTGTTAAATAGGATTTTTGACACTGTCAAACTACTACATTTAAAATTAACTTACAATTATCAGTGAAACATTTCAAAAATAAAATTGTCAAAAAACGTGCTACTGCCCCTTTAAAGCAATGGAGGAGAAGAACAAAGAAAGACTGACCGGCTAAATGATGCCGACTACCGGTTTGGTCAACAGATCGCTTTAGAAATTAAACAAATACATGATGACAGGCAAAAACAGTTACTTAAACTGAAAATTCAACAACTGGTTTATGAATTTACCTATGAAAATGAGCAGTAGTTATAAATGTTCTTTAACTTGTTGAAAAGTCAAAGAAGTGGTACATGCAATGAGTGGTTGTAATTGTTGACATGGTACCATGACATTTTTCTTATAAAGATTCTTTAAAATCTGGATTTTTATTTCGCATTATTTTCCACTTGCAGTAAATAATTTATTTTACATGATTAATTTCACATAAAGCTATAATTAAATCAAGGATATCTGTATTTTCTTGACGTTTATCTCATCGACTGAGGTAAGAAATGTTATATATTCATGAGTGGTGCAGTAACAATGTGACGTCACAAAAGAATTTGTTACGCCAGACCATTGTTTGATGACATAAAATTATACAGTAACTGGTAACAGTGACAGAATATTTCACTGATATACCACAGTATTCACCTGCAACTATCTAACAGGATTCATACAAATTTTACCTGTGTCTAATGAAAAGGGCTTGGATTTGACATTTCTCACAAATCACAAAGACCTGGAACAGTGCTAAAATCTTTTATAGTGCCCTTGAAAAGTCCTGGAAATGGCTGATTTATCAATGTTGAAGTAACTTAAATTGTAAGAATAAGCTTGAAATGTCCTTATATTTGTCAGGCTATTGGCCGTATAACTCTGTATAATAAAGTGTGTTCTTGTCTCGGGCAGATTCTGAAATGTACAGTCTGTTATGTACCGTTTATAACAATTTAATAAATTATTAAATATGAAATAATATTTCGTTATTCAAGTTTCTCTTTCTTTTTTTTCTTTTTTCATCCATGAAATACAGTGTTTACTTAAATTATTTGTTCAGTCATACACTGGTCTCAATGATTTTGTTCTTATGCACAAAAAACATTGAACAAGAGATATTAACTTTCTCATGTGTCTATTGGTGTCTACTGGTATATATTTTCAACTTTCAATGACATATCAATCCATATCTTTACACAACCATGTCCCATTGCCATGAGACCTGTCCATTCGTGATGAAATAATCAGATATTTCATCACGAATGTCCAGTGCACTGGTAGCATACCTGTTACCCCCCCTGCTGGGCAATAATAATAATAATAATAATACACAAAATTTATATAGCGCCCTATCTGCTTATTAAAACACTCTAAGGCGCTTTACAACATAAAGAATAGAATATGTTATGAAAAAGTAAAAATGAAACATAAGAATTAGGAGTAAAACAGACGAAGTATGAAGTGAAGGGTAAAACATGTAAAACATGTAAAACATAAAAGCATGTAGTGATTAAATGAATAATAAAATGCATTATACAGAATATGCAATTTTAAAAAGATGAGTTTTAAGACCTTTCTTAAAAACGTCCAGTGAGGATGAGCATTTAAGATGCAATGGCAGTTTGTTCCACAGCTTTGCCGACATGCTGTCAAAGCGTCTGTGACCATACACCATTGTACGTGTCTTTGGTTCACAGAGAAGAGACTCAGATTCAGACCTTAATGTCCTAGCAGGATGATATGGGATTACAAGTTCTTGCAAGTATCTCGGTGCCATACCATGGAGGCATTTGTATGTGCAGGTCAAGATCTTATACTGGCATCTTTGTCTGACTGGGAGCCAGTGCAACATCTCTCTGACAGGCGTGATCTCTTGACGGCGGCTAGATCTGGTAATGAGTCTAGCAGAACAGTTTTGCACCTTTTGTAGACGATTGGTGAGAGTCTCAGGTAACCCACAGAGCAGTCCATTGCCATAATCTAATCTTGATGTAACAAGAGCATGTACAAGAGTCTTACAACATTCTTGAGTGATGTAACCACGTATGGCAGCAATGCTTCTGATCTGGTAGTAACACGACTTGGCAACCATATTAATCTGTTTCTCCATGCTGAGATGTTGGTCAAATTGAACACCTAAGTTCCTCACGGTTCCAACTGTTCGAACAGAACTGTTACCGACTTGTATTTGCTTGTCACTTGTGTCAAGTCGAGAGTTCCTAGAACTGAAGATGATGAACTCAGTCTTCTCCTGGTTGATTTTAAGCTTGTTGGAGCTGGTCCAGTGAATGATGTCAGACAAGCAGGCCTCTAGTGCTCTCGAGGCGAGTAGACAAGAATACTGTGGATTCATCACCTTGTACATCTGCTGGTCATCCGCATAAACCATGTAGGGCAGATCATGCCGATGACAGATGTTACTCATAGGCTTCGAGTACAGGCAGTACAGAACTGGTCCTAGGACGGAGCCCTGAGGCACACCAAACGGAATGTCCATGCTGTCAGAAACTGTTGATCTCACTACCACA
The DNA here is from genome assembly GCA_916613615.1 of Steromphala cineraria. NCBI lineage: Eukaryota > Metazoa > Mollusca > Gastropoda > Trochida > Trochidae > Steromphala > Steromphala cineraria. The sequence continues at coordinate 10,118,007 of OU744725.1, forward strand.
CTCTGTGTTCTGTTAGACATATAAGACCGAATCCACAACAGAGCTTCACCAGTCACGCCATAGCTATACTGCAATCTCGATGACAGAATTTCATGATCAATAAGGTCAAAGGCTGCTGATTGGTCGATCAACACCATTGCTACAGCGTTCTTGTTGTCTAGTTCCTTCATGACATCATGGTGAACACGCAATACCAGGTATGTTGGCCAGTGCTCCATCAGCAGCCTCTACAGTGTCAGGCTGATTGTAGACAGCATCATTGCTGGTCTTCAGGAAGTTGTGGAGGGAAATTGCAGCCATGATTACCTTTTCACTAACCTCTGGAGAAACCTGTAGTGGCTTCCTGAAAATGCAAAAGCGGCTGACAAGAATACCAAAAGCATTTTCAGAAACTCTTCTTGCCCGTGACAGCCTGTAATTAAAAATTCTCTTAGAATAAGATAGATCTCTCAGAGGGAAGGGTTTCATAAGGGAAGTTTTGATTGGGAAAGCATCATCGCCAACAACCACACAAGGGACCGGGTCTCGTCTTCCAGGTAGAGGGCGGGGGAGGTGCAGAGAGTTGGACTCCAAGGCGTGTGACAAATCAGAAATGGCATATACAGCTGCATCACCTGCTCTGCCGTTGGCCCCAACATCATCAAAAATAAATCTGCAGCTGGCATCAAGTTGAAATTTGCCATATCCATTCTGAGGAAATTCTTCAATGAACGAGGATCTCCTGCCTCCAGCTCCTTGAGTAGAGCATTGTATGCGCTTGACTCGCCCCGTCTGCTGATCCAACCACGGACCCACACAGATTTCCTCTTCCATGTTGTTCTTTTCTTACGTAGACCGACCACAAACGCGTATGCACAAAGTGCAGCTAGTGTCTCTTCATCGCCTGAAGAATCCATGTTGTCATCAGAGCCGTGATATTCTCGCGAGATAGGAGTTGTTACGATTGTAAAGAGGACCTATACTCGCTTTAGTCTCACTACAAATCGCAAGCTACATGTTGTCACTACAGATCGCACTGTGAGAACGTCCCTTAAGTAAAGCTTGTATAACTGGCAAAGCAACGAGTTTCAAACACTTTATGAAAATCACTTCTTACTTGTATTTTGATTTTTTGCCAACAGATGAAATTCTGACGATAGTTTCCTAACTGTCCAATTATTCATTTGAAATACGACAGCAATAATTAGTTAAACACGTTGCTTTGAATGGCATAATCAGTCATTTGCAGCTATGTTTAAGTTTTGAATGTAGTTCAAGATCAAATTGTATTAAATATCAAATCATATACAAACAGTCGTTTAAATGCATTGAACTTTAAAAAACAAAACTGTTATGGAAAGGACAAGTTGACATTTTAGAACTACGATTGATCCTACTGCCAATGACAGTTCAAAGACAAATAACCAGTCCTGGTTATTTAACCTAAAAGACAGAGAACTAGCAGCTGTCAACATGACAAATAGACTGTACTTTTGTCAGAATGTTCCAACTATGTCTACTGCACTGTGATACTACATCTTGGCTGCGAGGAAGAGGTCCTGCTTCTTACAAGAAACCATCGCATATAAGTGAAAATCTGATTTATTTCACGATTGTAAATACATTCCTACTTAATACAAATGTTTCCGCCAGATGCCTTATGGGACCGTTGGGTTGATATAGCCATTATTCATTTACCGTATTCGAGATAATCATGAATAGATTTACTCTCCTCTCATCCCTGTGCCTTATCCTGGTGTGAAGGTCTGCTTGTCCTGGAACCTACACGTACAGCAGTGCGATCATCAATGTACCCGAGTCCATGTAGAAGGTTCAGGTTTCTGTCAATGATTATGTGTTCAATGTTTGCTGTGTTGTCCAATCACTATTGTTGTCTATTTCTTACTCCGCAAGTGTCCCTCAAGGTAACTACATGTACGGCACTTCGACAAAATTTGAAACTATCGTTTTTGAAATTTCTCATGAACTGCGCTCAAAAGTCTTAAGAATTACTGTATATGTATGCTAAATAAGCATAAAATGTTACTGCAGTTGGTCTCTGCTTATTTTTTTATATTGAAAATAGCTATATACATGGTGACCATGACCTTACTTTGTTATACCTTCTATTTCTAGGATATCGGCCTGAGCATAATAAGGTTCTGTACTGGTCTGGTAAAGGTAAGTTTTGCTTTCAATTTATTTTTCAAGCTTCGTGTATCAAAAAAATAATTGAAACACAATAATCTATTTCACTGTAGATGTCCATGTAAGAAGAATATCACTGATTGATATACTGCTTCACTGTTAGTACTAGTCCATCCCCTATATTTCTACAAATTATGGGACCGAGTTTCCCCTCATCATAAATGCTTATGAAATCTGTTTTCATTAGCTTTCTGTTGAGTCAATGTCTGCTTGTGAGGTTCCGCTGATGTTAATTTGATTAATTGCGAAATCAATACATTTATTCTAATTTTTTTAGAATACACGTATTTATATAAATGATCCTAAACTGTGTCACTTTTTATATAGTGACAGAATGTCAACATCAATAGGAGATAAATGAGTAACTTTCACAAAGAATATACCTACTCTTATAATTGATTGGCCCATACGCTCCGGAAATAGAGGATTGGCAGGTGCAGAAGTAGCTGAACACATAATGAGTTCAATTAGACAATCGGTTGTATAATGAATTCAATATACAGTGTTCATTTTGAACAGGCGTAATGCATATCACACCCATTAATTATGTATTATTCTGAAAAAAAGTACTTTTTAATTTTCAAAAAAGTACAGACGAGTGTTGAGTCTCTAACAATAGACTGGTTCTTATACATTGATCTGTTCATCAGTCTCCCTGGGACCGATCAATGACAAATAACCAGTCAAGGTGATAATGCTCAGGAGACAGAGGATTAACTGATGTGGAAGTTGCTGAATATATGAATGCAATTAGATAATCTGTTGTGTATATGTGCTTTGAAGACGGGATGAATAAGATCAAGTTAAATATACAGTGCAAAGCCCAGAACTTAGAGTAACAAGAGATAAGTGCATACTAAATTGCTAAGTGCCTTTTAGGAGACATTCATATTCACCTTTACTATTTAAATTACATAAACGTTTAATAAGTTTATTAAATTTGGGTAAACAGCAACAACTTTAATTCACCTTTTCAATTGCACAGTTAGGAAGATTTTGGATTACAGTACACGACTTTTAAATGCATGTATGTCTGTGTTATTATTATTATTATTATATGAATATTTATATAGCGCACATATCCATCCACCAGTGGTTGCTCAAGGCGCTTACATTGTTTCCCATGGTCAATGGCATTCTTTCACCGACCAATAATATTTCCAATTCAACTCCCTGGGGAGTATTCAACCGGAATCCATATGTGGTGCTCAGGTTACAGACCATTCTATGCCTCACAGGGTACCCATTCACAGCTGAGTGAACTGAGACGCATAGTCACAGCAGTTTGTCCAACACTGTTCAATGCTGATAACCGACAGCTCGGCGTATGCACATGTTCATGTATCCACCATTCAGGCTCTGACATGAATTCGTGGGATCTTTTAAGTGCGTAGTTTTTGTTGCACTACACACTAGGGCTCCAGGGTGACACTTATAGAGTTCTGACAGAGGTAAACTCTAGGTTTTTACACCTTGGCCTGGATGGGATTCGAACCCCGGGCCTCAGCAACGTGAGACCGGCGCTCTTGCCGACTGAGCTATCCCAGTGTTTATATGTATAATATATTAAGTCTATTCTATGACAAGTTTTGGTGATGTTGTATTAGGTCATTGACTTTCATCAATTGCTGTTTGATGATTTTTATTATTTAGTTGCCATTTTAAGATTCACATACTTGAAAAAAAAGAAATGTGCACCTTTTCTGACATATGGAGGATTGACAAGACAATACTGTCACTTCGTCTTAAAAACTCTTGCAACAGTTGTAGTTATTATAATTGTTTTTCAAGAAGAGATGTTCTATATCTTTCTAAAAGTTTTAATTCTTTAAACATACATAATTATTGAAAGTTTTTGCTTATGTATATACACATATCTAAGAGATACCTTTTTCTACTTGGGTTGATGTTGGTGATTTCTGCATCCGAAGAAATCTAATTCGCCAAAGTAACGTCATACTCGAAACTTCGAGGACATTCTAATTGAGGAATTAATTTGTTAGGTTGTCTATTTGATACTTGTCCATCTTTGTTTTCGTTCTTGAATAATATCATGTAATGCATGTCAAATATTTATATAAAGATTTACTAATTTGAACCTCTCTCCTGTTACTGTTACTTAACTTGCGGACTATTTATTAAATTTCATTATTTTGTTTCAAAACTCTTAATGTGTTGTTCCTCATCTGATCTAAAACTATCAAACATTTGCCCAAGTACTCTTACTGCTATAGAAATGAGCAAAGGCAGTGTGATAAACATTTTAAGTGCAAATTCCCTAATGCTCATATACTGCAGAAAATGTACTCTAAGAGAAGATTCATTAAAAAGGAATGTATAAAGAAATTGATGATAAAACATATACTGGTTGTATATCTTCGCCTTAAGTATGGAGTAGCTGATTGAACACTACTTTGGTTTGACATTCTGCATCTGGGGTTTCTTTCACGGATATGATCATATGCATATTTAATAGATGATGTTTTTGTTTTACGGGTCATCGATCCTGACATATAGGTATTAAAACAACAATTCACAATCCTAATTAAAGTTAGGGTATGGAACAAAATCATCTTGTCAAACCTCATCAACGATAGAGTCTTTCCCTTGATTTGATTCGTTAATCTGTAGACAGACACTCATTTTATAATACACTTCAGATATGATACCCTGAGGGCATATCTGATCCGCACTTAACCTCATAATGTGTTTTGTTACTCCAAACTAGAACTGAAACTTGTTCTCCTGATTAAAAATGTCTTAAGTTAAATAGCAAAGTATTCACACCAACATTATGTTGTCATTGTAGCATTCACTTGTAACTGTGCTCAGTTAAAGACCAAATTTATTTTATGTATAGAAACATAGAACATATTTATCATAACAATTTACTACAAAAATGTCTAAATGTTCAGACAAAGAACACATTTTTCAGTTTACAATCACTATTTTCCTGAAGGGTCCTCGAAGAAAGAAATAAAGCTTCCATTGATTAGAAAGACTGGTTTAACTTTGAATTTCTCCCTTGGGGATTATTGGGAAGTGAATGATTACAGATGCTAACCACATTACCAGAGGCAACACGTTACTTTAGGGATTTTAAGTTCATTATCACACTTAAGATACAGCAATGTTGGTAAGCATATGATGAATCACAATAAAAGCTGAGCTATGGAATGGAATCATCTTTTCAAATATCATCAATGAAAGAGTATCTTTGATTTGATTCGTTGGCCTGTAGACAGACACTGATTTTATAAAGCACTCTAAATCTGTTACCCTGAGGGCATATCTGATCTGCACTTAACCTCATTATGTGTTTTGTTACTCCAAACTCGAACTGAAACTTGTTCTCCTGATACTTCGTGTGACGTCTCGTAAATTACGTTTGTTACTCCCATAACAATTTGGTGAACTTAGCTGTCCCCAAAATATATCTGCATTAGAAGTTTAGACTTTCAATGACTGATTTTTATTCAAAGGACTTACTTTTAGATCTCAAGGGTAGTATAAAAACTGGTTGTAGCATAGAAGGTGAATTGAATAGCTATAATACGGAGATCATTTATGTAAACGACTGATGTCTTAAGGGTAATGTAAAGAGATGGAAATACTATAAGGTGAATTGACAAGCTATGGTACAGATACAAAAGAAGTTTGAGATTTTCATTCATGTTAGTGTATTGGAATATAATTGAACTGATGGAGGCAACAATGTTCAAATTGGTTTATCACAGTGCTAATTATTTACAGAAAATAGAGGGAAATACTTATTGGTGCCTTGTTAGTTCTTCGTTTTTCATTTTACAAACTGACATTCAGACAATAATCTCGAGACCTATTGTAACTATTCAATAATTGCTTTATTGTGGACAAGGTGAAGAAAAAAGGGCAGTACCCTAATTGTTAACAGTAGCCAATAAGAAACAAGTGATAGTACAGTTATGAAAGAATGTGATGCATAAGGATGCGACACATGATGTGGTTATCAATGGTGGTACCCAGGTCGTTTTCCTGGAAAGCTAAGCCATTGTTTGATTATAAGATTGGTTGATTATCAGTGGGCGAACATAGATGACAACACTCGAACAGTTGGCTAAAGCAAGATCATTAGCTTCCGATAAGCCCTAGCGGTAAAGTCCCTCGGCAGAAACGTCTAGACTTGATATCCTAACACATCTTAAAAGGAGTGCTCATAGTAAACGAAGAAAGGCTTACTTCATTAAACTTGTCTTTATTATCTATTTCCACCAAGGAAATACATGTCACATGACACAGGCAAATTCACAAAATTAGTTATTTGAGAGATCAAGTGATTGAATATACTTTACGATGAAACCCACCTTAAATTCATCATGAAAACACATGAAACACAGCTCAGATAGTGTTTGTAGCAAAATAGAGCTCCAATTTCCCAACCTCCTCGAGTTTCAACCATGTGCTTTCGATGTTGTGCTGCAATGAATTCTGTGCGTCTCCAGTTGAAAGGAACAAATCTGCAGAGCCTCACCTACATATGCGTCATACCGACAAATACAATGTACATTTCATAGACTGAAAACCGGCTTAATTTAGGAACATGAAACTTTGTTTTTATACATTCCATGACCTTTTGACAAATTGTTTCAAACATTTCATTTTACTTCAAGATGTGTTTCTAATTAACCCAAAACAGTTGGGTACCGCCTAGAAATGGGTGATTGACAACGAGGTCATTACACTCTCAATCTGCAGGTGAAATGCATGTTGTATATGGTTATGCAAATGAAATTGAAGTAATGTTGAGGAATGAAGTTGACTCAACCATTACACGGTTGCAACAACTTTTTAAGCCTTTCCATATCATGAATAAGATGGAGGCAATATTATGGATATACAATTTCTTCATTCAAGTTTTAATAAGTTGTATATCCATAATAATGCCTTCATCTTCTTCATCATTGCAATTTCCAGAATGCCAATCAAAGCAGTTTCTATTTCATTACAATACAAATATTTATCATAGAAGGAAAGACCTATCAACTTTCCGATGTGGTGTATATGAAAAAATGACCTTGGCTTTATGAATACCTGATAGCCAGGATTGGTTATCACAGATATTCACTCATTCCGAAATACTTATTTCAACCACAATGAGTCTCATATCCAAGCACAGCGTGATGCTGTATCAATAATGATTTGTCTCAAGGACAATAATCTCACTGGGCAGATCAATGACAAATAACTAGTCCTGGTTATAATACCCAGGAGACGGGTTATTAGCAGCCGTTCACGTGACATATAGGGGGAAATGTACTTTGGTACTACTTTCATTAGAAGCAGAGAATGATCAAACTATTTCAATCAAATATATAATTTTTTGGTATATATCACCTGGTTGTGGTTCAGACAATTCCACCCAATAAAAGATACTTCTTTTAATTTACTTGTGTAGCACAATGTAATATGGTATTTAAACGAGTCAAACGTTTTCATTTCAAAAACCTTGATCTATGAATAAAAATCCAACAAGTAGTGACATTGTATCGATAACGATTGATCCCACTGCTGGTGACAGATCAATAACAGATAACAAGTCCTGGTTAATCATACCCAAGAGACGGGAATTGGAAACTGTTGACGTGACATATACACAGTGTACAACCTCATACAGTGAAAACGGATATTGCTCGTTGAATGGTCGTACATCTTTATAGCTACAGGTGTTTTCCTTAAAAATATCATGTAATTTGGAGTGTCTCTGTGGATTCAGGGATTAGAAAAACGAAACGGATAGTGTTGAAATTTAACTCCATCAGTACAGATTTGGTTTGCGTTAACATATTCGTATTTCAGACGTCAGAGATAACCCTAACACATTTGACAGGACATTGAAGTAACAATGAGTCAAAATTTCGAAAAAACTTATATATTTGTTTTGTACTTAATTCTTCATAAGTGATCTACAGCTTTAGATCTAAGTGATATTGCTCGTTTGCACTAAGTTGATGTATGCGTACCCATTTGTTATTTTTACAAAGTTTATGTTGTATAATTAAATGGAAGTTGGAAAATATCTGAATTTCACGATTTTAACCCCATCTATCTATTTAATCATGCACATATTGATATTCAGTACTGTAAAGAGGCGATCCCGAAATATTGTTTGGGAATGGTTATTTTAAACATGGACGATTTGTGATCCTTTGTCAATGCCCCTTGGGTTATTTTATTGACGTCAAAAGAAACCCAAACTTTAAGAAACACCTTCTGAATAATTTAACAAATCAAAAACGCATTGTAGAATTTGTTTCTTTACGATGTGCACAACCTTTATGTTAAAATGTCCTCATATCATAAATTATTCTGTTCAAATATTAGAACATCTTTCGAAGCTATCTGAGTATGTGTAATAGTTCACATATAGAGGATAAGTTTATCAATAGGATCCTTAAACGACAAACCCCTGTACATTTGTAGCACACAGTTGTTTAGCAAATACAGTTGATAGTGATTTTGGAAGACATCACTGTATGTTTTAAAGCAAGTACATGTTTCATATATTGAATGATTTAGTAAAATGTGTTGTTAATATTTATTTTGTGACGTTATGAAAACAAAAGCTGACAATCTAAATACTTACGACAGCTAGCAGACCAAGTGTGTATTTTTGACAATATAATTTCAATATGGTCACTCTAATACCATTTGTTTTATCGAACACTCCTGCAATAAGCTCAAATATCAACCTCAAGAACAAGATGCATCTCACAGTATCTACAAAAACAATACAATCCAAATTATTTCCAAAGACTGGGTCTGAAAGTGGCAAAATTGAAATAACAATGCCGAAACATCTAAACGATACATGCATTAGATCTTAATTTCCAAAAAATATATCATCTATTATTTGACATCAACATGCATGTTGAAGTCATACCTTTTCTTAAGAATTGGAGTTTCAATGTAAATATTTTTTCTTCATCTCACTCAGTCAGTTACCAGTATTCTCCATAAGAGACAGTAATATTTAAGACGATTTCAATTGGCGGATCCCTACCGGAGCTGACGGGGTGATCACTCCTCCCAAGAGAGTTCCTTGTTTAAAGATTGTTGATAGTTGAATTTGTAATTCGTGATAAAAGTAAACAATAATTGAGTAAGGCAGGTTCTTTGAAACAGTTAACATTAACATATAAATCATCTTAAATTTGCGGGTGTTGAATAACAATGAATCCCGGAAATTTTACAAACGCAACTATTTATCGATATTGTAACAAAACCGTTAATTATAAGCAATTTAAGAGCGAATTCTATCTTTGCGTAGGGAACTCTGAGTTGAAAGGATCTAACGACTGATCGATTATTGTTATAGGTGTTCGCAGCTATAAAGAATAAGGAATTCCCAGTGTTATAGACATTAAAATTGTGTTCTTATATTGCAAACCAGTTGCACTCATAACAATGAGATCTTTTAGTTTCACTGTGAAATTTATGAGAGAGAAAACAGTTATATAATTCATAAACCAACAGGAACAAACCCGACTCAACAAATATCTTAAACTCGCCCAGACCATTGTGACGGTGACGCGATCATTATGATGTCATAACCGTTGGCCTTTGTGACGTCTTGCCATGGGAACGGCATTCGAAAGAAACCGGCCGCATGGCACAAGGCGCGAATTAGGCGAAACTTAGCCAATTAAGAAAGTTAAGTTACATAAAACTAAAGCAAATAGAAAAGGATTTTTGACATCTACGGGAATGCGCAAGTTAGAAAATGACAACAACAACAGTAAAATGTGAAACGGGCACGAATATTGGGAGAATCAGAACATTTTAATGTTGAGGCGGACCAAATAATGTATCCTTTCGCGGTGATTCGCCTCAGCCAATTTGCGGGTGTTCATTGCCATTTAACACTGGGAATTCCTTCAAATCAACCAATCAGAAACGAGTATTTACCGAAGTCATGTTACAATTACATATAAATTATCTGTTCAAAACTAATAAATCAAAAACGTTTACTATGACATCCAAACTGAGTACCATGTCAAAACACAAATCCTGGATCCGCCTCTGATTGTGCCTTTCTGAATAAAAATAATGTATATACAATAACTTATACATATACACATCTTATACAAATATATATGTAATTGACAAGAAGAATATAACTGATTGATATACCGATTCGATTCACTGTTCGTACTTTTAACATTTATGATATTGTCGAGATTGTGGAGGCAAAGATAAAGGCTTACAGGAGAGGTATTGATCGATTAAAGACGCAGTCTCTACAACAGCATAGTACAAAATGTATCTCAACACACAATAAAGAATCTAACCATAAGAAGTCTCATTCTTCTTCATCACGCAAACTTCTAATATGCCAATCAAAGATGTCAATGTGTCATTATCATAAATACTGAGTGTCATATTGTTGATTTCACCTGATGAAATAAGCAGTATCGCCATCTTGGTGAAACAAACATATGCGCTCTAAAAGCAAACTACCCTCCAAATTGTTGGATCGAATTCCCCCTCAGTTAAAGTGTTGATATTATCTGTGTTCATCTGCTGACTGGCAAGTCTATTTTTGCTATTAAGGATTGACAGATGTTTGTTTTAATGATGGCTGGACAGTTACAATATCAATTGTCCAGATGACAAGGGGGATATATTTGCTTCAGGCTTCTTTCATAATGGCATATCATTGGCTAAAGAAATAACATGCTTAAACAGCCATGAATAACCAGATGTCAGCAATACTGCTGATTTGGACTTATAACATGAAGAACAGTGAAGTGTTCCAGGATAGCGATCGCATTCTTAGACAGTTATCAATACTGACATTGTTCCTGAATATTTCTCAACCGATAGCAAAGCTATTAAAATCTCATAAAAGTTTATGAAATATTTCTTTTGATTTAGTTTGGTAATCAGTTCACTTTAATAAACATCATCTCCAAACATACATCAGAGGTTTTCCGAAATATTGCCTTATTTCCAAAATAAAAAAAAACATGTTCAATAAAGACATGGCCATATGAAATATAACTTTATTGATTGGTATAACCTTTTATGACATCATTGAAACAAACATTGATTTATAATCTATATTCGATTCCTCATTATCATATGTCAGTTAAAACATTCAAAAATAATTGAAGTTCAGAAAATTATTGACCGTAAGATGAATCGACAACCTTCAATGAAATATATATATATCTCCACTTAAACTGTAAGCTACTTGATATGTCCAAGCATCATTTTCTATCTACTAGCTGCTATACCTTTTCGCTAATGCACCAGACACATATCTTTCACTAATCTACTACAAATTGGAATGGTAGATAGCTAAATCACTAAAAGGAGTTTTATATCGATCCGATTATCCCAAAAACCTCAGCAGAGGTGAGTTTACATAACATTAGATCTTGCTTTATTTGTCTGGTTGATGTCACACTATTTCTAATACGTGATCATCGGTTGTCAGATGAAAGATATTTTGTTTTGAGTCAATCACATTAAGCTGTGCAAAGAAATTAAACTAAGGGTATGGTAACCCTTATCATCATTACCAAACCCCTCGAACTTTAATCAATGGTATACTCTGAATATTCTCAGATTGTCAGAAAACCACCAATGCAATGGATTGTATACATATATTAATTAAATGTTGGCAATTTCTGAAAACACAAAGCAGTTTCCTTAGAACTTGCATCACACCATGACGTTTCATTGAGCTCCGTGGTCCTTGATCACTAATAAAGACACAATATCGCAATCCAAGCAGGTGCTTGTTGCAACATATAGCATAACACAATAAAGAGGTTTTCAATTGAATTCCATAAATTTTTGTTAGTTATAAACTTGCGAGTTTTATATTGTATTGAATTGGAAAGCAATATGTGCCTTTAAGAATACTTTTAAAACAACATTCTACCATGAATGTGATGAATACTAGATTCTGATTGGTTCTCCTGGAAAATCAAACGTGATCAATTTTGGATTGAACGTCCTCTGATTTTGAGGCCGCTTCATCGCGCATTGATACAGCCAACTGGCAATTTCAAAGCTGGTATTCTGCTGTTTACTGAGATTAAATCTTTAAAAAAATTACTTAACATGTTTTATTTTCGTGTGTTTACGGGCTATGACCAAATCGTTTGAGGCAGATAAAGTATTTAATTCAAAATAAGATAAGTGGTCAATCAGCGCCACACGCAGCGGGCTTGTTTCGATTACAGCAAGAACAGTGACGTAGTTTACAGGCGCGCTTATGACGTCATAATTCTTGAAAACATCATAGTGGTTTTCTGTTACAATCATCTATTTGATTGATAGGGATGTCTAGGTCTATATTGTAAACAAGTAATAGAATCACAAGTTTTAAAAGGTACGATATTAATAGCTGTGTTAAAGAAAGTGAGAAATATACTTGATGGACACGCAATGATAGATTTACCTTTGCTCACGGCTAAATTTATTTCAAGGAACAAGGAGCAATCCCCCAGCACAGACGAGTTCATTTTTGTTGTCGGAAGTTAGGACATTTTCTAAAGTGCAATTCGCGTTCAGTTTTAATTTAAAATTTACTCGCTATCAATCCAGTATAACATGTCTCTGATTTTCAAACACACTAGGTTTATCTCCTAAATGCATCCAGAGCGATTATTTGCGAACATTTTCAAATACAATGTATGTATCAACATTATTTCATATTCATTTAAGAAACCCAGACCATTTCTTCACGTTTCTGAGACTATCATGTATCTAGCTATTGTCACTTATCATAAATGATTGGTGCTGACCACCTGCAATTCAATACCTGGTCCATTCACAATACATGTCAATTACATGGAAGATATTGATTGCAGCTACCTGTTCGTGCTTTTCTTGTTTCCAACAAGGAAACGAATCTGATCTTGGTACTTGAGCTCCATTGTACTCCCAAGGCCTCCTCAAATATCTTCTCGAGATATAGGTGTCTCTTTGATGACAATTCTATAGTCTTTCCTCGGGACAATTATTAATTATGGGCAAAGACCATTTCCGTTACGACAGATGATAGAGATGATTTGTCAACGGAGTAGGCTTATTGAAGACAAATGATTTTCATTACTAGACCCTACACAGTCGTTATACAGCTGATTGATACACATTCGAATATAATTGTTGCTGTTGATTTATTTATGGATAATAATACATTACTAAAAACATAACTATATAGATAAAAAGAAAGAAAGATTGAATTGGAAATTTCAAATCATTATGATAGAAACATTAAACTTTAGAAATCAGGTTTTAACAACTTTGCAGAAATCAATATGTGACATAAGAAATAGTAGAGTATTTTTTGGGAGATGAGATAACTATTGTTTTAATCTATAATCCATAGAAAAGGGAGAATATGGAAACACGAATTTTCATGATTTAGTATGTTTAATGTCATATTACATTTCATAGCGAATTGTAACACTTTTCAAGAAATTCCGTTGATTCCCGTTGATATCACATAGGATGACAATCTACGTGACAAGTGTTAATACTGTTTATTAGTATCGTTAGTAGATCTGACGATCCATCAAACAATATAAAATTGTGCAAAAACACGCACTGTGGAACTCACACTTAAAGAATTTCAAGGAGATTTGCTCAGTTGTTTACTTTATCACAAAGCTTGATCAAGTGATTAATCAAGAAACCTACTGGAAAGATATCAATGGTTTGCTATTTTTTAAAACATAGATCCCAATAAAAAAAACTTTTTGAAAACTTTATTTCTTTCTGTGAGATCATCCAGTTGCATGGAATATGTTTACCATTTTCATATTTGGTAATCCTAATTTTTGCAGTGGATAGATCTAGTATTCCTTTCTTGATTGTTACCATTCTCTCCCCCACAGAGACACATCAAGTTATAAAATGTTGATACAGCCTCTGTTATATTATGCCGACTTTGTGGGATAGAATGGGAGATGCCTGATTTGAGGCAATCAAAGTAAGTTGTGCAATCAGAACAGAACAGAACTTTTTTTACGCTCAGGCCGATATCCTCGGCATATGAGGTACATCATGACAGTAAATGCATCATACAAGCGGATAAGTAATTAGCCGGAATGATTTTACAAAATTTGCTAAGTTTTTTAAATATAGACACCTTTTTACACATGAACAGATTTTGAAGTTTAAGCATATTTGGTCTCTTTGAGAAATGTAAAGGTATGTACAAGGTTCTTTCTAAAGTAAAATATTCACATCTAAAAATATAATGGAACTCATCTCCAACATCATTCATACAACACAATTTACATTTTCTTTCAGACTGAGGTATCTTATTCCATCTTCCTTTTTCAATCGGTAAATGGTGGCAAGAGGTTCGAAACAGTAGTAATGGGATAGCTGTATTTTGGGGAAGGGACATTAGGTATGTTTCAAGTTCAAGTTGCGGTTTCAGAACAGAATATAAAGCTTTTTTCGAGTTTTCCACCTGAGACCTCCACGATTGTTTAGCATTATCGGTTAAAATAGAGAGGGCAGTTTGTTTGAGCCAGGAAGATGAAACAGGAGACTGTGATAACCATATATAGCTTAGCCCTATACTGTTAAGGATATTATGGATACATGACAACCAACGATAAGTATAAGTTCCATTATTATAGAGGTTATATACAATTGAATATGTAATATAAGATATTTTGCTGGCTTTGTCAGTAATTAATTTTGACCAGAAGGTCAACATGCGGGTTTTTACATCAACAGAAAGAGGAACTCTACCAAGTTCTCCATAAAGCTCTTCTTCAATCATCATTTTGGCCACTGAAACATAGCAAAGGCATCTTTATATAAACCACGCTTTCCATGCGAGAGGCGTTGTCATTTGATTAAGAAATTCAAATGGATTGTGGTGCAATTGTTTGGATTTTGGTGTAGTAGAACAAAGGCTGTAAAGACATTTCATGGCTTGATCTGTCTCTGAGGGAAGAGATTGGATTGTTATACAATGTATATAAGATGTTACTTCGTCGCTACTCATCTGCTTTCTTTGACATTTTAAAAATACCATTTAATACCAAAATTCATAAGTTTATGGGTGTTCTTTATGTCATTAAAATACAAACCATGATGGTTTCATGCAATTTGTTCTGTTTTCATATTTGCATGAACAACCTTTTGTTATTCGGATAGTATCATAACAACTTATATGGTAATTCAATATGGGGAGACTTCTGCGAGAATAACCGTATAAGATTGAAAACAAACAGTTGTATTATTAAGACAGACGAGATCCTTTTCTTGAAACATATTTATCTGAAGCTGGAAATTCAATATTGGCTATTCTTGATACTTTGCAAATATGTCAAATTGAATGTGTTCATTCTAATGGATATCAACATTTCTAATGAAATCTATGTCCTTATACATGTCATAATCTTCGGTACAAATATTGTTTAATGAGTCGCATCTCTCGTTTACCAACCACCAGTAATTGCACCTCACACAATTGTACCATATTGTTCTGGTTGCCATTGTAATATCCCCACAAATGCGTTTACAGCGAAATATTTGTTTATTTGAAAGAATGAATTTCACTTAAAGGGTGAGCCGACTTCCCATTTTGTTATATTTACCACGGTTGTTTCTCAAGGTTATCATCTAGAACAGGAAACCTATGTCATGTCCTGTGGGACAATTGTCTCACAACAAGCTCCTTACACTAAACCTCACGGAGGAGAACTAAATTGATCAGTGTCTATAGGATCAAGTGGGATCGCCATGCATCTTCAAATAACTCTTCCTCGGATGAGAAATATCCCAGTTATCTCTGAGAGATTTTCGTAGCAATTTCATGTCGATTACACATTTACCCACGAGACATGAAATATGAAGGGTACCTAAACTTCTATCATTATAAAGGAATAACACGTTCCTTATAAAATAACTCTCTCTCTTGAGATTTTATCTTGAAAGTATTGTCAGGCATCTTTTCACAGAAAGTGAAATATGTCTTTAAATAAAAAAGGAGCCATTACAAAACGCCAGAGGCCAAAATCTTTATTTCAATAGATTATGATCAGATGAGAAAATATGTTACATTTTGACCTCTACATGTGAAAAACGTTGTAGTCATATTTATGATTACTGTAATGTCAACTTCAATAAGTGTTCTCTTAAAAAGATATTTCAACATGAGCTCATTACGGTCCAAAGTAAAGCTTAAACATAGAAATGTTTTATAGTGTTCAGGGTCATTGATTCTCTAATGTTTTACGGTTTTGAAAACAATAAAAACTGCCAAATTGTTTAAACCAACTATTATCCTTTTACATTTTATCAAACATTTATTATGGTAAATCCATGTACTCTTTGTCAAAAAGCTACAAAATGAACAGTGGGCATTATTAAGAGACGTTGATGTGATTTAATTTTAAAACATGGTTTTCTTTTGACCCTTCGTTAATTTGCACAAAACCGTCGATAAAATTAAAATCATATGTGTGAGCAACTGGTAAGTAAAGTTGGTACATGTATGGCTAAACTGACAGGCAAAAGAAACCTAACACTTTAGTTGCTTTCATCATATACATAATCTTCAATTACAAATATTTTAAGTTTTAGACGTCGTACGCTAAAACAGAACAGTGCAGGCCTTTAGTTATCAATCAAAGAATACTTCTAGACGTGTTTGATTTTTTGGGGGGAAAATTGAATTTTTTTATTTTTTTGGGGGGGGAAATTAATTTTAATAAACAACAAATGTCCATCGATATATAAGCTATATTTTACCAAAAAGTTACAAAACAAACCTTGTTTTCCACTCATTTACACCCTTTTTAACATGGTAGGGGTCATGTTGGTGTACATTTCATGTTTTACCCCGGTCTTCTTTAAACAAAGATATCTTAACAAAAAATGAATCAATCAACTATCAATTCATATGAAATGTTATAGATATGATTAATGTTGATGATTCCATAATCAAATGCGTCATATATATTTCAAATCGTTGTTAAATCGAAACTAAATGAGGTGTTAGGTTTCTTTTGCTTGTCAGTTTAGTAGTTTGAGGACTGTTTTAACAGAAGATATCATGTGACGTTAATTTATATTTTTTTTAGTTTGTGTCAACAGTTCTTGTTGCCACGATTGGAATAGCTACCATAAAATATAACAAGAAGGTTAAGCCCGGATTGGCATTACTATATTAATTTATATATAAACAGACAAGTGGCAAAGGTTAATTGACTACAACCAGACAAGTTTAAAGGCAAAAAGGGCACTCATTATCTTTTTAGTTTTAATTTATAGACTAATGTTAGAAGTACAGGTATTTTTAAAAGCTAAATTCTTACGATTTCATAAATTAACAAACATTATCATTTATTTGAATTAATATATCACAATAGATCATTTGGTGGTGACTCAAATTAGCTCTTATATTGCTTTTAGAAAGTTATTGAAAACACTTTAAAAATGCCTGTGTATTCAAACTGTGTGACACCTAAGTTTTACATTAATTCGACCAAATCAGAAATCATAAGATACACTTGGTGTTATTTATCAAGTCAGTAAACATTTTTAGATAACATTTGATTAAGCGGATGATTATATTATCATAATAGTTAATCAATTTAGAAAGTTATGTATAAAATGGAAACTTTTGACAAAGATGATTGGTTCATAATATAGCATTTGCTATCTATTACAAGTTTACTGTGATTCACCCTGTATTGAACAAAACTTCAACATATTTTCTAATTGTCAGAGAAATGCTGTTTATCTTCAATGAGAACTATTGTAAACTAACTAACTATTGTAAAGGGTAGTATCATGTTCTTTTTAGATGTACGACATTATTTTAAATCGACAAACCGCATGTTCAATGAGGCTTTGCGAATTAGTTTACCAATTATTAACAGGTCTCACGTAAAAACGCGGAAGTGTTTTTGTTTGTACTCTACTATGGATGGTCAGACTAGATAATGAAATGATTCAATCCCATGGGTGCATTTGCCATGTCAAATGTTTATTAAGGGGATTAAAAAATAAATACTTCTTAAAGGTTTATAATACCCTTTCAACCTATGTGTGCAATGATCATCTACTTCTGTTCAACCAACCTGAAGAAAAACACTGCAGTTCTACCAGTTGTCTCCTACCTTGGGAGATCATCACAAGAAAGCCCACAAGGACATTTATAGAATCAAGATCAGACTTGTAAGAGTTGAAAGGAAACGTCTTCATTAAGAGTTTTAACTTACTTCCCTCTCCTTCCCTTCCCTCTACTTCCTCTAGCAGACTTTCATGATGCTAGGAGTGGTTAGACATTTCAGAATCGAGACACCTTTGATGTTGAACGCCTTTATAAATTAAACATACGTCTAAGTTCCACAAACGGAATCATTAATTTGAATTTATAAAGTTATTAAACAATACATGTGTATCAATAAAAAAAATGAGTTGAATTGTATCACTTGTTTTCGTATTACTACAATACGCTTATCTAAGTAAATAAATAGTGTGAAGAATAGAGTAGTGCTCTCGTTTGATATCGATAGTCGACAGCTTTTCCGGAATCCTGAGCTTTATAACCAGTCAGGATATTTCACAGCAGGTGTCAATCAACTCAGTCTGATAGAAATCGTGCACTTCCGGTCTTTTGAAGTCAGTAATAGAATATGTGACCTTCAGGGCAAGTCTGGTCTCGACATTCCATGGTCAGATTCATTAATATTTCATCATCAGGCCTATGCTGCAGAGAGACATCAATGGCGATGCATCAATGGTGATGTCTACCTTAAATTATCTGTTTCCTGTCTGTATGTTTGTTTAATATGAGGTCATTTTCAGAGACTTCTGTGATATTTATATATTTTATTTATATCGTGCAATACAAAGAGATTCTCACCAAAGTGTCTTCTGATATCAAATATATCAACACAAGTTGATAAAAGTAAAGAATATACGAGGCTAGCCTCAATGATTTTGCTTTGCGTTATCAAAACTGTTAATCTCACATTTTTTTTTTTATATTCATTTTGACATTAATTAACCAACTTTTTCGAAGGTAATTTTCTGATATCTGATATTTGTACATTTTGTACTTTTGACGTTTGTGTAAACGCATTGATATAAGGAGAACATTTCTCACCTAGACATTGGAAATGGTAGCGTGTGTCAACACAGCGTGACGAATACGTATATTGATAAAACTTAGTCTGTTTATTATCAAAGTCCAACTGAACGAGCAACGTATGATGAAAAACTTGCTAGATATGGAATTATTGAACATGAGATGCAACCTGATATCAGAGTGAATGTGAATTCATTAACATTCTGTCACTGAAATAGTTATTAATTAGTTTTCAAGCAGCAGAGAGTGTTTTGACATTGCTTGATCATGTTTTTTTATATATAACTTCACATTTTGTCTGCCATTATTGTTACTAATGATAACTAATGAATTTTACCATGATTTTTTTAAATAAAAACGTTTAAAGTGAAAGCGTATTTGATTAGAACCCATGAGATAATTGTAATTAAAAAGTCCCCCTGTAGTATCCATATATGACCCAAATCAAAACCAAAATCTGAACAAAATGAACGAAAATATTGCCTTTTTTATCAAATATTTAAAGCTTGCACAAACAGTTTCTCATTAAAAAAACGAAAAATCTTTCAAAGTTATGCCATTTTGCTTTCATCTCGGATAGTATCTGCATACACTTTCATGGGATCAATATAAATGTCACAATTATGTTCCACATGTTAAACAACCGAAGTAAACATTTTTATATCTAAAATTCCATTTAGGTCTGTAAGGCATAGAAGTACATGTACATGCATGAAAAATATTCCCAAGAACGTATGACTGTAGTCTTTTTATGCCCCCGAATCTGAGATTCCGGGGTATAATGTTTTTGTTTTGTCCGTCTGCCTGTCTGTTTGTCACAAAAAACCTTGTTTATAACTTATGATTGCTTGGGGTTAGACCTTTGATGTTTCACTTGTGCATCTATCTTGATAAGACAGATGAGATCATAACTTTTGACCTCGTGACCTTGCCGCTGCAAGCACTTTTTGAAAACTTGAACCTTGTCCATAACTTGTGATTGGATAAAGATAGACCTTTGATATTTCAGAAATGCCTCGAGTACATATTGACACAAAAAAAACATTAATAATTTTCTTATATCTGGGGGCATCAGTGTTAAACAAACATCCTGTTTAATAACTGTTTCCCTAAAAAGCGTCAACTTGACATTTTTCGTTTTTTCTATGGATTAAACAAATGTTATGTTCAACAAAATTAAATCAAGTTCTTATTTGAAGTTAATTTCATCCAAACCGAAGAATTTTATCATGAAGGAACAAACACTTTTAATACTTAAAACACATTTGGCCCCTTGATTTGAAAACACAAAATCCCAAACTAATCAAAATGTTAGTCTATATAAGGGAACAGAAGCATCACTGTTTTATAGCATCATCATTTAAGATTTTGTAGCAGTTAACATAAATAATCTCAGAGCACAACATCATCTAAAGTTATTTTAAATCTGTAAGATTATGAACAAGATTTTATTAATGGGTATTTCGTAACCTACAAACATTAAAGCCAGGGAAACACAATTATGGAAATCAGTTGCTTCTCTGTGTGTTGAAAAAAAAGATAAAACGTTTAATTAGTTATATTGCCAAGAATATCGTTTAACACCATTTAAATTAGTTTGAACCACTGTTCATATTCACTCTCTGCTTTGCTGCAATCGACCAAATGGTTTAATTGTTGTGCGACGTCACAAACCATTTATCTGACTAATACAATAGAGTACTTACATGTAAGAGTACAAATGATGGACAAACACTAAATGATAGCTAGTGTTGCTTTGTTCAATTTGTCACTTCTCATAATCGATTTCTTTATATGCTAAAAAAATACTTAATATGAAAGTGATCAAGGATATAATATAACAGGTCAAATTTCGTATATCAGAGCTGTCATGTTGTAGCTTGATTAATCAGGTACACGTTGGATATTTGATTAGAAATGTCTTGTTGCTTATCAAATTGATCGGTCATGCCAGAAATATGTATCAATAATGATTTGGAAACTGACAAATAATGTTTATTTTGAGAACTCAGGGTAGGATACAGTTACTCAATTGATGTGACGTGCTAAACTGAAAATGAAATTGCAATTGGTGACTACATGTATGTTACGACAACAAGTTTACCAGTATACTGTCAAGGAATACTGATGCAACCTGTTTTGGAATATGAGCACTTCTAGGATGCTTAAGGGAGATGCAAGAGTTGTGAACTAAGGGGAGCCGTTAAATCAGTTTATAAAGATTTAGTCACTTCCGTATGCTTTAGTAAAACTAAATGATCGACTTGATTTTACACTAAACTCTTCTGTGTTTGTTCTCTAGCTTAGGGAAAGTCATAATCCAACCAAACCCCATTGCAAAACTACATTGGACTGAAAAAAATGACGTTTTTTCTGTCGAGGTCCATCAACTGAAACATTTGAAATGAAACAGTAAAGCGTCTGTAAGTGCAGATTGATATATTTTACTATATTGTCATGTTTAATCAATCAGTGCAAGTATTTCAACACCGAAAACAACCTAAAAATAATTGATTGAAAATATTTGACAAACTTGCTTAATCGAGGTCAACCAACACAGGCACAAAAAAGCGTCTGTGATTGGCTTTAACAGATAACTAGAGGTAACAAGTAATTTTAGCAAACCAGAAAAGTCAAGCGTCGACAGCAAAAGTTAAATTAGTCAAGTCCGCGACTGGGTTTTTATCTTTGCCTAGGAAGATGGATTGGGTCACGATTATCCCTATCTGAGACGAACTAAATATCTTAGTAGATCTTTGTGATCGTCCTGTTACGTGTCCATACACTCTGATCGTTTTTGTTACGATTTGATATCCGATTTGTTATGAATATTTTTGCCAACTCTAGCAACAACTTAATTGTCAGAGTGAAAAAATTGTCATAGTTGTTCCAGAGATTTTCTAGCTACAAATTATTAATATATGTTAGAATCAAAATTAAAGTTATTATCAGAGTCATTACATATTACCGTCAAGAACACATGAACAAGGCAGATGTCATTCCGTCATCTTCTACAAATTGAAATTGTATCTCATCTCATGATCGAAGGTAAATATCGTTGCATCTAATTACAAAATTATAACCCTAATTACATCAGTTTCAGTACGAAAAACTAATATCACCTTTGCTCTATTGGTTCAATATCTGTCTGACATTTACATTATCTTCAGTCAGTGTAGTGTTCTATGTATGACCTACCTTAGTCTGACCTAGATAAGTTCACATAGAGTGCTTATAAATGTGGCATACTATCATTGATAATCTTATTTTCAAGCATTATCATGAACATTATTCTCATATTCTTGTTTCTGACAATATTGCTGATTTTTATTCAAACATACGTAAGAGACTTACAGTTTTACAATGAAGACGTCACGGTAAGCTTTTTGGTCCGATCTGTAACTCATAAAAAAAACCAGTTCGACCCAAAGTTCGGATATTTAGCATGGGCAAATTTCAAAACGTACTTAGAGACCATAATGTTTTCATCAAAGATGGCCGTTTAACATATAAAGAAAAACCTATATCATGAGACGCTCGCATGTCACTTGACTTTAGGTGCAAACTTGATGTTTAAACGATATAGATTCAAATTAACACAAGTACTTTTATATTCAGGGAGTTTTTATTTTGATTTATAACTGTGTTAAGATAACCTTTCAACACCAGAACAAGGAAAATTCAGGCACTGTATGAAGTTGATGAAGAAAATGATTTATCTCCGATTATGTTATGTTGTTCACCTTCGTTTTTTCTAAATTTCTCTCCATAACAGAATAGCTTTATCATATCGTACACACCACACAGCAGATTCCGTACTTAAAATCTCACGCCATCAATTGAATCCCGATACATGTACCAAAAAACTCTTTGCCTCGGTTTTACATTATGCAGGAGACATGAACCATAAATCTATCGTAATATAAATCTCTGAGAGAAATTACCATTCCACTGTTCAATACCTTCATCTTGAAATATAAGGAACCAAAACCTCAAATAGTTGTCCAATAATAGTAGCAATTACCATGCGTTGGAAGATGGACTATTTTACCAAAAGATGTACAGTTTTTGACATACCTGTCTAGTCTTTTAATGACGTTGTTAATGCTAGTCCCTTTTATAAAAACATTTGTACATGAACAATGGAAAGAAAGTATTTCTGTTCTTACATCAAACATTTTTTTCAAGATACATCAAAGATACAGGTTTTCCCAATGGAGCTCATTAAGGACCAAAATAGAACTTAGACATAGACATTTTCCCCGTGTTTCCAGTTACTGATTTGAAAATGTCTCATTTCTTATAATCAATACATGTAAGTAATAAGTGCATAAATCAATGCAAATTAAAATATCTATATGTGGATTTGTTAAAAAGCTTTTCTCATTTTTTTTGTCAAAGAACATTTTGTAAGTTTGTGCAAAATAACTGTACTCTTGTTCATAATTATATAAATTTATTTTTAGTGACAGAAATTGAGACGCTATTGTCATTGGTTGAATATCATGCAAGATCTGACTGTGCTCCAGGATAAATGGTGAATGAATTGGCGTTATATATCGGTAATCTCTGAGTTTTGAGTACACTTAACGCCGAGAAAACCTTATATCATTAAGGGCGATTTTTTGTTCCTGATAAAAAGGTTGAATTTTACTTATGATCGTCATTAGATTTGGGGTCGTTACAAAAGATGAGAATGTTTCATTCTGGACATGGAAGATCCAATATTTTCCTCAGATAATTAGCCTCGTTCGTATGACATCTATCACAATCCAATGCTTAAAAAAGAATTGACTTGAGTATGGTATGTTTAATATGTATGTATTATGTAGATAAAGAATTGACCGGAGGAACAGTTGTACATCCTACTAACTAACTTCGAGTGATACCAGGTTAAAATTTAAAACAAAATTCCTGTGATACACACAGTGTGTTTGAAACCTGCTAATGAAGAATGAAGACGCATTCACGTGACGACCGATGGTGAACAAAACTATTCATTTATATAGATAAAATTACCTATTTTAATTTTGATACAATGACTTCTGATATCCAAATTCAAGGTGTGTAGATGTCTGATAATCTTTGTAATATTAAATTTGTAATCATCTGAGCATATCAACAAATTCAAAAACAATTATCATTTCTTTTCCACCAATCATTAGCTTTTTTCTAAATCTACTTGAAATTTGAAACTATCATATAATGAATAACTATTTGCAATTTCCTGTCGCGGTGTTTGACATGTAAAATTTGCAAGCAGAATGCTTACCCTCAATGCTATGAGCATTTATTCAAATATTCAAATATTCTTCATATGATTCCGATGGATGGACAGTTCGTGGATCACAACGTTGTAATGGGTAGCGTTCTGGCTTTTCACGCTAATTGGTCCGGGTTTAAACCCTATGGAGACATCAAAATCGTTTTACCTGGATCATGGCAGTGGGCAAGGCACTTTATTCACATTACACACAGTTTAAATGTGTACCTGATAACATGATGTACATTGTCGCCCTTAGTGCTTTATATCTGTTGTTGTCCTACTCAATGATGATGTACATGTAATGAAAGTTTATGATCATTAGAGCTACAAATATTGTGACTTTAAAATTTCATATTGCCTGAAATTACGTCACTGTTGATTCATCTTGGCAAATATAAGGAAAGTTATTACAAGTGCTTGTGAAGAATATGATTTATCACAGAAACAAACAGCTGACATGGTCGAGCTATATCCTCCACAAATGGCACGATATGTATAGATTTTATTTGAACATTTTGCAGATTCGTACATTAATGTCACTCTAACAACACAAATTTTCAAGGATATATGTATGATGGACACTGTTTTACTCAAAATACCAAATTCCATTATTCTTTAAAGTTTCAGGATCTCAATGATCATTGATTTCATAAACCGACGAGAACATATGATACAAAAATTGACTAACTTATATATGTTTTCTACATTTGTTTACCCAGAAGCAGTAACTTGTACATCAATATTTTCAAATATGTTAAAAAAGAACTTATCCAATCTAATGATGCAGTGATATAAAGTGAATCAAAAAAAATTGACAATATTGAATTTCTTGAAAAACTGGTTGCTTAAACGAGTCATCCTTTTTTACCAACATTTGTGAAAAACTATAGAAGTTTTAAACCAGACAGGATTTTTGGCCCCCTAAAAAGGCCGCAATTTATTTAAACTGTCAATCATGACACGACTTCATGTGAGCATATATAATCGATATCAAATTTGATGAAAATGTGATGATGAGTTTAGAAGAGCTGAAGAGGACTTTGTAACTTTCCTTACAAATTCATCACATTTTCTCCAAAACATTAATTTATGTAGTAGTTCTCAAAGTTCTCATTATAACATGATTCTTCATTTTCACTATTAATTAGAATTGAAATTGTTAATTTGTGATAAAGATATGAGCAGGACACAAATGTAACAGACGGACGGTGCTCATTTTAATAACTGTGTTGGTGCGTGGGATAAAAAATGCTTTGTAATTTGAGTAACAGGATGCTTTTGGTTCAATCAAATGATCTTAAGGTCATACATTAAAGTACATTTAAATGTTTCCAAGAACAGCGACTGCTCTCCTGAGAGAAAGTTTTTATGTTTAATTCGTGATCACTGACAATGATTTATAGACATTCCATGGTTATCTATCACGTCAGCATATTTACATTGTGAGCAGTAAATCATCCTTTTTTATTTTCAAAAAGGATAATCATCAGCACCGGAAAGTTTCCAATAACACTCAGGAAATGTTAGGGAATGAAAGACCATTTCTGGAATTTTACTTTGAAAAACGACTGTTACACTTACGATCCGAAAGGTGAACACCTCTTTTTCTGTAACGTTGGAATAATCTTTTTATCTGTATCTGGAGCTTTTTTACCACTGTGAGAAACGGGATAAATGTGCTCACAAATGCACGTCTTGGAAAGTGAGGGCGTTGGGGATTTAACATGTTGTTATTTGAGTAATTTAACAAATAGATGTTGAAATCTAAAAGAAAATAGAAAGTGGGAAACGGTCAACATGAAGATGGTGGTGATGTGAAGTGAGGTGATTTGGGGTTGAACGCAGCTATCAAGAATATTTCACATACATTGGGCTGCAAGTATTTTTGCAGGGAGAAAGTCGGCAAATTTGTTTGTTGGCTTCATATTTAATTGTGTGTAGTCAATGTGGGTTCCCTCCTTAGTAGGGGCCACGGGGTCACAAAATGTACATTACGAATCCCCATACATATGAAGTCTGTCAAAAACTTTTCAGCATTCTATGCCTTGGGTTTCTGCAGAAGAAGACAAAAATAA
Organism: Steromphala cineraria; assembly: GCA_916613615.1. Taxonomy (NCBI): domain Eukaryota; kingdom Metazoa; phylum Mollusca; class Gastropoda; order Trochida; family Trochidae; genus Steromphala; species Steromphala cineraria. The sequence goes on from OU744725.1 coordinate 10,144,654, forward strand.
GAGTTAAAAGGTTTTATTATGGGTCACATGATGCCCAATTCTAAACTTAAGTACAAAGGCGATGTGATTTCAGAAATTCTGAAATGGAAATAAGCATTCAAAGAAAAGGTTTTAACGAAGTGACCCTTACTTGAGTAAGAAGGCTTTTTGGGGCCATGGAGACACCAAAGTTTTGAATTAAAATCTTCAGTAGTCAAGGTGTTAGTACACAAGATTTCAGTTTTCTACGCCTTTTGGTTCTGAAGAAGGAGGTAAATACAGTCCTTTAGGGCATGACCCCTGTGGCCTTTATGAAATAATAATTCTCATTACTCAAGGAGTATTTCTCGGCCTTACGTTTCTGGAGAAGGAGGTAATAATAGGTTTATAGGGCGTGGCTCCTGTTCCTCTTTTTAGGTGCCACAGGGCCACCAAAACAAAAATCAAGGAGTCTGAAAACAAAATTTCAGTCTTCTAGACCTTATATTTCTGGAGAAGAAGTCAAAATGCACAACAATTTCGGATGGACGAACGGACGGAGGTCGCCATGTCATGTCATAAGACCATCGGGCTTTACGGGCCTGAACTAAAACCGATTTCTGTTGAACTGATCGTAATAAGATTTCTTAAGTTCCTTGTTTGGCATGTATCCAATAGAAACTGATTAGACTACCATCATTCTCTTCACACTAAGTTAGATCAAGTCATAAAATGTCGATCCTCACTCTATTTAGACCATATTCGTGTTTCCGGCTTATTAGAACAGAGGCTTGATTAACGTTTCATGACTTGACTTGCATCTGTGGGGAGAGAATGACCATTCGCATATCGGTCAAGATGATCATAAATACATGCACTTTGCCTAAACCCTCGACGACGGTACATCGATTCAACATATACTCAAGACAAGTATCAACGCGTAACAGGAAACTTTGACGTGACTAAACAGAAATGAAAAACAAAATCTTTCTCTTTATGAAATGCAAATCGATTGTTAAAATAGATACGATTTTTGTGATGATATGGGGTTGTGTATCCTACGGTTGTAGACTCGACCTTGTGACTGTTCCAGGTACACTTAATGCTCAGAAATATCGAGATATAACATCATGTTGTCACATCTGTCCACGCAACAAAGATGTCAAAATTGCAAGGACAAAACAGATGTGTTCAGTTTGTGGAAAGATGGACTGTGTAAATTTTGAACCGATTGTGATCAAGCGACTGACTCATGATCACCTGTGTTTAAGTGTTTGAACAACATTGCATATTCTGGAACGCCATCTATGTTTAATGTTTCGGTTTTCTGAATAACATACTGAACATTGAGCATACACAAGTTTGAGTTAGTAGGGGCACGATTCCGGAGCCTCAAGATCTCCTCCAGGTAGAGTTCTGTACCCTGAAAATAGATACACATACAGGAGAGATAAAGTGTTTAATTTGAAAGTCAGCCTATGGTTAGTTCTTAAAACGAAAAAAAATTGCATCAATCTTTTAAGTTTCAAATTCACTGTTTTATAAATTTCAGGAAATTTCTGTTTTTTTAGAAAGTTTAAAGTTGTATAAAACACATAAGCAATGTTGATTGATTGTTCAAGAAAATTCATATACATGTAAGTGTGTTACTTTTCTATTGGTTTTGTTTATTTATTTCCATTATAACAGTTTGAATTCTGTTATCTTGTCAGTCAAACACATGAAGAGACGCACTACTGTTAAGAGCTGATATATGACATCGGAATCATCTCGAAAATTTAGTCATTTGAAATTTATTTTGATATCACATGTAACCTTTTGAGACGTTGACCTGTACTTATCTAATAAAGAGCGAATAATCTCTTACATCGAGTACATACTTGAGCTAATGTGTCTGTCACTGCAAAAAAGAACTGAAAAGTTTTCTCCAGATTGTCTGTGTGGCATTTCTTTGATTATGTTTGTGGCTCCTGTAACAATTTAGACTTAAAAAGGTGTCTGTAAAATATGTTTGTAATAGACATACTGACTTTAAAAAAAAGAGTATTTTGTAAAAGAATTAGATGGTCCAAATACACAGAGACAGGTAGTATAATCATATTTGGATTAAATTGCTTTTGAGCAGCTTTTAACGATCAAATGTTTTAACAAATCAATGTCAAAGCGTTTTATATATTGATACTTTCTTAACCCTTAGATTCGAAATACTGAATACATGTATCTGCAGGATAAATCGTCTTTCACAATAATAGTGTCCAACTATATCGAGAAGCAATATGCTCATATCACCAAACATTAAACTACCAAGGGACATTTTTCAACTTTCTTTCTCTCAATTGCACAATAGTTCTTGATTTAAGAAGTTTTCTCAATGCCAACATAACAAAGTATTGTAGGAATTTGGTATTCATACTTCGACAGATATGCATGTAGAAGCAAACAATTAAGTAACAGAAAAAACGTTTTATGAAATCTGATTTGGCTCGAAAATATCCAATCCTGATACAAGTTGAAAACCTCTATCTTTAAATAAATTCAGACCATGAAATTCAAACGATATACTCTTATCTGCTCTTACAAGGCGATGTGACCGGTTTATATTTCAATGAATCCTATAGCAGAAGTTATGCAAAATAACCGTCTCATTTTAAAGGTTATACGCATAGTGCCTACTGATTAGACGAATAAGGTCATGTAAAAAATGGGAACTTTTTTCAACAGTTTAGCATTGCACAGTGATGAAATTCCCTTAACACACTGTTTTCAGATATGTATTTTCGTAAATGTTTTATTAAACTAAATATTTATTCCCGAGTTTAATAACTGACTTAAATAAGTCTGAAAGAAAGAAAAACATGTAAGATATATGCCGTTAACATTTCCATAAAATATTGTTTGTCAGTGAACTAACATTAGGGAAGCGACACTAATGTGGATTAGGATATGTTAAATAGAGTCAAACAGTTTAACGTTTTGTTTTGAAATTTAAACTTCCTTAACCTTCAAAGTTAGAGTTTGTAAGAAATGATTTTCATCTGTCTGTCCACAACTTGTTTGAAACTCGTAAGTTTAATTCGTAACTGATAAGTGAAACTTGTACAACACGCGTTTTGCCAACAGATGAAATTCTGACGGTAGTCTCCTAAATGACCAATTATTCGTTTGACATACATGTAAACGATAGCAATAATAAGTTAAACATCTTACTTTGAATGACATATCAATCATTGATAATTACGTTTCGATTATGAATGTACTTCTAATTCTTTTTAATATAAAATCACATACAAACAGTCACAAGTTGCATTAGAATTTGTTTTCTTATTATTGTATTTGTTGTTGAGTTAAGATATATAGAATTACAACAAGTCATTTAAATGCATTGATCTTTGAAAAACAAAACTCTTATGGAAAGGACAAGTTGACATTTTAGAACTACTATTGAGCCTACTGCCAATGACAGTTCAAAGACAAATAACCAGTCCTGGTTATTTAACCCAAGAGACAGAGAACTAGCAGCTGTCAACATGACAAATAGGCTGTACTTTTGTAAGAATGATCCAACTCTGTCTACTTCACTGTGATACTACATATTGGCGGCGAGGAAGAGGTATTGCTTCTTAAAAGAAACCATCGTATATAAGTGAAAATCTGATTTATTTCACGATTGTAAATACATTCCTTCTTAATACAAATGTTTCCGCCAGATGCCTTATGGGACCGTTGGGTTGAAATACTCATTATTCATTTACCTTATTCGAGATAATCATGAATAGATTTACTCTCCTCTTATCCCAGTGCCTTATCCTGGCTTGAAGGTCTTCTTGTCCTGGAACCTACACGTACAGCAGTGCAATCATCAATGTTCCCGAGTCCATGTAGAAGGTTCAGGTTCCTGTTAAAACTTGATTTTGTTTTTAAAGTTTATTCTAAATAAGCATAAAATGTTACTGCAGTTGGTCTCTACTTATGTTTTTTTTATATTGAAAGTAGCTATAATATGTATGAAATATGTTAAATGTGTGGCCTATATTGAGAGAATCATACAGTGACAGAAGTTGATCATGGTGACCATGACCTTACTTTGAAGGCCACCTAAGCAGTTCTATTAGCAATATTTTGAACAGTTAGGGTAATATACAATGACAACCCTTAATGAAAGTCTCACAGCGGTTATTTCATGTTAAAAATACTTACCATTTATGTTATTGTAATATATGGAGAGCATGCTACCTACAAGACCATAAAACAAAGTTATAAATAACTGTAATATACCGGGAACACTGCCATGTCAGTGGCAAAGTCTTGTTTTTTTTATAAATTTGATCTACAATATGAAAATATAATGTTAAAGCAGATACAGACCTTTGTTAAACAATTGTTTGTGTGCTGTGCCTCACTCAACGAATGTGTTTGTAAACAAATACTGTCATGTTGTAACTTATATGCCGAGGATATCGGCCTGAGCATAATAAGGTTCTGTACTGGTCTGGTAAAGGTAAGCTTTGCTTTCAATTTATTTTTTCAAGCTTCGTATATCAAAACAATGATTGGAGCCAAACACAATTATCTATTTAATTGCAAATATACATGTACATGTACAAAAATAATATTACTGATTGATTTACAACTTGAGTGTTAGTACTATTCCATTACCTATAATTGTACAAATAATGGAATCGAATTTCCCCTCATTATTAGTGCTTATAAAATCTGTTTTCATTTGCTTACTGCCCAGTCGATATATATGTAATATGTAATATATGTATAGACCGTCCTAAACTTTGGTATTTTGTATATAGTGAAAAAACGGAAAATCATTAGCATAATAAATGAGTACATTTCACAAGGAATATGCCTACTCTTATAATTGATTTGGCTCATTAGTCTCGAATAATCAGTCAATATAATGAAGCCCAGGATATAGAGGACTGCCAGATGCGGAAGTAGCTGAACACATAATGAGTTTAAATAGACAATTATAATGAATTAAATATACAGTGTTCATTTTTGAACAGGCGTAATGCATATCACACCCATTAATTATGTATTAATCTGAAATAAAATACTTTTAATCTTCAAAAAGTACAGACGAGTGTTGCGTTTCCAACATTAGACTCGTCCTTTACATTGATCTGCTCACTAGTCTCACCTGGGACCGATCAATGACAAATAACCAGCCAAGGTGATAATGCCCGGGAGACATTGGATTAGCTGATGTGGAAGTTGCTGAATATAAGTTAACTGACAAAGTATATGCGTCAACCAACATTCTGTTTTGAATAATGTAACATTTTCCTTGAAATTGTGCTTATATGGAGATCAATTTTATTTGCTAATAAGAAAATTGATTATTTTATATAATTTGTATTATAATGCAATTAGTTTAAAACAAACAATGTTTTACACCAAAAAAACACATTTTCAATTTACAATCACTATCTTCCCGACGTATCCTCAAGGAAAGAAATACAGTTTTCTGTAACTAGGGGACTGATTTATCTTTGAATTTCTCTCCTGAGAGCTTTGAGGTGTGAATTATTACAGATGCTAACCATATTACCAGGCGACAAATGTTACTTTAGGGGATTCAAGTTCATAATCATGAGTTAAATACAGTTATCCTGTAGGTATTAACACAACAATTCACAATCCTAATTAAAGTTAGGGTATGGAACAAAATCATCTTGTCAAACCTCATCAATGATAGAGTCTTTCCCTTGATTTGATTCGTTAATCTGTAGACAGACACTTTTATAATACACTTTAGATATGATACCCTGAGGGCATATCTGATCCGCACTTAACCTCATAATGTGTTTTGTTACTCCAAACTAGAACTGAAACTTGTTCTCCTGATACTTCGTGTGACGTCTCTTAAATTACGTTTGTTACTCCCATAACAATTTGGTGAACTTAGCTGTCCCCAAAATATATCTGCATTAGAAGTTTAGACTTTCAATGACTGATTTTTATTCAAAAGCCTTACTTATAGATCTCAAGGGTAGTATAAAAACTGCTAGTAGCATAGAAGGTGAATTGAATAGCTATAATACGGAGATCATTTATGTAAAAGACTTAAGTGTTAAGGGTAATGTAAAGAGTGAGTGAGTGAGTTATTGTTTTACGCCGCTTGGGCAATATTACAGCCATTAGCGGCGTGGGTAATGTAAAGAGATGGAAATACTATAAAAGGTGAATTGACTAGCTATGATACAGATACAAAAGAAGTTTGAGATTTGTATTCATGTTAGTGTATTGGAATATAATTGAACTGATGGAGGCAACAAGTTTCAAATTTGTTTATCACAGTGCTAATTATTTACAGAAAATAGAGAGGAATACTTATTGGTGCCTTTTTAGTTCTTCTTTTTCATTTTACAAACTGTCATTCAGACTTATTGTTACTATTCAGTAATTGCTTTATTGTGGACTAGGCGAAGTAAAGAGGGCAATACCATAATTGTTAACAGTAGCCAATAAGAAACAAGTAATAGTACAGTTATGAAAGAATGTGATGCATAAGGATGTGACATATGATGTGGTTATCAATGGTGGTATCCAGGTCGTTTTCCTGGAAAGCTAAGCCATTCTTTGATTATAAGATTGGTTGATTATCAGTGTGAAAACCTATATGACAACGCTCGAACAATTGGCTAATGCAAGATCATTAGCTTCCCCTAAGCCCTTGCGGTAAAGTCCCTCGGAAGAAACGTCTAGACATGATATCCTAACACATCTTGAAAGGATTGCTCATAGTAAACAAAGAAAGGCTTACTTCATTAAAGTTGTCTTTATTATCTATTTCCACCAAGGAAATACATGTCACATGGCACAGACAAATTCACAAAATTAGTTATTTGAAAGATCAAGTGATTGAATATACTTTACAATGAAACCCACCTTAACTTCATCCTGAGAACATGTGAAAAACAGATCTGACACTGTTTGAAGCAGGAGATAGCTTCAATTTCCCCTTCTCAAGTTGAAAACATGTGCATGTGATAATGTTGTGCTGCACCATGCTTTACAACAAGACTTTCATGAATTCCGTGCAGATACAGACAGATACAATGTACATTTCATGAACTGAAAATTGGCTTAATTAAGGAACATCAAACCTTGTTTTAATACATTTCTGTGACCTTTTGACAAATTGTTTTTTAATTAACCCTAAACAATCTTGAGCGCTCAATCTGCATGTGAAATACATATTATACGGTTATGCGAATGAAATTGTAGTAATGTTGCAGAATTGTAGTTCACTCAACCATTATACGGTTACAATAACTTTTTGAACCTTTCTATATCATTACACTACATATCTTTAATATAGAAAGAAAGACCTATCAACTCTTCATATGTGGTGTATATGAAAAACATTCCTTTGGCTTTATAGATGTCAGTGATAACCAGGATTGGTTGTCACAGATATTCACTCGGGTCGAGGTACTTATTAGCCACAATAAGTCTATCTATTTCATATCCAAGCACATAGTGATGCTGTATCAATAATGATTTGTCTCAAGGACAATAATCTCACTGGGCAGATCAATGACAAATGACTAGTCCTGGTTATAATACCCAGGAGACGGGTAATTAGCAGCCGTCGACGTGACATATAGAGGGAAATGTACTTTTGTACTACTGTTACTAAAATCAGAGAATTATCCAACTATTTCAATCAAATATATACTTGTAAATTAACTGAAAATCTTTTTTTTGTTAATCAACTCGTCGTGGTTCGGAAAGTTCCACCCAATAAAAGATACTTCTTTTAATTCACTTGCGTAGCACAATGTAATATGGAATTAAAACGAGTCAAACGTTTTCATTTCAAAAACCTTGATCTTCAAATAATAATCAAACAAGTAGTGACATTGTATCGATAACGATTGATCCAACTGCCGGTAACAGATCAATAACAGATAACAAGTCCTGCTTACCATACCCAGGAGACGGGGAATTGGAAACTGTTTACGTGACATATACAGAGTGTAGAAGCTCACACAGTGAAAACGGATATTGCTCGTTGAATGGTCGTACATCTTTATAGCTACAGGTGTTTTCCTTAAAAATATCATGTAATTTGGAGTGTCTCTGAGGATTCAGGGATTAGAAAAACGAAACGGATAGTGTTGAAATTTAACTCCATCAGTACAGATTTGGTTTGCGTTAACATATTCGTATTCCATACGTCAGAGATAACCCTAACACATTTGTCAGGACATTAAAGTGACCAGGGGTCAAAATTTCGAAAAAAATATTTTAAAAATATTGTTCGTTTGCACTAAGTCGATGAAATTGTACCCATTTGTTATTTTTACAAAGTTTATGTTGTATAATTAAATGGAAGTTGAAAAAAAATCTATCTATTTAATCATGCACATATTGAAATTCAGTACCGTGAGGAGGCGATCCCAAAATATTGTTTTGGAATGGTTATTTTAAACATGGACGATTTGTGATCCTTTGTCAATGCCCCTAAGGTAATTCTATTCACGTCAAAAGAAAGACAAACTTTAAGAAACACCTTCTGAATAATTTAACAAATCAAAAACGCATTGTAGAATTTGTTTCTCCTCATATCATAAATTATTCTGTTCAAATACTACAATATCTTTCAAAGCTATCTGAGTATGTATAATGGTTCACATATAGAGCATAAGTTTATCAATAGGATCCTTAAACGACAAACCCCTGTACATTTGTAGCACACAGATGTTTAGCCAATACAGTTGCTTTTGGAAGACATCACTGTATGTTTTAAAGCAAGTACGTGATTCATATATTGAATGATTTAGTAAAATATTTTGTTAATATTTATATTGTGACGTGATGAAAACAAAAGCTGACAATCTAAATACTTATGACAGCTAGCAGACCAAGTGTGAATTTTTGACAATATAATTTCAATATGGTCACTCTAATAGCATTTGTTATATCGAACACTCCTGCAATAAGCTCAAATATCAACCTCAAGAACAAGATGCATCTCACCGTATCTACAAACACAATACAATCCAATTTAATTGCAAAGACTGGGTCTGAAAGTGGCAAATTTGAAATAACAATGCCGAAACATCTAAACGATACATGCATTAGATCTTAATTTCCAGAAAATATATTATCTGTTATTTGACATCAACATGGATGTTGAGGTCATACCTTTTCTTAAGAATTGCATTTTCAATGTCAATCATTTTTCTTCAACTCACTCAGTCGGTTTCCAGTATTCTCAATAAGAGACAGTAATATTTCAGACGATTTCAACTAGCGGATCCCTACCGGAGCTGAGGGGGTGATCACTCCTCCCAAGAGAGTTCCTTGTTTAAAGATTGTTGATAGTTGAATTTGTAATTCATGATAAAAGTAAACAAAAATTGAGTAAGGCAGGTTCTTTGAAACAGTAAATATTGACATATAAATTATCTGTTCAAAACTATTAAATCAAAAACGTTTACTATGACATCCAAACTGAGTACCCCGTCCAAACACAAATCCTGGATCCGCCTCTGATTGTGCCTTTCTTAATAACAATACTGTATATACAATAACTTATACATATACACATCTTATACAAATATATATGTAATTGACAAGAAGAATATAACTGATTGATATACCGATTCGATTCACTGTTCGTACTTTTATCATTTATGCTATTGTCGAGATTGTGGAGGCAAAGATAAAGGCTTACAGGAGAGGTATTGATCAAGTAAAGAAGCAGTCTCTACAACAGCATAGTACACAATGTATCTCAACACACAATAAAGAATCTAACCGTAAGAAGTCTCTTTCTTCTTCATCACGCAAACTTCTAATATGCCAATCAAAGATGTCAATGTGTCATTATCATAAATACTGAGTGTCATATTGTTGATTCCACCTGATGAAATAAGCAGTCTCGCCTTCTTGGTGAAACAAACATATGCGCTCTAAAAGCAAACTACCCTCCAAATTGTTGGATCGAATTTCCCCTCAGTTAAAGTGTTGATATTATCTGTGTTCATCTGCTGACTAGCAAGTCTATTTGTGCTATTAAGGATTGACAGATGTTTGTTTTATTTGATGGCTGGACAGTTACAAGATCAATTCAAAATATTTTCAAAGTATATGTTGAAATGGTCCAACACTTCAACCATTGACAGAATATTACAACTTATAGGAGCTATTTTTACCAAGAATATACCTTCTCCTTTAATAGAGCGGCTCATTCATCTAAAAAGGTATTGATCAATGACAAATAATCAGTCAAGATGATAATGCCCAGGATATAGAGGATGAGCAGGTGTGAAAATAGCTCAACAGATAATGAGTTCAACTAGAAAATCGGTTGTTTTCCGACCAGATGACAGTCAGCTTAAATTCAATATACAGTGGTCGGTTCAGAAGCACATAAATGCATAGCAATCAAATAATGAATTTGTTTCGTGAAATAAAGTACTTTTTAATTTTCAAATGTTATAGAAGAGTGTTGAGTCAACAACAGTAGACTTGTTCTTACACATTGATCTGATCACCAGTCTCCCTGGGACCGATCAATGACAAATAACCAGTCACGGTGATAATGCCCGGGACACATAGGATTGGCTGATGTGCAAGTTGCTGAATATATGATTCCAATAAGATATTCTGTTGGATTTATGTGCTATGAAGACGGGATTAAATTAGATCATGTAACAAAGTTTTTATAGTAAACAAGACAACAGAAAAATGCTTATTTTTGTACATTTTGTGAGTTATTCATATTCGCAATAACTATTTGTTCTATATTTTACTTTTCATTAGAATATTTGAAAGAAAACCACAAAATTCAGCCCCTTAATAAGATAAAAAAATTGTATGTGCTGTCAAAGTAGATTGAAAACATTTTATAAATATTTATCAATGCATGTATGTCTATACATGTATGATTGTTAAATATAATGAATTAGTTTCCTCATTAACTAGTTTGCAATGTCAAATTAACAAGTACATTTCACAATTATACTATCTGGCTCAATTCGGATAATATTATCCCTTATTCTGCATGTTTTATTAATATTTTAAACAACCCTTCAAGAAATAATATTCGATTTTTGGTCTCAAGTGTTGATTTCTTACTGGAAAAAGTAAAGTATAAAGTAAAAAAGCATTTCAGTTTCTTTTTTAAAAAGTAAAAGTATACAAATATATGTACTCCTCTTTAAATCTTCATACCATGAAATGTTTTCAACTTTGATGCATGACAAAATTGATATTCATGCATGAAGAAGGAACAGTAAACTCTTTGATCGATATTGATTGACGATTGATATTGAAACAAGTTAACTGGTCTGTTCCGCAAAAAACTGTCTACTTTTTACTTTGTCTATGAAATAGAGGTTTTCAATATCCTTCTTAAACCTTTTAAATATTTCCTTTGATTTCGAAAAATAAATTGTGCTATTATTCATTTAAATCGTGTCCAGTAAATTATTGACAAATCAGCAGGCTTCTAAAGATGCACCCAAATCTAAATGTAACCATATTCCACTTGGACTGATGGTAGCTGTTTTCTGCAACACAAGAAATTACAAGAAATAAAATTTGCGCTAAAGCTCTAATCAATGAATAACCCTCAATGGGACTGACTGGGACTTTCTAATTGGTGAACGGACTTTCCTCATTGTCAACTCTATATGAAGACAGGTTTTCCATGTATTGTTGGTAATTAAAACTTATATATAGCAATGAATCAAAAGGAACCTTTTCTTCATCGAGTCTTTCATTTAGCTGCTATCTTACTGTATCTCATATTTTTGTACCATTCAATTTATTTTGATATGAGTAATTGAGGTTGATTTTACCGTTGAAGAAATGTTCCTAACCTTAAACAAACTTTTGGCGAATCAATTGACTCATTTAAGTAGTCCTTATGATATAGCGATAAAACTGGCCAACAGACAGTAGTTTAAACAGTGCAGATTTTCTTAACCTTATTTGCTAAAGAAGCTGTACGATAAGACAAGAAAGGAAAGTACGAAGAAATCTAAGTTTGTACATTACTGACTGAAAAACGTCCCCTGATTTGTGAAGTAGTTGATATGGAATTCTACTTCAGTTTGACATTCTGCACCTGAGGTTTCTTTTATGAATATATATTCTTATAAAACAGCTGATCTTTTGTGTTACAGGATGTCTTGACATATAGGTTAAACATACACCTTGCTAGAACGATATTTAAAAGAATTGCCTGCACTCTTTGACGTTAACAAAGTCACTTATCATTTTGTATTAAATGACAGAGTATTCACACCAACAATATGTTGTCATTGTAACATTCACTTGTAACTGTGCTCATTTGAAGACGAATTTTATTTGATGTACAGAAACATGAAATATATTTATCATAACAGATTTACAACAAAAATGTTCAAATGATGTTTAACACAAAGAACACATTTTTCAATTTACAATCACCATTTTCCTGAAGTGTCCTCAAAGAAAGAAAGAAATAAAGCTTCCATTAATTAGAAAGATTGGTTTATCTTTGAATTTCTCCCTTGATGAATATTGAGAAGTGAATGATTACTGATGCAAACCATGTTACCGGGATGAACGTGTTACTTTAGGGAATTTCATTATCACGCTTTAGATACAGCAATCATGTTGGTAAGCATATGACGAATCACAATAAAACTTGAGGTATGCAATGGAATCATCTTTTAAAATCTCATCGACGATAGAGTAACTTTGATTTGATTGGCTGGGTTGCAGACAGACACACTTTAAATCTGTTACCCTGAGGGCATACCAGGCCCGCACTTGACCTCATAATGTGTTATTCGAACTGAAACTTTATCTCCTGATGCTTCGTGTGACTTCTCGTAAATTGCATTTGTTGCTCCCATAACAATTTGGTGAACTTAGCTGTCCCCAAAATATAACTGCATTAGAAGTTTAATCTTTCAAGGACTGTTTTTTAATGCAGAAGGCTGACTTGCAGATCAGATCTAAGGGCTAGTATTAAACTGAAAGTAACATAAAAGATGACTTGAATAGCTACATGTACAATACAGAGTTTTGCAAAAGAAGTTATTGTAATGTGCCTTATTTGCATATTTATCAGAGATTCGATGTAAATTTCATCAGTAAGATTTACAACATCCCCATTATATAGTTATAAATTATTCTTCTATATTTTAAGAATATGTCTTAGAACCAATGACCTTTTTACATTGTGATATCTTTCCATTGCTAACTTGTAAATAGTATACTGTCATAAGCTTTTTTATGGGATATTATTAATATGGTGAAGACAACAATTTAACAATTTGTTTTATTTGTTGTTAAGGCGGCTAAACATTTAAGAACATATAAGGAAAGATTTATAAGGCTCTTTTATATCCAAATATCATAACGTTATCCTTGTTTGCGTGATAAACACACGATACGTGTTAATCTAAAGAAAATGAATTATGAAGGAATGATGAAAGAGAAATAAAAAGAAGACTGTCCTCCTTCTCTTTAAAAATAAAAAAATAATATCATAAAATGTGTTTTGTCCCTTATATATAGTTCCACATTTGTATATGTTGTTCTTATTCAGTTTGTGCAATCCTTTTAATTCCTAACTATGTGTGGAGAGTAGACTGCGGAACAGTGTCAGTTTTTTCTATAAATCAATCATCAATTATCGATAAATGGATTTCTCATTCCTATAAACACCAATGATAGGGATGACATATTAACAACATAATTTATTCAATTTACATTGCATAGATATCCATCTTTTGAAATTGTGGTTCAGTTTTTACGATTACATGTGTGAGTTCTATTTATATGTAATGTCTTTGAAAACAAGCAGCATATAAAAGAATTACTAAACAATCAAATTTATACTACTTGATTGAAACTTTGCCAAGTTAAACCTTTTCAACGTTTGATCCTATGTTATTGAATGATGCCTATCAACATGAAAGGCGAACAGTCACATTTGGTAAGGTTGAACAGAACGGAGCGAACGCAAAATTGATTCAACTGAATATCTATTGTGCCACGTTTCAGAACAAATATGGATTATTTGATTATTTTTTCGAGAACTATTGTTGCTATGCGACGACTGCATTGTTCCGCATTTGAAGAAATTACCAGGGCACTTTTTGATTTTAAAAAAATACACCATGTGAGTGTTCACAATAACCAATAAGAAACGAGTATTAGCAGAATTATGAAAGGAAGGGATGTATAATCAAAATTGATCTTACGTTTTTGTTTTCTAAGCAGGGAGTGATACTGTATCAATACTGATTTGTCTAACTGTCAGTAATCTCGCTGTTAGGATCAATGACAAATAACCAATCCTGGTTATTATACCCAGGAGACGGGGAATTAGCAGCTGCCGACGTGACATTGAGAGGGAGATGTACTTTTGAACTGGAGTTACTAGAATTAGCAGAGCGTGATCAATTCTTGTGCATTGTAATAGTACAGAATGTTTGCGACCAAAACTAACACTCAGATAAGTGACATTCTGAAGTCCGTACGTTTTTCCGATCCAAATATTTAATAAATGGTAGCAAAGTGCGCCATTAACAATAGTGTTTTCTATCTGAATAGATCTATATTTGCTGAAATCATTGTAGATTAACCGAAAATAACGGAATTAGTTGTGTACAACTTGCCCGAGGATGGGACAGTTGTGGTCCAACTGTGGCCTGAACCACTCAATGTTCTAGTCATTCTCTCCCCACAGTGGCAGATCAGGTCATGTAATGCTGATTTAGCCTCTGTTCCCATAAGCCAAATTTGTGAGATGCCTGATTTGACTACTGGATCATCACCATATTCAGTTTATATTAACCAATTCTGTAAAACTATAATAATATAATACTCAATAATAAAATATATAGTTTCAGTAATATGGACAATGTACAATTGAATTCTTTTCAGGGATAGATGTGAATGATCACAGATGTTATAGGATTACTAATCAGAGGAGAGATCACTTTCTATTCGTCCCCTTTTCTAATACTTTGAACACAACATATAATAATGCCTCAATATGTCAGAGTATTTGTTTGGAGACAAATGAAAAAATAACAATATTTTTTTTTAATGCCTCTCTATTACTAATTCACAATAATTCATTGTTATGATGATTACTCTTGTAACATGTAAATGCACAATTTCATACAAATGCTCATATTATCCGACAAACTATCGCCACAAGGTTATTATTAACTACTTATCCTCAGTTAATTTTACATAACTGGGAAAAAGTATTTGCATTACCGACATTAAAGCCAAATAAACTCAAATGATCTCTGACACACTAAGTAAATAAATCACGTTTTAGAATAATATAAATTAGAAAAAGTACCAGGGAAAATAATCAGACGAATGAAATTTTTTTGCACGTCTGATCAATCATCAACGCCAATTATAAATATTTTGCAACAACGTAAACCCTTATTCAGGTACGTACACCATTCACTAGGTTGACATTTGGTGTTCCCTGGTGCTATTGATTGACAGATGATTGGCAAATCTTCAACGTCGTTAGTTCATAATGCAGCTTTTATTTTTCATCAAGGTGCTACTTGTTCCAGAAAGATTGATAAAGTGTTATTTTACAGCTCTTGTGATCGACTTTCCCTTCATAATGAGGATGCAGAAAACTGCAACAAGTGCAGGTTTTATGAAGCACTCCCTTTTAACCGAAATCCCCTTTCATTTAATATCAGTAATGCAACATAACATAACATAACATAACATAGGAAATAGTGAAATATATGAGGTTGTTTCACCAAAACACAGGCCTAGCCTTGAATTCATTGGTCATCGTATGAGCCCATTTTGAAAGTTCAATGACAAATACCAAGTCAAGATAAAAGCAAATGTGGAAGAGGATTAACTGATGTTGTCGTAGCTTTACACATCTAACTAACATTGATGTTAATACAGGGTATAATCAGATCAAGGGCAATATACGATGTAAAGTACAAAAATACGTGTCCAAAAGTAAAGTGTAGTCTTTGAACCATACATAAAGTTTTTGCTTGAATTCTAACCAATGCTTAGTTTCACAAAGTGGTCATCAATTGAACAAGATGAAACGAAAGTTTGACTCCCTTAGTATAGACATTGATCACAGTCTCAATAGGACCGATCAGTTAAAAATAACCAGCCAAGATGATAAAGTCCAGGAAACCTGGGGTTAGCTAATGTGGAAGTAGCTTAGTACATAATGAGTCAAACTGGATACAATGTATTTGTGGTATATAGAGAACTAAAGTACTATTTCAGACTGTGATCAGTGTATTATTTCTACGTTGCATTAAATAAACAACACTTTCGGCAATATGTCAATTTAGCAACTAGGATAAGAAAAATAACATTTTGGATAAAGACGTAGGAAATAAAGAAAATGCTAGAACCAGATATATCACGACCTTTTATTTAATGTCTCTTTACAGTGTTATTGTTGCTAAAACTATTTTAGGGATCATTGTTTATCACAACTCAATAACTATCAGAACTAAAATAAAGGATGTTATTGAGACGACAGTATAAAACAATATATGTTTTTGTTTGTTCAAATTTCAAAATTGAAATAATTTGTTGGTTTTGTTAAGTTGCACTATTTTGAGGTCAATGGTATTAATAATATATATATACTATCCAAAACTATATGGTAAAATAAATGAGAATCATAGTCATTTAACTGAGATACATTTGTGTTATTATGACATTATATTGATAACACTTGTAGCATATATTGAATCCTTGTCAAGCGTGAATACACTGATTTTGGCACGAATTGTAGGAGTTATTCAAGGTCTTACCAAAGAAAGTACGCGCGAATACTATCAGTTAGCCAAATAGATTTAGCGACCACGATATAGAAGACATTGCATTTTGACATCTTATTTGCTAACCTACTTTTGGACAAAATACATTTGACCAAAGACAACGTGATCGTGAAAGTTTTAGGTATTTATTTTGATGATTTGTTGATCTATATCTACCATAAACCTCTCAGGGTGACTTAATACTTCAACCACTGACCTTAATGTGTTCACTACTGACCTAAATACTTCGATTGGGTTATGCTATCTCACAGTATTTTAGTGTGATAAAGGATAGAAGAGCGTTATAATTCGATATTCATCATTGCCGATATTTGTAAGAATTTCTATATAAGTATAGTCCAGTGTATAACATAGATTGGAAACCTAGCCTGTCCTGAAAAATACTTGGTCAATTCCTTAGGGTCAAATAAAGAAACATATTGAAAAAATACGTCCTGACCAAAAAGCAACCAGTCCTGGCAAACGTAGCCAGATTAAAGGGGCAGTAGCACGTTTTTTGATAATCTTATATTTTAAAATTTTCACTGATTATTGTATGTTAATGCTAAATGTATTATGTTGATAGTGTCACAAATCTCATTACACAAGCCAATCAGCCATAGTCAGAGGACAAAGTATGAAGATTCACATAAAATCCTTTGGCGGCCATTTTTGTGTGAACACCCTCAATTCATTTTGTGTAAGAAAAAGGAATCGCATGGCTAAACTTTGCATTATATATTTGAATTATTACTGCTCCATTTATTTTAAATAGATTGTCTTTCAATTGGAACCATTTATTTTCATTTTCCTGACATCACCATTTATTCCCCATAAAAACGTGCTACTGCCCCTTTAAGGACAGTACACAGTACACAGTACTACACGAACAATTTGCATGTCGAACTTTCGATTCTACATAGTAGCTAGGTGCATACTTATAAGCTTGGTTTGAATATAAAAATTGGCTTTTATTCAATAAGAGCATAACGGCAAGTAAATCTCTACTTTGTTTTATTATCTAGTAAAAGGGTATCATCGTTTAGACAAATGTAGAATTTGGTTATTTAGCGCCGCATTATTTAACTTCACCTGAAAATCAAACCATAACTGGACTTTTCCCGAACAGTTGGAATAAGACTGTATTGACAGAATGAAACTAGTTGTCACATCGCATGTGTCCACAGCTGTTATCCGACTTTCGCAAAATTACATAATGATTCTATGCCTTGTCCTATAATAACGAGGGGAGAATTCAATGGATCTGAAAGTTTTACTAACGACAGGAAAAAGCTGAATGTAAAACCTGTAGCCTGATATACAAGTCGTTAACTTAACGAGAATGAGCATATGGTTATATTCAGACTTTAACACTTTCTCGCTTCTATCGATACCTCTAGCAAACTGAAGCAAAGTGTAATTGAATTAATCAAACTATTAGTTTCATTCAAAGCATTTGTCTTAAAACCTGCATTCGTCAGTGGGGTAAAGCAAAGAGAACATTACTATCAGCTGATACTTTGCTCTCAAACCCAGGGGGATTGGACATTTTGTTGTTCGAAGTAGAACTACACACCATCAATTTAATTATAGAGTATAGTGCCACGGAGGAAATCTAAACCTAAAAGATAAAAAATAGTACTTCAGTTGGTTTATACTGTTGTTTTATCTTCTTCCAACAAAATAAAATGCTGCACTTACTTCACTTTGACTCTCTTGAGAGTAATAATACTAAATTGCTATTGCGTCATTCGATGGAACCATCAACCACGTGTCAACCTTAATGCATAGATGTGAACTCAGGACGTCACCAACGAAATTGAATTAAATGCTGTCATGTCATTGAAAAATAGGTTTTATTATTGTCTGCACATCAGAAATTTGAGATCGAAAGTACCTTTATCAATCATTTAGAGGATAGAGCATGATCTGTGAACTGACTTGCCTTGCCATAATAACTTTGGACGTGAATCATTGTATTAAAGCATTACCATTTTCTCTCAGAAACACTTGTTTAAATCAAAAGTTTAAATCAAATGTTGAAAAATTTATATCAGTTTTTTTGTAAAAGCATATTATTCGTTCTGCATTATATGTTATTGAACCAAATTGTTAAAATCTGACAAAACTGTTTACATTTTTTCAATGCATTTGCTGAGTTTTGATTACAAAAATTTATCTGATTAAATCAATGCATTTTATCAATACATAACGTATTATTTTGTCACTTATCTATTTAGTTAACGCGTAGCAGTGGTTACATTGGCGATAAATACGTTCCAATAATTTAAAGCTGACTTGCAAATTGGCATTTCAAAAAAGTGCAATGCAATCCTTTAGATTTACACAACGTCCGTTGCAATATATAAACTGGAATGATAAGTGTTTTGTTTCATAAGGTTCATACTTTTAATGGGATACACTTATTTTCTTATCATTATCATTCAGCCAGTATTGTTTCACTATAGGCGAAATTGTTGATGTTCGGTGAAAAATGATGACATGACCTTAAGAAGATTTCAAATCATTCTTTACGTAGCAAAACGGGAACTTACTGATATTTTATGCAAAAACTAATGTATTTTTATTTACAACCGCCACTTCATCTTGATACTATTCAAAATAAATTTTATTGAAACAGATTATCATTGGTATGGTACGTATATCCCTAGTTCGTTAATATCTTCCACTTTATCATTTTGAATATTGTATATTAATTCACTGTATTTACAACAATGGTTTAATGTTACAATTTTGTATTTTTCTGTCATGCTTTGAAACCAATTTTGTGATCTATGAAAATAGCGTGAAAAAATAAACTTCTAAATCGCCAGAAGATGTATAGCAAAAATACAAATTTATATATTCAATGAATAAACCGAGTTAATATGCAATATCAACGTCAAAGTGTCACGACACTCCATGAATAAAATATTCCCAAAGCACAAATAAAAGTTAACTTACTTAAAATTTGATAAATATACAGAAAATACTGAAAAAAAAGTCGCCGTAACATACTGAAACAGTCCATAACGTATCGAACAGTGAATAGAAAGATAGACGACATAATGATCATGTCTTTGGTGATGTTATAGATTTGTATTTCTCTGTTCTTCCGATTAGTTTGTGCATAGAGCAAATGGCAATGATTATATACAGCACAGGTAAACTATTGTTTCTAAGAACAGTCAGACACAATGTAGAACAAAGGCTTTTCGACCGACACGCATGATATACAGATTTTAGACACAGTTGTGCAGAATGTACTAGGAAAAAGGACAGCACCACAACGCAACCTCTGGTATAAATAATTGTTGCATTATGTCAATAAAGTCCAGTGAAAACATTGTTTCCTGTAGTAGAAATAAACCAAAACCCAGGTGAAAATTCTACTGTATCCCAATCTTAAACCTAAATTAATCGTCAATAGTCGTATGTTCGGCTCTAAATACTCGTCAATATCCAAGGGAAAATCGTCAATATCTAAAATAAAACGTTAATATTTGCTTGTTACTCGATAATAGTCAATAACCTAGCAGACATCAGAACCACGCGCACCTTGAGTTGCACGTGCAACTTACACCTCAACTGAAATACGTGCTGCACGCGCCACGGGTTGCCTGTAGTTGAATGGGTACACCTTGGGAGAGAACTTGCTTTCAGAGGAAATAAAATGAAGATTTCTGTTTAAATCTCATGGTTTTTCCAAAAACAGATTTTCTTTTAAATTTCACCTAAAAGCATTTTTTTCTGTTTAAATTTTTTTCATTTATCAGAATTGAAACATAGTCATCGTTGTATTCTCAGACAAGTGACACGGGTATAAATGAAGCAATGATGGACAGAAAACTTGGGAGATAGCGCAATTAAAATTATTAATGGCAAACCTCAAATAAAATGATAAAAGCGTTTTGATACAGACAAATAGTTTAGTATACAGATTGTTTTACATCGGCTATAATTTTGAATTTTAACTCACGGAAATAGAAATGAAATGATATTTGGCGTTTATTCATTACTGGATTGATAATGTAGTTCTTACTTATGTTTACTCAACTAGGCCTTATGATTGCATTGCAAACATATAATTTATATATCTTTCTTAATTGCTTTTGAATAAAAACGTATTAGCTTATTACGTCACTATCAGCAATGATGAGTTATTGAATAGTAGTTTATAACATGCTGTAAACATAAGTAAACCATATACTTCTTTCAGTTATTATTTGAATTCAATATCATATAAAGTATGCATAATAGGGGACATCAGATAGATGTATAGATTATTTTAATTAAGCAACTCCTTTTACCGGATCGTACTGAGATTACAGATCATAACTTGCATCAGAGACATGCATTCATTTCGACTTCGAAATAAGGGCGAGGCGTAAAACGGCACGTTTTTCTTTCCTGTAAACACATATATTTGAGGGAATTTTACAAAAACTGACGGTAACACAATTTGGGAAATGTTATTGTGAGTGAGAATTTAGAATTCAAATTTCAACTTTGTTAAAAAAAAAAGAAACAATAGCAAAAGCACTTTTTTCTATTTCCGTTAATACTATAGTTCTGTATTTACACAACATGCTTTTGTATCGAGTGTATTAATCTTTAAAATACACTAGAACTTAAAATCTAATGTTTAAGATGATAGATGTTTATTTTTTTAACATATAGCATGCACGTTACTGTGGTTTCTCTCTGAGCTTTTCAGCTCTTTTCTCCTACTTCAGTAGGGTTGTTTTAAATCTGTGTTTCATAAATAGTTTAATGGCTTTCAAAATGAAACCTGTTAAGTATTAAGCATGCATGAGAGCAACAAAATCATAAAAGTCTTCAAGAGGATAACACCTCAGAAACTTCAATAATTCACATAAAATATACTATATTGAGCATTTTAATCGCTCAACACTGCCTCTCAAATCTTTCTTCGGGTCCATTATCCCCATAATCTTCCGGATTACGGAATGAATAGCAAAAAGCAATAGAAAAAGGGAATTAACTCTAAAATACATGTTGAAATACATTGACATACATATTCTTAATATGGTACAGAGTTGAAAAGTTAATGCTTAATTGTCATTTTGTTCAGTAAGGTGTTTTTGAAAGATTAATAGGAGATGTCACATTTCGACTGATTGACAACACAACGCATGATTACCAAAACAAATTTATATCCCAAAAATATGGAAAATAGTTACAAACAGAGATTTATGTATAATACAAATTATACAGAATCCACGGGTATCCCTGCTAATATTCCTTATGAAGTATGCATACTTGTAAATTGTCTAATAAGGTTACACACACAAAAGTCAGAACCTCATAAGTGTAAACAATCTCAATTCAAAGATATATATATATGTGAAATTATAGCTTAGGTTTGTTTTATACTTTTCTGACAATATAATCCTTGTTACATGACAAATAATAATCAAAATTCAAACAATACTTGATGTGATATTAAATTCACACAACTCTCACAAGTCACAACCTTGCAATGATATTAAATTATCACTTAATACAAGTCAAAACCTTGTTATGATATTAAATTAAAGACAGTCTCTGTGTTATGGTTTCATCTAAATGAATGATAATTAAATGAGTTCACTTCAAGACCACTTCTTGATAGGTATTTTCAAAGCACAGTCCTTGAATGTCTATACATGGCAGTCACATCCTCCATACAGTGAAAGAAAGTTCATAACTTCATAAGTTCATACAACCTTCTATGTCGACAGAAGGTCTTGGTCACATGGCCATACAGAGTGCAGATCATCAGTCGTCACTCAACACGTCATAACACGATGCACCTTGCACGGCATGACACAATAGGGTAGTAGGCGTCTCCTACATCATACCCAGCACTGAAACAATGTATTTCATCAATGCACTAACTGCATAATAATATTTCTGACATTTTAAAATACACACACATCAGAAAACTTCAACCAAAAGGCATTACCAGTGAGCACATTTCACCCTCCACAAAATCCAAAATTTACAATGTAACATGTTATAAAATTGTCCTTACATGTTCGCAAAAGCTTTTAGGAACATAATCATAAACTTATTAATTCAAAAATATAACATTAAATAGCACTTACGGCTCAAAATTGCCCCTGAACATTTCCATTCTGCAACCACATGTTGACAGTCCAGAAACTTCCG
Organism: Steromphala cineraria; assembly: GCA_916613615.1. NCBI lineage: Eukaryota > Metazoa > Mollusca > Gastropoda > Trochida > Trochidae > Steromphala > Steromphala cineraria. The sequence goes on from OU744725.1 coordinate 10,167,603, forward strand.
GTTGCGTTTTGGAGGTCTAACCTCCCCACTCTTTTCCCGACTGGGTGTGTTTGGGTGATGTTCCCAGTTTTTTACAAGTTCTTGACAGGAGAGTTAATCGCGTTTTCTGACAGCTTGTTATAAATTTAAATATAACGTTAATTAGCTGTTAATGTCAATACTGGCACTGAAACTGTACACTAATTATTTATTATCTGTTCCCTAATAGTTATACATCTAGTGACATTAAAACAGACAATGATTTTCAAAAATCACGTTTGTTATTCAGTCCTAAAATTTAGCGCCTGTTACAAATGCTGTTTCTGACGAGTTCGTTTGTTGAATTTGATGTCAGTTTTACAGTCGCTGTGACAACGCACATGCATCCCGTGCAAATTGCTTTGAAGGTTTGTTTAATCTCGCATTGATATGGGCTATGTAATGTCTCTAAATGTGTGGCAAATATGATAATTTGTGGAGAATTATTATATATTTTATGCATCACTAGGTCACGCCAAAAACCATGTTTTTCTATATCCATGATTACCTTTCGTAACGATTTAATGTATGAATTACAATTCCTATTAGTAAAAGACATATTGGTTCTTCTAAAATAAGAAAATTGTGAATTGCACGTCTACTTTATAGACTTTCGTATAGAGTCCTCTATTTCATAGATTCTGTTAGTAGTGAATAGTAGTGAAACAACGAACCTACATTAGTAAAATGAAACCAACATCAACTTACATATGTAACATTTATGGCATAACATGATTTTTCTTGGGGGCATGTTCAGTAACGGTGTTGTTCCTTGAGCGTAGCTGTTGAAAATGACATTGAGCTCACGTGATTTCTTTTTATAAGTCGTCATTAGGTAAAAACTCGTCAAGTAAACAGGGACGTGTGTGGCGAGATTCACGTGCAAGTTGTGCTTTAACTCAAACCGGTTTCGAATTTAGGTTTAAGTAGAATAGACTCCGAAAACTCGTCATTAGTTGTGCACGAGGTTTAGTCTTCAGGCTAACGCCCTCAGACTAAACCTCGTGCACAAATCGGGCTAACGCCCTCAAACTAAACCTCGTGCACAACTAATGACGAGTTTTCGGAGTCTATTCTTTACATATCTGTCAAACCCCTACAGATCTGCCATAAAGGTTGTTCGAAGTGAAATTACACACCGTCAATTTAATTATAAAGCATAGCGTCACCCTGGGAATCTAACCTTCAATTGCTATATTCTCATATGAACAGAGCAGTTCACTTAGTTATTGTAGTTTCATATGCTACTTACAGAATAAACTGGTGCCGTTAATACAATGCTTCCTATCAAGGGATAACTTACACTAATTTGATGTATTTAATTACAAGAACAGAAGTAAATGTATGTTTTGAGCAGGACATTTACAGTTTTTATGTATTTATCGTGACCCAATATGGTGAACATTAACTAAGAATAATAAAAACAATATTGTTGGATTTGAATACTTATCGAACCAAGTTTAATCTAAACTTAACTTTAAATTGTAATCAACGAAATTCAAAATTGCAAAATACATATATTGATTGCTTTTTTAATCACAACATTACAATTATTTCAACAATGATAAACTTTAAACAATATGAACAAGTTTTATGTGTTTAAACTGAACAGTGGTAATTTATGGTTTATGTCATAGTCGGTTGAATCTTTGCAAAAAGATACATAACTGGGGGCAACATTTTTACCTTTAAATGTATATATACATATAGAAATTAATCAAGCAACACCCCTTTTTTCTGACGAAGTAATGACCAATTACATTATGAATATCACAACTTTCCGTATTTATATCTTGAAAATTGCATCGTTTTCATATTGCTATATATCACAGAGGTAAAGTGTGACATAATTTGACACAACAATATTGTCAAATTTACTTTTCCTGCAGAGGCGTAAACGTCGGTATCATTCAAAATTGAATACATTGTTCATTGGAACGGATGATCATGTACTTCAAGTCAGAGTATAGACTTTCCATCACTTTTCAGTTCATTCACTCCCCACAGCGGTAGATGAAGTCATAAAACGTTGATTTAACCTCTGTTTGAACTAGACCAAATCCGTGGTATTCAGCAGTTCCCCTGTTTGTAAAATATCTGAAGCTGAGTCTAAATGAACGAAAGTTTTTATGAAAAATTACAAATAAGCGAGTGACAAAATAGTTGAAACTAATATCTTATTCTAAGCATTTATCCACTGTTATAAAAAGAAGAGAGGTCTTACATTCAAATTAATGACTGCATACATGTAACTTTTGATCTCAGGAAAAGTAGAAAGATTATTACTATATAATCTGATTATGTCTCAAAACCATAAGTTATTTGCAGCTTGGATGTTTTGAGTGGAACTTCACACCATTAATATAATTATAAAGCATAGTGCCACTCAGGGATTCTAAACCTCACACATTGGATAGAGTAGTTCGTTCAGCATTTAGGTTTCATCTTCTTCCACCAGAATGCACTACTGCCATTATTTCACTTTTACTTGCTTGAGCGTAGTAATGCTTGTCACACACTCACTGTGTTGTTAACCTCATAGTTGCTCTTTTCATAATAAAGAATACAGTGAACACGACCATGAAATAAAAGGAAGCTCTTGTTTATGTGACGAAAAGGTTAATCAATAAGCTCTTGACGTGTCAAACTGCGGATCAATTTGTTAATTTGTCTCTTATAACCCTATTTTATGTTTTGAGTGGCGCATGTATATATGTTCAAATATGTTTTAAATATATAATTATATGACACTGAATAATCAATTTGTCTTGAATATCAAGAAGAAACCAAACACAACACACTGAACCTAATGCTGCCATGTCACGGACAAATAGGATATATAATTTTTTGTCTTCTCTTTAACCACCGTGGTGGTAATTTAGACTGTCACTTTAATTCTTGTTTATGTAACCGGGGATGTACAGTGTCGTGCCAAATTTAGGTGGACCCACGAGTCTACAGGACCCGAGTGTGTGTGTCCCTCCAAAACCGGAAGCTTTGTTCGGCAGTGTAGGGGTTGTGTGACGTATTAGGATGTTGGCACTTTGATTCATGTAAAAGGCTACATAAATGTTCTAAAGTTTATTGACATACTTGAAATTGAATTGTGGCCAGAGATTGCCAGGCATTTCTCCTATTATAAATACAAATTTCAGGATGCCCCAGTACATCTGGTCCATGTTATGAATGATGTTTTCACCGACATTGACATAACTCACATGGAATGGCCAGCACAATCACCCGAATTGAGTATACTTGAAAATAACAACAATGACGACGTTATCAACATCATTTGCCGATCAGCTATTTGTCCTGTTGCATGCCACCTGGCAACATATCACGTTAGATTGGTACGGAACTTGTACCATTCTATTCCCAAGAGGATTTCAAAAGTAAAGTTATCTTAACTCTTTTCATTCGCATGCACATAGAACACGACAATTTTGGGGATACATGTCAATTTTAATTGACGAAATAACATTTATATTTAAAAATACACCTCTAACATAAACAATCAAGTAAAATTTACATGATTTAAAAAGATTATGATAAAAAGAGTCCATTGCACTTTAAAAAAGAAGCATTAAAAGTCTATAACCCGGTAGGATGGGTGGTCGCTGTCTTGCCGGCCGGTGAGAGACTAACCACAGAGGTGGTCGGGTCTTCCATACGTGAGTGCACGTGCAGGGGGTCCTCGGGTTTCCGGTAGATGCCGAATGTTGCCGAGTTACACATAAAATAATATATCATTTTCCATCAATATGAAAGGCCGTTTGACCAACTTTTAAGTTATTAATGTTTATTTATAATACAATAGTGTGCAAGGTGACGATTTGAATGAATCTTTTGCGCCGTCATTTCGTCAGAATCCTTTTGGCACGCTTAACAGCTAGTCTCCTGAAAGGCCAGGGTTCAATTACTGGCGGCCTTTTACACTTCACGAATTAATTTGCAATTTTGGTTTTTACGGGCCGTTTAAAATGCCAATTTGTATTTGACTGTGTGACAGTACTTGTATGTGTTTAATATGTTGAACAAAAGTTCCGTACAAAATGCAAGACCTAGTACAATACGTGTACTATTTTGTCTTTGATGGTATTGCATATGTGATTGGAGCACGTGTTTTTGAGTGTTCTTATATAGTTATTTTCCTTTTATCGCACAGGATGAATGGTTTAATTAAGGTTGAAAATAGTTTTTCGAAGTGAAATTGCACACCATCAGTTGAATAATAGAATTTCTGGTCACCCAGGGGAAAACAAACTTCAACGAGTGAATAGAGCAGTTCACTAAGGTATTATGGTTTTATCTGTTGCTGACAGAATAAACCGGTGCCTTTATTACACAGGTAACTCTCATGGGAGAAATTACGCTAATTCATTGTAGTTTCGTTAGACGTAATAAAGTAATTGCATGTTTTGAGTAGGATACTTTTCCAGAACATGAACCAATATAGTAGGCATGAACTGAACGCTATTTGAACTTAGGTTACAGAGTATTGTTGTATAAGTTTGATTTAAAACTGTCGCCGACTAAAATATTTATGTTGGAAAACATAAATATTTGCTGATGTTTACCTACATGTAGCATAACCATTTATTTTATGGTTTGACGTCTCCTGGCCTAACTCAGTTGGTTGAGCGATCACCCGGAAGGTCGCGGTTTGAATCTTAGCTACGTCATACCATGGGACGTTAAAAGGTGTTGCTATCTTGCTTTTGACATTCATCATCTTAAGAATAGATTATCATCATTTTATTATTTGTCATGTAAACTTCTGTAAACCATGTCCTAAATGAATGTTTCCTCTGTAATCTGTCATATCACTGTAAAGATATGTGCTAGACATACATGTATATAAGTAGTTTTTATCAATCCGACATGCTATTTTGAAAGCAACTATCAACATATCTTCGAGTTTTATTTTAATTCAATTAGCTTAATTATGTTTTAAGTTAAAATATTAACCCAGGGCATTTCAGTTGCTGTTATCAAATATAGATATATGTTCTTTGAAAACCTTGGATAAGATATTTTGAAACTCATCGGCAAAAGAAAGTTATTACCCAATTTAAATGAATTTTATTAAATAACGAATAGTGCTGGAAGATTAAAATACAATCTGTCAAGTATATCAACCGATCTCAAAAACATTGAACAAAGGAAAATGTTATTTGATATGACTCCAAACATTTTAAGTGAGAAGGGGTCCAAAAAAAATAACATTCTCTCATTTTGATAATTTTTTACCTTTAAAATCATGAATATTGGAAATAAAACATAAGATCAGACTTAACTGTTTTCAAGACAAGTGTTAGCAGGTAAAATAACATAGCAAAAATTAGAAGGATCCTTTGACGTCACATTATGGCTTATTTCAGTATTCCTGTTTAACCTTTATCGTGACTTTTTCATGAATTGGAGAATCAGTTTGACTCAAGCATGTTTTCTGAAAGACAAAGTGTTCTTCAATCACTGGCAATGCATATGACCCTTACAATTTCTGTATATCCGTAACATTTAAGCGTTTGCAATTAATCAAAGTTCAGTGGTGGCCAAATGGGGAATCAAATAGCTCTGATTTCACTTGCCCTTTATCTCCCTGTACGTAACGCAATACACATATCTATAACAGTTGGTATTCATGACGTCACTTCAAAAAAGTGTTCACGATGGTCTAATGGAAACTTCAAAAGTTTATTTTGTAGACATAGATCCTACTATTAAAGGATAGTGCTTTTTCTTGTTGTCATTGTCTGTTCAAGACATATCAAAGACACGTAATAACTTCTACAATAATTAAAAACCTATTCGCTCATGTTTTCATTTTTGCTCAGTTTATTTCTTGATGTAAATAATTCGCAAACAGCTAGATTTCTCTGCTCTTTTTAACAAAATACGTTTTTTACTTACTTAAACTAGAAATGCAAATATAGATTTTTTCCCTTAATACTGGATTACTTGTATGTTTGATCCGAGGTCTTGTAAGGTAAATGATATGATCTACTTTCATATCATAAGAGTTTCACAAGTAACGCATTTGATAGAAATGTCAACTGGTTAACACCTTCTTAAAATTATGCCATGTCTTACACAAGGTATGTGATACTTCACTTTGTGCACATTAAACCCAACAGAAACAGAAAAAAACAGTATGGTTGATTCAAAGTAATCTAACACAAACATTCCACTTCACTCATGATGTGATCTCGTGAAGATATCAGGGTGTGCAGGGTTAAACATCGATAGTACAGTAATTTATCGTTCTAATTTAAAGATAACTTCAAAACTCTAACTACCCATAATAGAGGACCAACATATAATTCAACACAAAACGTGAACATTTTCTTTTCAAAGAAAGCGTTGAAAATTCAGTTTATTTTTATTTTCAGAAGAAGAATTTTGAAAAGAAGTATATTCTTATTTCCCAGGGGAAATAATGTTGAAAGGTTCTTTCAAATTTCCTGAACAATACTGACGAAAGGATCTAAAAACATGACCAGTGTACATTAAGTTCATCATAAGTAAATCTTATACTTTTCCTATAATCTTACAAATTGAGGATTGCTGGGAAACGAGTTGGATAGTTTAGTTTCACTATAAGAGAGTTTGCCCTCAATGAATACAACATTTATGCGCTATTACAGTAGAAATATAAGCACATAGGTACAAATTCATAATGGCCGTATCACACATTTCCGGACCCAATATCCCGAACATCATACGAATGTCAAAATTCAAATTTACTGCCGGAGGTGTTCCGATGGTGATCCCGGAGGAAGTTAGAACCGACGGCGTCACGAAGGATACTCAGACAATATACGAAGTCTACCCGAGGGTCACGATAATAACACGAAGTTTACACGAAACGCAACATTTTTATTGAAATTGGCACTTCATGGTCTCACGAATGTTTTAGGAAGTCTTCAAGATGTCGCTCAAGCTTCGTGTGATATTCGTATGGCAACACAATCGTTACTCGAAGGCCAGCCGAACCATGTCTATGATGTCTACACAGACGTAGTGTTTTCTCCAAATTATTAACCGTCTAGGGTCTCAATTCACATCAAACCCATATTCCCTCCTATCCGGTAATTAAGACTATATAATCCGACAGAGCCTCATGTTAAGACGGAGAAGAAGAATAAAAAATATTGATCACATGTATCTCAAGTAATGTTTTCTATATCTTTTCATACATAGCCCAACATATGTTAGTGTATATCTTTTCTTACATGTTAAGTATGTAGATTGTGATAGAACAAAATAAAGTCTAAAAATAGTTACTACTAACCAAGCTGTGTAATGATTGTTATAAAATGGGGTTTTGGGTTTTTTTTGGCTATAAAATGTTTCTTTATTGTTATAAGTTGCGTCAATAGCTGATAATTAATGTAAAACAATTAATTTAGGGATTAAACATTGATTTTCATTAGTTAAAAACGATAGGGCAAGCTATTGTGAAAGATTTGGGTTTGCCGTCGTGTGTTGGAATCGAGTACACTCTGTGTTAGCTAAAATGGTCAACACAATGGCAACAATGGTCAACACGAGGACAACTCGAAGGTCACACGACCTCGCGTGGCCATATGGTAGACCATCGTGAGCCTTTGCGTGAGCTTCGGGTAAGTGTAGCGACGGGTTTGAGACGAAGATTATACGAACTTGTTAGCTTCGGCAATATGTGACACGGGCATAAATAAACACACGCCCGTCAACATTGTTTTGTTCCCACGATTTTCAATCATGGACACTTTATTTATCAAAATACTTCAACATAAAGCATGTAGTCTACATATACTCCAAACTGATTGTTTTTGTAAGTGAATTGATATGGCTTTAAGTAAACTATACACTCTAGATCTGCATAAGAAATTGTCGCCTAAAAGAAAGTCAACACCTAAGTTGATTTTATATTTGAACAAGTTTGGGTAAATTTTGAAAGTCACACCATTTACATTTTTTACTTTTCTCTCTCATGAAAGGTAACAACCGGACACAAATTATTTCCCTTTTTGTAATCATAAAAATGGCAACTCTGAATCAGAAACCTCCAGGGGCGCTGAAAAATTGCTAGGAAATGCAAACGCAACTTCAAAATCGCACTTCAGCAATGGGTCGATAGTGGAAAAACACAATTAAGACTACAGCATGGTGTGAAAGAGGCGGTTATGTCGATTTGGGATTAATCATGTGTCCCTTTAATTACCACATGCAGCTCACTAATCACACTTACTGAAGTAATCACAGACTCAAGTCTAAGGAAACAGAGACTAAAGAACATCAGATCTTAGAGAATGTCAGGTAGCTAGGTGCATAGAACAAAGCCGGTGAGACATTGTCGGACAAAATCGCAAACGTGATTGATCATTTATCTCTTCGAAAGGTAATAATTCTTAAGTAAAGGACACATCTGACAGCAAACTCTTTCGACAAATATAGACACAGGGAAAACATATACTTAAATTTCTGTATTATTGATGCAATAGCTCAGAGTTTGAAACTTAAATATTTTGTGCGTGTCAGATGATATCAAAATTTAATCAAATAACATATATATAACATAATCTTTTGAAACAAAAGGGATCGAGGGATGTTAGCATATTAACAATTTTGATTCTGTTTCATTGATAATTGTCATTTTTGGCATTATCTGATGAGCCCTATTCATTAGAAGAACATTCTATTTAGTTTGAAACATTCAATATGTCCTTCCTCTAATATACGCAAGAGGTCATATTTTCTCGGTATGGATTGTAAACTGCCTAAAATTGCAACTTCTCATTACATCGCAATAACTTTTTATGTTTCCAAACATTATCAAAGCAAATAGCAAGAACAGCATCTGATTGAAGGTCTTCGCTATTGCAAAATCTAGCCAGAGTGTTGTGTGATTGGTTCATTTTCTTTTTTAAATATACTTTTCTAAAATCAAAACACCAAGAAGAATGTTTGAGATTACCAATCTTTCCTAAAGCGTACAAACTCAACGTCTACTTCTTCCGCAAGTCTTATACTTTCTTCTTCACAGTTGACCTGACTTGGACTCTACCAGACGCTCTTCTGTCATGCCAGAGACTTCTATTCCTGTGAAATCAATAAAACCACCTGTTATAAGACAATCACTTCAACGGTGAGAGAAACATTGACGTTTTGTTATTCTGAAATCATTTTTAGATATATAAGAGAAATCGAAGTAATCCGGAAAAACAGTTTTGTGTTTTTTTTACATTCTTATGAAAGAGACATCAGATGATTGAACTGATGACTTAGATATTCAACTGAAAGTGAATGATCACCATTTACTGCTTTGTTTCATTTTATTCATTAACATTGAGCACTGTACATCTAAAGAATCGAACTGATTGATAGACAAGGTAGCTTCTTCCTTACTTTTATCATGCTCCATATGCATGTGTTTAAAAGTTGAGATAACTTTAAAATCAAATACCATCACTTTTACTCATTACCAAATGCAAAAGTAATCACAAAATAAGATTTGAGATGTCCCTGAACTTAGATTTGAACATAAATATGAAGGAAATATTAAAGTAAATAGTTCCAATCACGTTAACCCTATGCAATTCAACACTAGTGGATTACACCAAAAACAACATCTGATGAAAAAAAAATGAGTCCGTATGTCCTGCTTACATTTTACTTTTACATTTTTCAAAAACATTAAGCAGTGCACCTCTGGAGAATATATCTTTCTAACTTCCTGACTGAAAGTGGTTACTTCTTTACTGACTTTTATGAAGCCCATGGGTGCGGAAATTGGTTTGAAATTGAGATACATGTACCTTATCACCATGTCTCAATTGCACCCCGAGGATCCTGCCTGAAAATAATCATTTACAGAAGATGGTTTTTCTTTTGAATTTAAAAGGCACACTTTGTGGTTACACAGAGATGGTGTACTACATTATAAAGTATCAATCATTACTACGTAAATGAAATTGATCACATTGACATAACGATTGATGAGTGTGTCTATAAATTAAAATTCGAACAAAAAGTGTAGAAAATATAAAAGAAAGGTCTCAATCCTCGTTACTTATCCGACCTTGTGATTTTCTTCACACTATTACGAATTATGTATTACCATTATTTAAGAAATCTGTTTGCTAGCATGTTTAGTTATAATCTCTCTTGAATAAACGGAGTACCAAGGACATTGCTTAACTATTTGTGACCATTGTTTATCATATCATATCGACTCAAATTAATCAAACACACAAGCTCAGTTTTTGTTTTCGAATCAGAAAGTGTAACTTCGGGCCAATGATAAGCATAGAAAGGCTTTACTCAATAAAACTAGACTATAAATAATTATTAAAATCAAGTGAAGGGCGCCCTTGACTTTGAAATATGAAATCAAATATGTAGAGAAAAATAATATAGCAAAAATCACCTTTGCTATCCAAACCTATCTACTGTTCAATCTAGTTAACACTAGCTGTAATGTTATGGTCCCTTAAGTCCTACTGTTCAACCACGCCCTCATAACCTCGTATGCTTCCTTTATTATCCTAGTGACATGATACTGTACAAAGTACCCAGAGATGTGCATTTTAATTCCGGGTCGTTTGTGAAGGGGATTCAGCAAAAAACTGCAGCTTCATATTCGATCAAACTTGGCATGCCAATAGCCCTTACTGAGGAAGCTTTTTGACCAAATCGGCGTAGTCATAAATTGTCCAGAATGGCCAAAAGTTAGAAAAAATAAAAAGTGCACTTAGAGACTTGAAAAACAAAACAAATAATGCAAAAAGTATAGCATTACAAAGTCGTAGGTTTTCGGCGCCATCTTGTTTTGTGTCACTTTTTACAAAAGACTGACCACATACACCTCAATTTCTCCCCCATGTCTTCTTCATGTCATGAAATGTTGAAATAGCCTCTGTTATATTACGCCGAGTTTTTGGGATAGAATGGGAGATGCCTGATGCATGATGCGTGATACATGTGGGAAGCGTTATCATTTGATAAGGAAATTCAATTGATAGTGATGCAATATTAATTGTGTTCGAAACAGAAATGCTTAAAATGCACGAATTAATTTTCACTTTTTGCCTTCACGTTTAAAATGCTAATTTGTATTTGATTATGTGGCACTGGTATGTGTTTCCTATGTTGAACGATAGTGTGGTACAAAATGTAAGACCTGGTACAATAAGTGTACTAATGAGTCTTTTGATGGCATGACACACTTTATTATAGCAAGTGTTTTTTATTGTCTTTATATAGCTATGTTATGATTAAAATGATTGGAACGTTAAATCATTGTTTAACCTTCGTTCTAAAATTTGTTCGCACAGGATGTATGTTTTAATTTAGGTTGATAATGATTAAACCATTGAATGAATTATGGTTGAAACCAGTAAGAAGGAGTCAAGAGAACTGTAACCCAATGATAGCTGTCAGTCCCCATGAGATCTGCCGTAGAGGTTGTTCACAGTGAAATTGCACACCATCAATTTAATAATAGAATGTAGGGTCACCCAGAGAATCCAACCTTCAACGATTGAATAGAGCAGCTCACCCAGTTATTATGGTTTTATCTGTTGCTAGCAGAATAAAGTGGTGCCGTTATTGAACAGGTACCTCTCATGGGAGAAATGACGCTAAATCATGGTAATTTCAGTAGATGAAAACAAGTAATTGTATTTTTTATCAGGATACTTTTCCAGAGCATGACCCCATTATGCGAACTACAGTAACAGAGTATTGTTAATATATGAATCAGGTTTGATTTTTGTAATGTCACGGACTAAAATTCTTATGTTGGAACACATATATGTTTGTTGGTGTTTAACCTAGCATAAGCATTGTTATTAACGTTTGAAAATTAATATGAAAGAGTTTTTTAAGTTTTTTTAAGTGACGTCTCCAACAATTATTTTGATGTAACTCGGATCCGGAAGAGTCATACCATGAGACGTTATAAGATATGCTACCTTTGCTTGATGTTCATTACTTTTAGAACAGATCATCATTCTGTATCTCATGTGTCAAATGAATGTATCATGTGAAACTGACATATGAATTTAAAGACATTTATTAGACATATATCAGTAGCTTTTTTAAATCTGATATTCTGCTTTCAAAGCGACTATCAACATTTCTCATTAACATCTACTTTTTATTTGATTTTATGAGTTTAATTAATCAAGCACTTTTTAAGTTAAAAGACTAACCCAGGACACGTTAGAAGCTGTTTTCAAATATAGAGATTTGTTCTTTGAAAACCTTGTATGAGATATTTTTTAATATATATATCTACTCATCGGCAAAGTTATCATACAACTGAAATGACTTTCAATGAATAATAAAAAGTGCTGGCAGGTTGAAATAAAGTCAGTCAAATTTATCAACCGATCTCCAAAACATTGAACAACGGAAAATGATATTTTACATATTTTGTAGTGGGTTCTAAGCATTTTAAGTGAGAAGGGATCCAAAACAAAGATAACATACTCTCATTTTAATAAGTGATTCACTTTAAATTGAACATTAACATGAAAAATAAAACTTCAGGTCAAAACTTAATGTGCTCTAGACAAGTGTAAGCAGGAAAAAACACATTGCATTAACAAACAATAGAATGATTGTTTGACGTCACCTTATGGCTCTTTCAGTATTGCTGTTTAACCGTAATCGTGACTTCCTCATAAATTGGAGAAACAGGTTTGAATCAAGCATGTTTTTTGAAAGACTTAGTGTTCTATAATCAGTGACAAGGCCTTTACAATCGCTGTTTAATCTTAACGTTTATAGCAGTTCCTGCCATTTAGCATTTGCAGTTAATCAAAGTTCAGTGGTTAATTGAGGAATCGAATATGCAATGCAAGAGGACATTAGTCTTCATACGGTAAAAATGCAATTGGCTTTGCTGTTTAGGGCTCGACCAATATCTTCAAATCTTGCCTTTATTGTGAAAACAAACAGTTAATAAAAATTTATGGAATTATGGCAATTCTGTCAAAGGCTCACGGTTTTGTGTTGTTAACTTTTGATTGTTTTTAGGTGTTTTTCTCTACAAAGGCGTCGATCTCGATCCATAATGAGCATAATATACATTTGTCATCTTTTTGCCTGTGAATTTATTTTGTATTTATAGACCTACTTTTGAAAAAAAAGTGCTATCTCCATCTGTCATTGTCTGCTCAAGACATATCAAAGACATTAGGTAAGAATTAGATTATTCGCTTCCTGACAAGTTTTTTAGAAAACAAAATATTAAATTACAACAGTTGTAAAATTTAAAGGAAGCAATTCTGATATAGGAGATTTATGCAATGTTATTTCTTCTTTTCCCTTGTAATGCATACTTTATATATATTTAGAACGAGAGCATTCGTATTAATGAAATCTAAAATATATAACAAACTGCTCATAAAACCATGCATAGACATTCAATATTGATTATTAAACTCTTTATGCATTCGGTTATATTAATCAACTTAGATAACAAACTTAATCTATATAACAGCACGAAAGCTCCTTGATATCAATTATGTCAGGAAACTAACAAGTTAAAACTGGAAACGACACTAAAGTTTGACTGTACGGCATGTAGTATATTACATTATGACAAGTTGTCTAACGCTTCGTACAACAAAATAATAAACAGCACTGATGTGCAATTGTTAATGCAAGAGTTATTATGGTTTGACATTGAAAGTGTCATGAATAATTCCATCACACGAGGGGGGTCAGCAGTTAAAATCCATTTGAGATAACATTTCCCAATCAACTACACATTATATTTAATCAAATAAACGCAATGACTCAAAAAAGACATAAATTGATAGAAAAGTCATACCTCCTCCATCCTGCTACATCAGCGGAACCAGGAAGGACATCAGAGGCAGGTTAGAGCATAACCTTTTTTGTTAATTTTTTGTCAACGAATAAAAGGTTGTTCAACATACCATTGTTTTAATTTGATGTGTCAGGTTTTTTTAATAAGGGTGAAGTGACACTTGCAACTGCAAATTGTTCTCCTTGGTTCAATAAGTATTTACATTTTGTCTATTTGCTCTTTATATTATTGTGCCCGGAAAAAGTATTGGTAAAATAGAGATGAATAACATGTAAAAAATACGTATCATCTGTGCACTTTTTCCATACTCAAAACAGTAACGTTTTCCACAAGCAAGCACATTCATAATAAAAACATACTTATATTACAACTGAGTATATTTCAATATTGCAGATTATGTCAAGTCAATATATGTAACTCGGCGATCGAGTTAATTAAGCAGGTTTATGGTTAAGAGACTTTACACAAATAGATATTGACTAGTTTGTTAACTCTTTTATACACACGACCGTGTTGTTTTTGGAACAAACACAGCATGAACCCTCCTATGACCCGGATATTCACTTCCCTTTCTTAAAGCGATTTTCATTTTGAAAGCTTCACATCAAAATTCTTAAATGTCATCGATAGAAGCTCGTCAAACATCCCGACTTAAAAGCCGGAAATCTGTTCTCCTTTCATCGCTACTCTCTGGAATATGATGCTGTCATTTTGTATCGTTCCATTTATTATAACCCAAAGTCACCGAGAGCATCATGTCCACATTAAAAGGGCTAGCAACTGAATAAGAATTTCTTGTAAACATCAATTTACGAATCTTGTTTATAATAGTAAAAAAATAGTAAAAGTAAAGTATAAAATATACATGTAACTGCAAAGATGACTACATAACCTTTTTAGTAAACATGCTACTTTCTTGGTCTATGATATCATATCTACAGTTAAATTACAAATCTTTTGACCAGAATAGCATTTCTTAACCTCTTGTCTCCCCAAATAACAGATTACCAAACATTAAAACAGGATTCATGGTGGTCGTTTCGATAATTCCCCGACTTGAAACATGACATTTTGATAATATTTTGATTTGTGTTTCAACCATAATCAATGTCTCTCATGACTTTATGACACAATAGATAGTCTTCGTGCCGTAGACACATAGTATTTCTTCTGCTCGGCAATATCGAAAGTAAAGATCATAATTATAAATCACTCGGAGAAAATACAATATCTATTGACTGGATTGCAACGTCAATAAAACGTTTCAAATCAATAATTTGTGATTAGAAAAGGGATTTAAACCTGTTTCTCACTACACATGATACGTTGACAATGCAATTTTGGTAAATCTTCTACACATGTATGTACTGATTTCCTTAAAGTTCAAAGGCTCAATTATGCTTTTCGTGTCAAAGATGGTTACTGTTTACAATAATGTTGAGTATGTCAGATCAAATTCGAGCAGTTGGTTTGAGTTGACTTCATGTGACACCAAATCACTGACACGGCGACTATGAATATTTGTCAAGTCTATGGTATTCTAAACTTGCAATTATGTTGTAAAAATGTAGGACAAGATCACCCTGAAACATAGGGACATGTAACCTGAATTATTGCATATTACAATTGGAAACGTAATATCCTGTGATATCGAAAAATTAAGGTAGTAAATTAAAATAAAATAGAGCCAATGACTCTGTATCTCATCAGGATTCATATTAAAATTTGCTAAAGGGGATGGTCATTGTGGCAATGTGATTTCAGATATCCGTAATGAAATCAGAAATCGAAATGGCTCAAATATTCAAATGATAAAATTGTAACGGACCAATCCTTAATTGGGTGGTAAGGCTACCAAATCTGTTTTCAACGGTTCACCAAGCCCTTTTCAGGAGGCAAAGGGTCGCCGAACTGTAAATCATAATCATCACTAGTCAAAGAGTCTGTACACAAGAGTTCAGATTTCTAGGCCTTATGCTTCTTGAGAAAAAGATGAAAATAGGTTGTAGGGCTTGGTCCCGTTGCGCTTCATCATCAAGATTTGGGTAAATTTACAGTATTTTGCAATTGGACACTAACTTGGAACGTTTATAGCAATGAAAATACATTTTTGTAAATGTATATTCGACTATCATACAACTTCACAAACTGTTAAGAAATGTACATTGATTTGCTATTTTATAATTTGTTGAATTAAACTGAAATGTGAGCTCTGCTCGCTTCTACATTTGTTCACTTCGCTATCGAACTTTGTTATTTTTTTCAATAACGTTGGGATACTTATGTTAAAGAATAATTTCGCCATATAACAGTAAAGCCTGGTAAAATACGATATTACCTTAAAATTTATTTCTTCATTAAATACAATATCTTGTGCGTATTTACTAAGATATACAAATTTGTTTTATTATTTGTTTTCAATCAATATGTTCAAAAGAAAACCCCACATGGTACTATAGAACACATATACAATGTACAGGCGAGTGTCTTATTGGACTCATTATTTGTTTAGCTATTTCAACATCAGCAAATCCTCTGTCTCCAAAGATTTATCGTCTTGGCTGGATATTTGTCATTGATCTGACCAAGTGGGACTGATGAGAAGATCACTGCATATGGATACGATTATTCTTGTAGACTGGAACTCTTCAAGCTCCTTTTTATATCGCTCTATTGATGAACCCTTCTTAAACTTACAAACATCCAATGTGTTGATTGACATGATTGTGATTCCTCGAGTAAGTGCGTTATTGTTTAGCGTTGCTTTGGCTTTGTGTCAGTTGTTCTTGTTGAAAGAAGGTTATTTCGGTTTTGAAGGCCATTGGCCTATGCACAAAAGCAAATAACATTAATACATTTTTACGTGGCAAAATACAGGCATCTTAAGCTTTAATCTGTTACAGTTCGACATTTAAGAGATAATTAAATATATTTAGCACAATTCATTAAAAGAACAATATGATTAGAGCTTAATAGCTTGATCAATTTACAGTTGTATTCCATACAGATAGATAATCATTTCTATGTATTGCTTTTTTATGACATTCAAACAGGAAGTGGGCTTCATTTTCAATACTTCCGCTATCCCACATGTTACAAACAACATCAGAATAAACAACTTATTTTCTTTCAGTTGTTAGTGACAATGAAGGTTTCAGATGCCAAGACAAATCTGCTGTTACATTACTAACGTTCACACATGAAACCATCTTCCATCAAGTATATTAGGAACTAACTAGTTGTTTATGCTATAAGATTTACATTGTATAAAGACATCCTTCAATAACGTTTGTTTTGATGTAGACGGCATTATAAGTTACCATGTGTCCGCGAGTTTGGTAACGACACCTGATACACCTCCATATAAAACCCGCGGACACATGGTTACGAATTTATCTGAGGAGTACCCTTTCTAAATGCTCTAAATCTGACTTGAAAGCATTCTCTCCCCACAGAGGCAAATCAAGTCATGTTGATATAGCCTCTGTTCTATTACGCCGAAATCCGTGGGTTCCGGCAGTTTCCCCTGGCGAAAAAAACCCGCATCACAATCCATTTGAATTTCTTTATCAAATGACAACGCTTCTCGCATGGAAAGCGTGGTTCATATCACAATGCTTTTCCCTTGATTGAGTAGCCAAAACGATGATTTAAGAACAGCGTCGCTGATTGCACAACTAACTTTGATTGCCTCCAATCAGGCATCTCCCATTCTATCCCACAAATTCGGGGTAATATAACTCAGAGCCTAAATCAACATGACTTGATCTGCCTCTGTGGGGAGAGAATGACTTGAAAGATGAGATTGGTCAAAATTGCTATTGATCATATCATTTAGGTATTTACAAATATAGTTTTAAACCATCGTGTTTATGATCAAAAGTAAAGTCTTGTACCGTGCAGCGGATTAACAAAAATAAATCAAAATACGAATAATGTGGGCATTCCTAAATGGATTGGTTGGTCACGTAACCTCGTGCATTCGCACCACCTGGGAATCGTTCGATTTGTAGCGGTCAAGAATCTCCGTTAGTTTGAGTTTGATAGTGGGCATCACATCAGAATGTTCAGGTTGGTTTGAGAGTTCAAAAAAGAGTCTAAGTAAACTTAGTGTCCATAGTGTCTGTTTGCATGATTACTTATACAAGTCAAGTTATTATATATAGATCACTTTAACGTGTACAGACAAATTCACCAAGCAAAATAACGTTACAGTAAACGAGAGAAGCGTGACCTTTGTGTAGTGAATAAAGGGCAAGGGCGATTACTCTTGAAACTACATCGTTTTTTGAGAGCACGTGACCCAGATAAATATAGTTAAATATACCTACGGCACATTACCGGTTTTGACCAATGGGAAGCCGACATTGCTGTGCAAGTCGAGATAATACAGTTAATGCATAATCGATTTCGTCAAATGCAACATTTTCCTGAACTGTCTGTTTTCACAATATTCTATTTGAAGGTTAACACTGATGCTAGTAGTAATGTTTGTTGAACGAGAGTTACTAAATGTGTGATCAGTTCGGTTTTAGAAAACGCAAAAACAGGATTTTGTACACGCTAATATTCAAAAGAGGCGAAACGTTATCTGCATGTATTTTCTTTGTTAAACTATAAGATAAAGATTCTTTCATTAAAAACAATCATTTTTCCTGATATCAGAGGTATCCATCGTTAGACCCTGAAAGCTCCATAAGCTCAACATTTTAGTCATTACGAAACTTTTGATTGGTTAATTGAGACGGACACAATTAGGTTCAAATATTGGCTATTTCATTTAGAATAGACAGAACCTCTGCATCACTTGACATCACACAGACAGCCAGGGGACATATTCCAGTCTTAAATGTCAAACTAAGTACAAATGGAGCTTTCCTCTTGTAGATATAAACCACTACAGGGAGTAATGATGGACTATTAGAAATGGGAAGTGGCCATTTGATAACGCTTAAAAAACATGGTCCATTCTTCTTATTATCTCCACCTAGATGACGAGAGCTTTAAATAATTATTGGAAAAGGTTGGAATGTTGTTAAATCGCATTGAATCACACCAAAATAATATTATTTTTTGTACCAATTACCTCACAAATTCATACTTTCAGCACTTTAACAAGAGAGGCATTAACTGTATTTTCTGTTTATATATTGTGTTGATCAATATGTCTTCTTCATATATACACATATATCTTATATTCATGTCAAACAAAGGAAGTAGAAATGTGAAATAAAAAAACTTTAAAGTCACAAATAAACCATATGGTTAAACATAAATTGTTCTGCAATGGCGGCTAGAGAAATCCCTGCATGATGTCTGAATAGCGGTAGCATACTAGATGATGGACAAAGACGTTATTCTGAACAATGCAAGTGAAGAAAGTATGACAATATGTACATAGGGAAACGTGTAAAACGGTATGAAATTATGAATGCTTTGTATTTCATAGATCCCTCAGATGACTACTTAAAGCATTTAACAGATTACTGTCAAATACTTTTAACAACATATGTGTACATTGATTTTTCGATCCCCAACTATCCCTCTTGATACTGCAGTAAGTATGATTGACGAGGGAATCAACCTTTGATTTGACCCACTTGACGTAACAGCCATATGAATGATGATAGATACAAGCCAACAGAATTCTCAAGTTACAGCTTAACACTCCGCAAATTTCTATGATTGGCAATAGCTAATGCTCTTAAGCTGTGCAGGGTCAGGATCCGTAACAAACAAAATTTCGTATCTCAATTTACGTTTTGTAAGACCGGAAGGATGTACAGACACTTTCATATTCCCGAATGTATTACAACTTTAAAATCTTATGTAACAGTCATTTATCATTTAACGTTAGTAAGGATGCACTAGCTTGAAGAAGTGGAAAGAAACATAAAGAATTCAATTATGTGATTGAGTACAGCGTTGGAAACCCAAAGTACGAAGACTACACAGAGTAATTCACATATTTTATATATATCTTTTTTACAGTATTATATGCGACCAACAGTCAACACTGTTGAAATACGTTCTGAATAATATTTTCGCGTGTCTCCATTCACATACCATGCTGATCGTTTCGAACATGTTTAAAGAAAATGAAAAGTCGATTGATATTCTGCCTTCCCAATGTCTTGTTAGTTTGGCAAATGTATGCAGTGTCGTGAATCGATAGGATAACTAGCCCCTTCTATCAGTCTATGTTTGCTCGTATATATGTTCAGAGAATATCTTAACAAATAAATAGACCGGGTGTCAATAATGCTCCCTATTAAAGGGGATGGAGGTTTCTCATTAAATGAGAGAATGGCGAATTGAAACCCACCTCCAGATTATATCCGCCATTGCCGGCAAACTTTCGATAGAATTGGAACAACCTATTAAGATTAAGATAAATATTAATTAGTATTAATCACCTCCATAGAATCGTAAATTGTACATCACGAAATTCTATTTTTTCCCTATTTATGAGTTAGCTTTGTTATCGTTTAACGCGTTCACGGAACACAAACTTGGCGCAGCCCAACAGCGCTAGGTGATTTCGTAACTTATTTACCTTGTTTCGAACATTCACACCTAAAGCAAAATAAGATTTTTTACCTCGATATCATCAGCAATTCAAACGAAATTACTCATATTTGATATCGTCATTACATAGTGAAGGCTCTTTGTTACACACTCGGCTGAATTCTTAATGATCTGTTAGGTTAGATTTTGTTAAAATGTTTTCTTATCAAAAAGGATTAACGGAGCTAATTAAACTTACATAATCAGATAAATTTATCAACAATTGTAACTACGTATATTATTGTCTATGTATTACTATTGCTCACCATATGAGATTTATACAACATCTTAGTTTCGCACTAGTAATTTTATTTTTATGGTTCATACTTCACATTTCATATGTAATTACCGTTTAAAACTTTTGCGTTTGCAAAGAGTCGTCATTGTAAGTTCACTTCGCTAATAAGTGAAGTATTGTCAAAGCCGCATAAAACAAAAACTCACTCAGCGTAGCATAACGTAAACCTTTCCAATTCCAATATCTTACGAAGGCCAAAAATTATTGTGTGAATTAAACGTTGTTTTCAATTTGAAATATTTGTTAACCTGACAAATCTACACTAAAATGGCATTTTATCATTACCTTTAATATATGGCTGCCACCACTGACTCTTTACATTATCGTGGAGTGGTAGTTTGAGTGCTCCTGTGACCCCGATTGCTGGAGCTTACAAGCTGTACAGGCCAACGATACAAGCCAGACACAAATTTGCCACCGCTTTCTATCTCTCACTATGCCTTTCTTTTCGTATTTATCGTCATCCTTTCCCATCCTACTTCTGATATATCTTCTCTCTTTTGGATGGCAACATCCACGTGTTTAATAACTGAAATATTGTTCAAGACACGTTAAACACCAGCTCATGGATTAGTTTGCCAAATATGTTATGAGCGTACGTGTAAAGATATATTCACTCACTAAGAAACGTTGATAATAACTGTTGTCTTCAACAATTTCGGTTGTAATCAATAGTAACCTTCCATTTTTTCTAGTGACCTTAATTCTTATGGAGTTGTGCTACTTCTATCCGAAAGCAGTTAGGTATGATAATGATGGGAAGAGGTGTATAAGTGGATAGAGATCACTATTGATTGTTTTGAGTGCCTCTGATTAGGAAGCTTATCCGGGATCTCTCCTCTCTGATCTCTGTATAGCAACAAGCACTTACTTTATTCATTTACCTCAATATCTGAGATCAGTGAGATGGTGCCTTGTGATTCTTGATATTAAACAATAACTCAGAAACATGGTCATCGATTCCATCTTCAAGTTGATGAGATGATTCGTCTTCAACTCAATTCTTTCAATAGGTGCAGCTTGTTGGCGCAGATATTTTCCCTGTCATGAAGAAAGTGATTAATGAGATTTTATGTGAAGAAGTGTGAAGAATTGTTTTTACACATGATATGATTGATGAACATGGTATTGTTAGTATAAAAAGAAATGGTTATAATCATTAATTTGATAAAACTGTGTGGAAAACAACATTGTTAACTAAAGCCAGAGTGAATTTACAAAAGTAATTAGGTCAGTGTACTTATATGGAAACTTTATATGGACAGTCTTTGTTTAGCACTCTTTCATGATCAGCATAGAGATGATCACCTTTTTCTTGTAGGAGATAATAATGGTGCTTTATTAGTTCGGGAAATTGGTTTACATTAGTCGTTGCTCAACACATAAAAAGTTAACGTACATAGTGAAATGAGAGCCATAAGCACAGATATCTACATGACCAACCTCAAGTATGTAGACCAATCAGAGAACTTGATCTCCTTCACGACCATTGTTTTACTTGATTGAAATTCATACTTAATACCGAAATGATGGATCAAAATGGACAGATTGTAGTGTGGATGTGAATATCTTACAAATAGATGCAATCTTTTTTCTTTTAGATATTTTTCCAAAATTATTGACCAATTTAAAATTTAAAAAATGATTACATCGGACATCTTTCACAGTTAAAGAAACTTTTAGTAATCAGATGTATAGAGTTGATCTGCTTGTAACGCATAGCTTTGAGTTTCGTTATTTCTACTTTAAATAGATCTAAAATTGATCAGTTTTATAGTGACATGCTCTACCTGCTTTGCACACTGATTAAAGTATCATGACAATAAATGGAGAGAAACTACATGGGAAATTAAAAGTAATAAACAATGTGGTTATACAAGGTAAACTAGTTAATTGAGTATGACGTTTCTGAACATCTCCGAAGTATGGTGGATGGCCCCCAATCTATTATATATTTTCACATACAAAACAATTGAGACGTTTTAATTGTACTTTTTACGTAATTCATGTCTAAAAGACACGTTTCAAGTAATGCTATTTCCATAATAGACAATAATGCTAGTGTTCTCCGTGTTAAACATAAAACATAACAACTTTCAGAGCATTGAATGCGTCATGCTTCACCTCAATAACAAAAAGACAAGAGAACTGTACTGTAACCTAGAAATATCCATCAAACCCCAAGAGAGGTACCATTAGGTTGTTCAAAGTGGAATCACACACCGCCAACTCAATTATAGAGTATAGCGCCACCCAGGGAATCTAACCTCCAAAGATTTAATGGAGTAGGCCACTTTTCATTGCTACTTTTCTGCTACCATCAGAATTAGGTACTGAAGTTACTTCACATCTAACTCCATTGGGGGAGATGAAGCTAACTATTATAGCGTCACTGCATGGGTACCACTAATTGTATATTAAAGCTTGGTTTTATGTGTTTTTCACGGCAACTATTCATTACTGTGAACGCATGTACTAACATTACAGGAAACCATATCTAACCAAGAGTTTTTATCGATTTATTTATCTATGCGTTCGAGTCCCAATTTCAGGTGTGTTTGGTAACTAGAAAGTGGTTATTTGACAGATTCTTAAATTGTTTCTGTATATGTTTATAATTCCCTTAATATAATTGTTTTCAGTGTAACAAAATAGATGATTGAAGTTTATTTCAAATTCCCTTTTTAATATATTTTCTGTTGAAGCAGATGTATGTTCAGGTTTCAGGTTCAGGCATTGTGACGTAATCATGTTCATGACCTCATAACAGTGTAAAGTTGTTGTGTTCATGACGTCATAGCATATTGACATCATTACTGATGATGCAAATGTTTTCGTGATGTCACTTTTTTGTGATTACAGGGCATTGTCAAAAATCGACTGGCAATTTGATACTTCCAGGGTTATATCGCTTGCTTCCACAAGTGATATCTCCTATGAAACACAGTTTTGGATAATAAATATATTTAAATTGAAGTTTTATCTTGATGATTGACCATTGAATGTTCAGATCTACACTTCATATCAAAACCAATGTTTATTAATGAGATGTGTTTGTGTACATTGCCCTGTGTATCGTACCATATTGAATAAACCATTACTGTCTGAAGGATTTTACATAGGGGCAAATCTTACAAATCTTTTGCATAGTAAATATTCCAATTTTGGACGCTAGCATATTTCACATATCTGTGCAAGTACATTATGTATTAATAATGATTGTTATCGTGGAAGAATATAATGTTTTTGAAAATTAATAAAGCTTCGAGTTGGTATAACAGCTTCTTCATACACTTACAATTTCTAGCTCCTTCAGTTTGACAGATGTATAAACATACCAATTCGAATCAAAACAAACATGTTGTGCCAAAACCACTTTTCTAATGTGATCCTTTTATTGGTTCAAATTCATTGTGATATCACTGCATAGTTTATGTTGATATCCACTACAAATGACTGCAAAACAATATCCAGTATATACTGGAGAAGCTTATATTTAAACATTCTCTCCCCACAGAGGCAGATCAAGTCATGTTGATTTAGCCTCTATTCTATTACGACGAGTTTGTGGGATAGAATGGGAGATGCCTGATTGGAGGCAATCAAAATTAGTTGTGCAATCAGCGACGCTGTTCTTAAATCATCATTTTGCTACTGAAACAAGGCAAATGCATTGTGATATGAACCACCCTTTCCATGCGAGAAGCCTTGTCATTTGATAAAGAAATTTAAATGTATTGAGATGAAAGTTTTTTCCGCCAGGGGAAACTGCCGGAACCCACGGATTTCGTCGTAATAGAACAGAGGCTAAATCAACATGACTTGATCTGCCTCTGTGGGAAGAGAATGATATTTAAAGGGCTCAACAAAATGTTAAAATTAGTCAAAATTAAATTAAACGGGAGTTTTCAATAGTTAATAGGAGCAAAAGAAAGAATGTTAAGCAGGGTTTTAAAAACAATATAGTTTAAAGAAAACTTAAATTATTTACATGTTTAAGACATACACGTACATGTCATTAAGATAGTGAACTGTTAAACCGATGACAGGCACGTACGATTGGTAAGATTTTCTCAAGAAACAAATACATGTATGTGTAGTCACAAATCAATATCAATACATACATGGATAGCACGCATAGATTATTATACTTTTCGAATAGAGACTTACAGTCGTGATCGATCATTAAATACATTTTGCTTTATCTTTATGATGGCAACGCGAGTTCAAATTTTCTGGTCAAAAACCGTTACGACGCGGATTTCACTTCTCATTATTGGAGGCTTTATGTTTGATCTGATGTTTTGAAAGCTTTCTATCAATGTCCTGAACAGTCATCAAAGGAAACAAGTCAAACATCCGGACTTAAAAGCAGGAAGTCTCTTCATTATTACCATTCTCAAATCGATACGCTCTCGACTATGGTGCTGCCATTGTTGCTTCGCCTTGAAAGCTGAAATACCGAAATGTAATCTGTATTATCAAGTTTTCCTCATTAACGTCACAATAATAACACCTTCGCTACCAAAAGGAAACAGATTGTATGACTGTTTCATTGAGAACGACATTGAACATAATACAGAAGAAACTATAGATATAGTTTCATAATAGATGATAACATATCATTGTCAAACCCAAAGCTAGATGTTTCTAAAACGAGCTATGTATTGAGAAATAATGTAATATGATTTATCAAACCATACAACATAGAAAATAGGCTAACGACTTTTTTATCTTTATGTATTGTTAAGTCGTATTGTTGAGGAGCAACTTCAAGAATTGAATTATCATTTAGTAAGTGCTTACAAATTCTCTCTCATAATTTTTGGCTTCTTAAGAACATTGAGATCAGTAGTAGTACTTCTTTAAATTTTCCCGTAAATGATTGAAATATTGCACAAGCGGAACTAAAAATCGAAAATGAGGGAGAATACGCCTGCCGGAGGCTTAAAGGGGCAGTAGCACGTTTTTTGACAATTTTATATTCTTAATTTTTCACTGACAATTGTTCATTAATGCTAAATGTATTAATTTGTTAGTGTCAAAAATCTCGTTACACAAACCAATCATCCATAGTCAGAGAACAAATTATAAAGATTTACATAAAATCCATTGGCAGCCATTTTTGTGTGAACACCGTTAATTCATTTTGTGTAAGAAAAGGAATCGCATGGCTTAACTTTACATTATACATGTATATTTGATTTATTACTGCTTCATTTAGTTTAAGTACATTGTCTTTAGATTGGAAGCATTTATTTTCATTTTCCTGACATCATCTTATATTTCCCCTAAAAACGTGCTACTGCCCCTTTAAGGGTGTGCCCAACCTCTAAGTTTTCCTTTTTCAACTCAAACTGAGCAAGAGCTGGGACGAGTAAGGATGACAAATCGTCTATTAAATCTTTATAGAATAGAACGTAAACAGTGATAAGCACCAAGAAAAGAATACTCTTCAAACGACACAAATATATGCATGGCACCGGGATGACGGGAGGAATAAATACTACGCACTTGTCACATACTGGCAAAAACTGTTTAAAAATAAATGGTGTTTCCTTGCTTACCATCTTAAAAGTCAATTTCTGATTTCGTATTCTTTATAACTAAATTATCAACTCCAAAAATATTGCATTTGTACGTTAGAGGAACTACTAAATCTGCTTATAACACATCAATGAAAACTAATTATTCTGCCTTTAACCTAAAGAAACTAGTGATTACATATTATCCTATGGGATTTAAAAACAGATAAACATAAACATTGAAAAAGTAAATACAATAAAATATACAACATAATATTATATTCACACTAACAATGATTTTATCATGTACTAATTATTTCTTCCACTTATTGTATTCTATAGCTATCAACTTTGTTTGAATACATTGATTTATACCATTGATGGTACGATTTCCCGTATAGGTACCATATTCCACTCCTGTCTTTAACTACCTCAACGTCAGCTAATCCCCTGTCTCCTGGGCATTATCATCTTGACTAGTTAGCTGTCCTTGATCTGCACGAATGAGGCTAATGAGATGATCGAACTATAGAAGAAATCGTATTGTTCTAGCTGAACATCCCTTTGTCAAATCGATATATGACTATATTCGCTGATTCACAAGATAACATGAAGCTACAAGTTAATGTACTTAAGATGAAACCCTTTTAGAAAGGAAAAGCGACACAGAATGAACATATACAGAAATATCAGCCACGTTGTAATGTTATAATTTTTTAATATAATGCCATAAGAATTCATAGCAAATACTTTCAATGTGATTTAAACAAACACTCTGTAACAAGTGACATTAGACATTGACTGGCGTCATGAGAGTTAAACCTGTAATGCGATGTACAAACGGAACCATCTCTCAGATACAGAGTAATCCAAGGTCAATTGAATGTTAGAATGGTGCTATCGAATACATTTATGAACGCTGAATGCTTGTTGCTCTGAACGGTGCCCAATAAATTTTTGTCATGTAAATCGGGACATTTTGAATCCCTTGATCATAGATTTGAAAACTTGTATATATGTATGTACATGCATATCTATAATACTCACGGAAACAGAAATAAAATACATTTTGTAGTTTATTTTTGAATTCCTCAACTAATAAATTCAATTCCTGTTGAAATAACAACAATAAATGAAAGAGCAAACAAAAGAATTTATCACGTGCAGGTGCTGTTTGCATGTGCGTTGCCTTGGCAAGTTTGCAATTTACAACATAAGCTATGAATGGGCTCGTAAGAATATTCATTCTCTCCCCACAGCTCAAGTCATGAAATGTTCATCGAGCCTCTGTTGTTTAGACCAAATCTTTGGTTTCGGCAATTTCCCCTGCGATAAGAAGTAATTGCCAAGAAAGATATGCTATTCAGTAAGTACTTTAAAGTAATCTAAACCTTTGACTAATAGTCAATATCACAATTTAGTTAATGTTATTAAATCAACCATAACAACCAAGATTTATAGTCACAGATTGATCCCGTCTCTTTTCTGAAAACAATTATTATTAAATGAACATGTTCTGTGCAGTCTAAACAATAACATTACAAATAATTAGCAAATGTTGAGCAGAAGATTAAAAAACATTCCCTTCAAGAAAAAGTCGCAGATTTGAGTCAATTGCACTAAATAATATATATATCCTAGTCTACAGAACATCAAGTCCTAAAATTTTGAATGACGTGTCGTGCCGAAATCTTTAACTGAACTTACGAAAATAACGACATGTAGTCATTTTCCTAGGAAAACAAACAACTATATGATAAATGTTTCAGTAGAATTCAAACCACAATCCATGAACTAATAAAACTGTACGATTGAAAGGGGCAGTAGCACGTGTTTAGGGGGAATATAAGGTGATGACAGGAATTGAAAATTGATTGTTCCAATTGAAAGACAATGTATTTAAACTAAATGGAGCAGTAATAATTCAAATATTAAACATAAAGTTACACAAAATGAATATAAGGTGTCCACAATAATGGTCGCCAATGGATTTATGTGAATATTCATACTTTGTCCTATGACATCGGATGATTGACTTGTGTAATAAGATTTTTGACACTGTCAAAACAATATATTTAAAATTGACATACAAAATAAAAAATTTAAAATATGAATTTATCAAAAAAACGTGCTACTGCCCCTTTAAAGTAAAATCGTACAAATCAAAATCATGTGAAGTTGTCATAGATATGTTGTATCATTAATCAAAGTTTTAAAGGGGCAGTAGCACGTGTTTAGGGGGAATATAAGGTGATGTCAGGAAAATGAAAATTAATGGTTCCAATTGAAGGACAATGTAGTTTGAATTTAATGGAGCAGTAATAATTCATATATATGATGTAAAGTTTAGCCATGCGATTCCTTTTTCTTACACAAAATGAATTAAAGGTGTTCACACAAAATGGCTGCCCATGTATTTTAGATGAATCTTCATACTTTGTTCTCTTACTATGGATAATTGCTTTGTGTTATGAAATTTTTGATACTTTCAAAATAATACATTTAGCATTAACCTACAATTATCTGTGACAAATTTAAAATATAAAATTATCAAAAAACGTGCTACTGCCCCTTTAAAAGATTTGTAAAATAGCTTAGAATAATGCTCAAGTGTCATAAATGAAATTCTAAGGTTTAGTATTTCAGCCTTTTATAAAACCCAGGGCAGAATGTTGAATACTTTTGATTTTGACTGTATTTTCAATCTAAAAGAACCACCCCCACTACCTGTTTATCTTTTTGAAAATAAAACCTTTCAACAAATAAACAGATAGGATTACAATGTTCTTTTTACTATAATTAGTAGGCAGTTTCCCATTAATTCATGGACAATCAGACTGAAAGCCGACTACATGTCATTTCCTGTTTTCAGGGAAACTCTAGATGAGTTTGTAACTGATATCGCTCTACTTGTTTGTGATGATCTTTAAGCCAATTTTGTTAAAATATGTACTTTTGTGGGAAGGCTTAAGCAATATTAAAATGAACTCATTTAAAGTGTTTTATATATATAGTATCAAATATTCACTGGAACTAGTATCAGGATACTATGTACAGCTGTGTTCATCACTTGTGCGTGTACCTTTGTGCAAAAACCATACCATTTTGGTTTATTTTAATGATATGAATAGAATAATTTAAGCATAACTAATGGAGTATAACTCATTGCTTTTGTTTAGCATAACCTTTTAACTTACAAGAGCGTCTGGTCTCTCATACCAAACGTCACACGAACGTCTGAAGGTACTAGGAATTTCGCATTCTCTCCTCACTAAAGTCAAATCAATTCATGACATGCCGATCAAGCCTCTTTTCTTATCAAACAAAATTCTTGGGTTCCGGCAAGTTGCCCTTGCGGAATAAAATGCACCACATATACACTCAATTGAATATTTGTAGCAAATGGCAACGCTTCTCGCATGGAAAGGATGGTTCTTATCACAATGCCTTTGATATGATTCAGTAGCCAAAATGATGATTTTAGAACAGCGCCGTTCAATGCACAACTAACTTTGATTGAACTCCATCAGACATCTCTCATTCTACCCCACAAACGCGGCCAAAAAGAATAGAGGTTCGATCAACATTTCTTGCCTTCATCTGCATCTGTGGGTAGAGAATGTGAATCTCATATTCTGTAGTGAAATTTCTATAAAATCCACTTAGGTAATGTTACGAAAAATCATACCAATGATACACTGTATTTTTGTTAAGCAATTACTCTGAATTTTATTACTTCCGTTTTCAAATGAGTTAACTGTGGTATATATATGACGTGGCACTGATAACATTTAATAAGTTAATTACATACACAATGTATCAATCGGTGTTCGTATATTGATGCGTATAATCCATTTCATACTCGTTAGATACAAAAACATTTTCAAGTGCTACGCAAATGCAATGAGCTGAAACTGAATGATAATGTTAATCAATTCTTTAATGATAAACTGAATGAGATTTGTAAGAAAACCTCAGGACGTGTAGTTAACGGTAGATTTCAATGATGACATGCTTAATTATGGCCATAGTGTTCGTTATCTTCTTTATTCAATAATTTTGTTTGAACATAATGAAGATTCATGAATCTTTAACAGTTTTCGTATAGCGATCTTCAATTTTTTATTTTACAATTACAAAAAAACTATTCTATATGTTTAATCAATTTAAAGAAAGTGAAATTAAATTGCCTTGGGCTTATTACAAGCGACATTCTTTCTAAATTTCATTTCCTGGCTTCTGCCTCAAGCAAGACGGAACTTGATTACCACAAAGGTCAGACTTCCTCGTTTTATAATATATAATAGTTTTATGATATATTATATAAAGATGAAATCGCATCTTCTAACCAAATAAAAAGTCGACAATTGAAACTTATAGCTGGAAAATGACAAGAATAGTTCAAACGTAATCACAATTCCCTTCAAGGGTCTTATGATAGGCATTCGTTCTTTTTTGTAATGTGTTCCAATTATATTTGACAAGAATAAAGTCAAATCTTCTGAACACAATTAGAAAAAAACTATTTTAGACGAACGAGAAAGGTACATTCAACAATTAATATTTACCCTTGGCATATGACGGTTCTCTGGATAATGTTAGAATCATTATAATGCCTTCGCTGTCGTTCGATATATTCTGCGAAAACCTTAAAATCTACACATATATGCTTCGGGTGAGATAGCTTGTGTATCTAATCGCATGATTTAAAAGTAACTACGGATATATCTAGTTTTTTATTATTCTGTCAGTTGCAACTGCCAGCAAACAATAAGCTTTTCCCAATGAACATTGACAACGTAATAGGCGCACCAAGAACTTTATTTCGTCAAAGTTTATTAAAGGTATTTATATTAATACTACAAGGTATACAGCCTCTGTTATATTACGCCGAAATCCGTGGGTTCCGGCAGCTTCCCCTGGCGGTAAAACATTGCACCACAATCCATTTGAATTTCTTTAAGGTGGCCTCACACTGTCCCGATTTTGACCAACGACAGACACACGAATTAGAAAATTTGATATTCGTACGATTTGACCCGAATATTTGTAAAAAACAGTCATCATCGGAGGCACTTCCAATAAAGACAGAAGGCAACACCATGTTGAAAGAATGACGCACGACCACAAAATGCGAATGCGAAAGGATGCACGACCGTAAAGGAGATTTAGCTTAGGTCGAGTTCGATTGACCCGGAATTGATAACAATTGGTATTGATTTGAATTCTTGCCCATGCGTGAAATGTGGATATGTGGTTGTAATATCAATGTTATGCCATCGAGTCTAAGAACGGTTGTGTGACACAAAGTAAGATAACAAGTCATGTTGTTAGACTTAATCTGTGGCCTCTTGGAACATATTCAGGCAATGATCATATCATATAATTTTCAGCTAACGTGCAAGATAACAATCGTTAACAATTGGAAATGATTCAAAGCTTTCGAACTCAACCTTTACGAATTCTGCACGAAGACAACACTGTGGCAGTACGACGTCGTAACGGGAGTACGATGCATATGCGATGCCTCTAACCAGGTGACGGTAACATCACGAGACCTCTGGGAGTCACCTGGAAAGAGTATCATGGCTGCACAATTCGATTGTATTAAACGATCTCACGACTATTTTATCATCTGTTTTATTCTTCCTGGGCATCACATGAACTTTAAAATATCAACTTTGTTAACCGGCGCCATGTGCATCGAGAATGAATCGCAAAGTTACCGGGATGATCGTGAAACATCTTAATGCTTCGTATTACAGTCAGTAGAGTTTTCATAGCTCCGGCAGCAAACTCGGCAGTGCAGGGACGTTTTTTGGTATGCCGTTCATATGGCAATAGCTACGAATCCGTGTCGTCATCGTATTACCTTCGTGTGATCATCTGTTCAATGGGCGGTTTTACATTAAAATAAAATCGAATGCCGTCGTACTGATCGATAAACGAAGGCTATACGAACACAGCACGAATTCACACGACGTTACCTCGATAGCCATGCGAAGGGGAAGATTGAGACACGGATGAAACACGAAAATGGCATGATCAACAATTTGCTCACTTCAACGATGTTGCCGCCGAAGCCAGAAAAACTCTTGTGGCGGCCAAAAGATGACTTAAGATGCGTTTACGAATGGCTCGATTGCTTACAATCCTTTACGAATTTGCACATTTTCAAATTCCTGTTTCCATCTTTTGTCAAATTTGGCTTAGTGTGAAGCGCCCTTTAACAAATGACAACGCTTCTCGCATGAAAAGGGTGGTTCGAATAACAACGCCTTTGCCATCATTTAGTTACCAAAATGATGATTTAAGAACAGCGTCGCTGATTGCACAACTAACTTTGACTGCCTCCAATCAGGCGTTTCCCTTCTATCCCACAATCTCGGCGTAATAAAACAGAGGCTGTATCTACATTTCATGACTTGATCTGCCTCTGTTGGGAGAGAAAGACTGTACAGCTACTGAACAGAATTTGGTTACTATCCGTTTCACTCAGTTTAGGAGTTTTAGTTTTCTTAGACTGCCTGTGACCAAATTTGGAGACATTGGGTGGTACAAGAGTTAACAAAAGTGGTCGGGGTGCCGTGGTGACATTGATCTAGTGTCTTTGTTGTTCTCTGATTTAAGCTGTGATCAAATATGAAGACTTTGAATGCAACGTACAGACGGACGCCGCTAAATGCAATGCCCTGAGCTCTGTTCCATGATGCGGCTTGGACAATAGCCATATCGTTAAGATTGTAAAGAAAACATGCAAGTATATCTATAGAAATGCAATGTATTTGGAAACACACTTATTCTAATATATGTCGGTGACAGAATTCACAAGACCATTGATAGGACTTAATAAAACAAAAGGACAATCACATTAGTCCCATTTCCCTTTTCACGGAAGGACACAACAAAATGCCATGGGCCTTACTAGACCTGTCCGGACTACAGATCAAGTAGATCATTGAGTGGCTGAAATTCAATTTTATAGATCAAGTTCAATCCTTGGGAATAGAATCGTGATCTTCACAAGGGGAGCAGGTTAAATACTGCTGAAAATAATCAATAGTTGTAGCAAAATGGGCAACTTCATAACACTCTATCATATGTCGGGTCAATCAACAAACACATGTATTTGTGGATCCATTATTTACGATACCGTACATGGCCGACATATCAGGACTCAGGTACATAGTAAAGAAAGTCGATTTAAATCATTTAAGTTACTTTGGTTATACAAACACGTAAGTTGAAATAACTGGAAAAACTTAATCTATATTATCCTACTAATCATTGAATTTTGTCAAAAACTAAAAATGTTAATAACATTATTTCATAACTTGATCTGCCTCTGTTGATCTGCGACTGTTGGCGGGGTGGTAACATTATTACCACCCCACCAACAGTCAGCCCCCTTCATCATCACCATCCCCTTCATTCCGACAGTCAGCCACCAGATCCGTAGACTCCTGAAGAAACAAGCCAATATCGATGTCCTCTTCCAGAAAGGTCCATCCATCCAAAACCATCTACGAGCCAATGGAAAACCCCCAGGATCAACTAAAGAAGACCCCTCGGTGTAGTCTACCACATTCACTGCGATTGTGGCGACTCCTACATCGGTGAAACCTCCCGCCCCCTAACTCTCAGAATCAAGGAACATCGGTCATCAGTTCAGCACAAAGACTCTAAAACAGCAATATCAGACCACATCCAAGCTAATCCTGACCACAAAATCCTCTGGGGAGACATCACAGTCCTTGAAACCAACCGGGCAGATTACAAGATTAGAAAGTATTTAGAGGCAATCAAAATTTACCGCTTTCATCCCTCTATGAACCGTGATCAAGGCGATTATCTACCTTCAGTTTATCACCACTTAATTAAATCTAAGTAATCACTCATTCTGTCCATCTGGCTTCGTCTCATGTATTGTATACTGTAACAATAATCAACTCCATCTGGCTTCCTCTCATGCATTGTGTACTATAACAACAATCCAATCACCATGTACATCAAACTTGTTATATCTCTGTACATTAATCCAATTAATTGTATAAACATATTCACCAATTATGTATATATTCTAAGTAATCACTCATTCTGTCCATCTGGCTTCGTCTCATGTATTGTATACTGTAACAATAATCAACTCCATCTGGCTTCCTCTCATGCATTGTGTACTATAACAACAATCCAATCACCATGTACATCAAACTTGTTATATCTCTGTACATTAATCCAATTAATTGTATAAACATATTCACCAATTATGTATATAATCACGTCCATATCATGCTCTGTATCATTTGCTTGAAAACGGTGTTAGTACCTACACCGAAACGTCACACTCTTGCGATAAAGAAGTTGTAAATCCATATAACTTGTTCTCATTCATCTTACCAACTTCTAAATGCCTCTTAAAGAAGAAAACATTATCTCAGTATTTCAATTTAGTACAATTGATTTGTTTTATTAGTTTCTTTGTCTGTCGTCGACCTTTAGGAAGACAGAACTTGTGTACCTAAACTCCCGAGACTTTTTAAAACTAAATATATCTCTAACACGACACATTTTGAAAAAGATCAAATCATATCTCTGTACGACTTTAAAATAAACTGAATCGTAAACGTAGATAAACAGACAGAAAAGGTTAATCAAATATGAATTGAAGATTGAATACGTTCTTTTATAGATTATAACATATCCGTTACCCTTCGGCAGGAATCGCATTATACGGGAAATGGCTGTAAGAAACAAAGATTGACATGATAGTTCGTACTATTTGTTTTATTATCAACTTGAAGTTTGTTAAACCAAAAATGTACACCTATATGCTTTCTAGGTAAAATTTCGAGTAAATGTGTTAGTTGGCTCCGCCCGTTGTTAATGGTGTTATTTCATCATACCGTGATGACTGTTGCTGAGAATTATTCAAAGGTCTAGGTCTCGATTTTTGACCATTGTCAGATAACACATATTCACACATATGGAAGGACAAGCCTACACAGGTAAGCAAGCATTTTCGATATTGGGGAGACATATCTGGCACAATGTAGAAAATGAAACGAAAATATTGCCAGTGATATAAACTCGCAATAAGAAACACAGAAATCCAGTATGAAGGAGCTAAGCTGAACTTATTTCATCAATTGAGGAGTAGAAACTGCTTGACAGCTCTTTTGACAGTATCCGGTTCGGGAATGTAGATACTTTAAGCTTTTATGCTTGGTTGATCCCATGAACCTATCTGGTGGAATCTTTTTCATTGTTGTCATCATAAAGGCAACCTTTATGAAAACGATTTCTTTTATTAACACTAAATTAAAAACGAATGAATTGGATAAAATTTGATGACTTGATATGACCTAAATGAAGATGTACATGTACTTTAATATGTTGTATGTTGTTAGGACCTATTGACTAGCATTCAATGAAACAATTTGTTAGCTGTCAAGGTGGAAGTAACAAAGGTTTCGATGCCACCAACTGTATAAGGAGACAAGGAAATGCCTTAGGTCTTACGCGACCAGTTCGCACTGCAGATGAAGTAGATCATTGAGTGGTTCAAATTCAATTTTATAGATCAAGTTCAATCCAAGGGAATAGAATCGTGATTTTCCTCTCTTAAGGAGATCGGAACAAAATACACATAATCGATTCATTTTATTTTGTTAAACTTGCTGTCCTGTTTTTTACGATTACTGAATATGGTTCAATCAGAGTGTGATCGGTGCGATGTTGTTGAACTATTACAATAATATGTACAATTTGTCATTACGTCATCAGAAATACATGTTTAATTTCATGTTTTGGATTTACGTTTTGTGAGAGAAGATAATGTTGTTGAGGCGCAAATGTCATTTTTTGATAACGACGTTATTTCCATGATCATAGGTACACAAACGTCAACCCAACAAAAATCACATGATTCATTTGAACAAT
Organism: Steromphala cineraria; assembly: GCA_916613615.1. Classification (NCBI taxonomy): domain Eukaryota; kingdom Metazoa; phylum Mollusca; class Gastropoda; order Trochida; family Trochidae; genus Steromphala; species Steromphala cineraria. Next base: position 10,203,778 of record OU744725.1, read on the forward strand.
CTGGAAATGAGAAACAGAACTCTCAGGCAAACCTAAAATCTTATTTTGTCAATAAAAAAGCTTAGTATTCGCACAATTTTATCTTTTCATTGACTTAGATGTGTTTATATTGAATAATGTGTTGTTGTTTTTTGTGTGTTTCTGAGCTAATCGTTGTTTCAAACTTCATCGTTTCCTCACGTTTAAGTCATTAAAGGGACAGTAGCACGTTTTAAGCTGGAATATAAGTTGATGTCAGGAAAATGTAAATTAATGGTTCTAATTGAAAGACAATGTATATAAACTAAATGGAGCAGTATTAATTCAAATATATAACGTAAAGTTAAGCCATGCGATTCCTTTTTCTTACACAAAATGAATTAAAGGTGTTCACACAAAATGGCTGCCAATGGATTTTATGTGAATCTTCATACTTTCTCCTCTGACTATGGATCATTTGCTTGTGTAATGAGATTTCTGACACTGTCAAAACTATACATTTAGCATTTACTTACAATTTTCAGTGCTACTGCCCCTTTAATGTCTATTAAATCGACATTATCAATATTTCTTATCTGACATAGATGTATCAAACAAACTTGCTAAACTAATTCGTGGCTATGTGTATGTATTTCTGTCATGATCAAATATATATTGTTTATCTAATTTATGAATCTATATATAAATCAAAGACAATTTTATTGCATTATCCTTAATGAAATATTTCATTGATGTTGCTGATAGATGTTCTTATGAAGTTATTCTATGTATGTTGATTTTGAGACGTTTTTGATAAAAAGTTAGCGACATGTAAAATAACTTTCTTTGAACTTTGAAAACCTAAATGCATCAAACACTCTGTTTTACCGCAAATAGCAGATATGTGTAATGGGAACTCACAAATCATATCTTCAGATGTAGGTATAGAGCGCTCTGTGTGTCCATATGTCTATCCGTCCGAACTCATTTCCCCGAGTAGAACTGAAAACTGGATATCTCTAAATCTTCAGTTTGGTACAGATGTTACCAACATGTATGTGGAGCAATAACTTGGAATTAAAAGATTTGAAATGTTGGTCCAAAACGGCTCATGTGTTTACTTTGTTTCGTTTCCTTAGTTTGGCCAGGTGTCTACTTGTTCGGCACTGTGCCGCCAGTAAAAAATGTAGCATTGTTTTACTATTTTCATTTCTTCCGTACAAGTAATACCTTTATGACTATTTAAGATTTGGTTTGATGAAACGATCTGTGTGTTTTAGGGGTTTTAACTCCAGGATGTCAATTTTTAGAAACTTGAAAGAAACGAGAGTGAAATAAAAATGTTGACTTTAACTTTTACACAGAATAAGATGATGATTCTTATGTGATTTATGTAGCTTCCTGCTTGTTTTTTTTTTAATTGTGGATTTCCTTAATTATTGTTTCTTATATGAAATTCAATATAATGAAGGATTTGTGAAACCGGCCATAGTAATTATTTTAGCTGCACCCTCTTTTGCTTTTGTTTTAATTTGTGTTTAATTGAATGTTAAACTGTTGTTTCAGAATATTTTTAAAAATAATAAACATATCATGTTTCTTGTAAAATACATTTAAGAAATTATCCTTCGTAAATTTAATTAAAAAGCCGAAACAGTTCATTTTAAAACGTTTACTTTTTGTATCTTCTTTTGGATACAGCTTAGTAAATGATAAGGTTCAGTTGACATCTTGCATCACCTACTGGGCACACATTAATATTGATTAAATCTCATCATGCACACAAAAGTCCATTCACTAGAAAGTTAAAAGTGGAAATAGGTTGATAATTGCTCATGACTCCTTGGGGTTCAAGATTATGGGACACAGAAAGGGCTTACTCAATAGGAACGATAACGCGGTCAGAATAATAGGACAGCTGTGAATACTTGACTTACATTCTCTGTTAGAAAACTCGCTCCAATAACTGTTGTATACGTGTATGTACTTATAATTATTGTCTCTGTTTGGTAGGTGAAACAACTGTTTTCACTCCAAGGGAGTCAACTCTTCCTTCCTTACTTGACCAGTAAGATAAGACTTACCTCCCTTCAATTTCAGCCATTGTCTAAAATGGCTGCTGAGAAAATGTTGATGTTCGAGCTGTACAATGAAGGTATCACTGATGTGCATACATTGCCAGAAAGAGTAGGAACTTCCTTTTCAACTGTATACAGAGTAAAGAAGAATCTGGAGAGTGGAGCTGGAATAAAACACAACAAAGAGATAGTAGAACTTTGGAGATCGGGTCAGGCTCGGTATTTTGGTTTCCACTAAGAAACGAGCAAATCCATCAAACATCGGGTATGAAATGTTAATAGAAGATCTCCTCATGTCTCCAAGTGTACAGTGAGATTATATTTTTTTGATCTTGGGTGGGAGAAATAAAAAATTTCTTATGTTTTATTGATACAAACTTTTCATTCAAAAAACAGCATTTCCAATTTGATACGAGGGTGATAGTACAAAGAATCATGTGGCAAAACTAGTTCCTAAATCAAATATGCTAAGGTAATCAGTTCGTCTTTTAAGACTTTGAATTACCCGTATTTTACCTAATTCCATCCAACTTTTTTCGACCAGAAATATATGAATCTCAGAATCATTAATGAGATTGAAGGTGAATTTATTGAAAACTTTTGGTGTTTGATTATAATGATTGATGACATGAATTTGCAATGTAAATGTGAAGATGTATGGACGTCATCATTATACCAGAATCCCCCGAAATCTCTATTTTTAGGGTTTTCACGAGAGGGGTAGCGATAGTTTCAAATGGCTTTTGGTCATTAAGCAAGAATCACAACTAGTATATTTATTAATTATAAACACACTGAACTCGAGGTATTTGAATAAAAAAACACCGTTATATAGTTTTATATATCCAACATACTGCATAACCCAAATGACATTCTACATGTCAATAACAATATTATATTATATGCTAATTTGAATTTTCTTAATTTTCATCCTTTTTTGTTGTCATTTATGTATGACGCACATTGAAATTCACAACAAATTCCATTCAGGAAGTATAAGTAATTGATCCCGTTGATCACAAGAGTAGAATGTCAATGATCCTTTTAAGAGCTAACTCAATAAGCTCAATGAATGTGTCCGATTAATGTGACAGCTTTTCATACTTGACTTATCAACTCCTTCCTGATGGGTCCAGAGGTTACCTCATTTAAATAAGAACAGTATATAATTTCGGATATATTAGTCTTATGGGACTTGTCATTATAAGTACATTGACTAAAGTAATTGAGTCGGCAATCTAAAGAGAATGTCACTCAAGTATGAACACCTGTCACAGTAGTCTGACAGGTGCATCTAGACGATTGAGTTTCTTCTAAGGGACAATTGACCTTTAGCTTCTGCGATTAAGAAAATCATTTACCGATTTTCCTCTTGATTGGATATTCTATCTTGAGGTCTATTTTGTATAATGTACCTCTGAAATGTTTGAGCTTGCTGCTATCAACTTAATTGACACGAGGCAACTATTTCAACATTTTATCTTGTCCAAGAGAAAGCTATGTCTGAAATAGCTTCACTTTAGACATAAAATATTAACCGATAGAGAAAGATAGTTCATTTATTCTATACTACTTATGTAATCTAAGTATGAAAAATAACAGCTGGATTAGTAAGAAACCTATCGACAAAGCCCGAAAATTTAAATTTTGTCACATTCCCAGAGGGAGAAACTACAACTTGTAGTTATTAGACAGCAAGCTATTAATCAATCAAGAAGAAGTACTTTTTCGTAGAACATTATAACACTATGTATACATGTACATCGTGTCTTATGTTTCTTTATAGCAAGGCAGACTGGTAAGGACCTTTCAGAATACTGCACTTTTAGGTAATCAAATGTTACAATGAAAATTCATAGTCCATTTGTTTTTACCTCATATAATTCGTATATTAAACAAACCAACATAGTACTGGTATGTATAAGTCAAAATGTCAAATGTCTTTGAATGAGTGTGAGCATTTTTCTCTCCAGGAATAACAAAACTATGGCAAACTTGAGTAGACCATAAAACAACATTTAGTTCAATAATTCCTAAATTGCAATGCTACCGGTAATTCATCCTTTTGAAAATATATTGCCTCTGTTCTAGCTTGTTAAAAAGAAGAAAATTCTTGTGAATACATCATATTTTTGTTTAAAAACTTGTGACATGTAATATCAGGATTGAGTCAGCTTGGTTTTTCCTTTAATGTTGACGAGATCACTTGTGTTTGTCCAAGTAAATACATTCAGTACACAAAGGTTGGTAAACTCATCTTGTTTTCACAATTCGAGTCGCTTAAGATTTGTGTGGATTCAGTCAGCATCGGCATGTTCTTTGTGTTATTCTATGATTCTTGTTAACAAGATTCAGCCCAAACGGCTGATGCTATCAAAGTCAAATTTTGCATGCTGTTATACCTTGTTGAGGAGACGCCACAATAAGCTTTTGGAGCAATTAATAACACATTAACATGAATAAGAATTAACATTGGATACCAGAATGCTGAACCTTAGCTGACACAGTGGTCTAAAACAAGTTTGTTACAGAATTTGAAATATCGAAATATTTACATCTATATATTTTTTTCCAGGAATTTTTTAATGTGCGCAAATTGAAACCTAACAGACGAATTTAAATATTTTGCATGCGAGTTAGGCATTTACAAGGTCTTTAGGATTGAATAATAGAGCAGTCATTTCCGGTCACAAGGAAGGGTCAAACTTTGCTTTTTTGAAATTTTTCCAGGTATTTTTGGAAAATCGTAGCTCATCAACGACATACGATAAGTCATTGTTCTAAATGTCATTAGAAAGCAAAATAATTATATATATTTTTTATAAATAACAATAAATTCAGATATATGCAAAAACCTTTAGTTACGGACCTTTGAATATTGTCAACTACACTTGCGTCTCGAATGAATATGATGTATGTATGTTTGAAAACATTGTCGCCAATCAAAACAGAGCAATAAGTAGTGTATATTAAATCATCAGACAGCTAAGAACTTATTGAACTTGGAAACGTTTACAATAAAATCTGATATGTCCTTTAACATTGAAATAAAGACCTTTAAATAGATTCAATTTTGCTTACGCTTAGAATGTTTATAATGAAAAAAATCGTTTGAAAAATCGTAGCTCAGAAGCAGCAAAGTAAACGAATGTAGAAAGCTTTAAATATTGCTTGTTTGGGGAGAATACTCATTTAACGCATTCTTTAAATATCCACAATTACCTTACTAATTAAACTATCCTAAAATTAATTACACCTACACACGCGTTTTTAAGTACAATATTTGCTTTGTTACATGATGTCATAAAAATTGATAGTAAAAGGTCTGTGAAGACAAACATCGAGTACGGGTCTAAAAATATGAGTGTTTAAATCTTTTGATTTAAGTAGTAAGAAACTTTACTCCTATAAAATGGAAGTTATCTATACAATTTATACATCCATGTATATGCTTATATTTTCTGATATTCCTTATCAACAAGATATTAACAGTTAAAGTGTTAAGTTCGATTAAGGGGTCTGAAACAGCCTTTTTTTACATTTAAGATTTCAAACGTCTTCATCTCCAAAACGGTTAGAGAGAATTCCACCAAATTTTCCGAGCACCGCTTACCGGTTTTTTTTTGTGAGTGAGTACACAAATGATACCAATTATGTCTTCTACACGTGGCTGAAAAAATAAGAAAATATCTTAAATGGTTCGGGAGATATACTTACATACTTTTCAATTACATTTTCTTATTTATTCCACTCAACGCTGCAAGTTTTAGTTTTGTAGAAATTATTATACAATACAATACAATGTAGTTTATTTATGTCTCACCATTTGTACAACATTGGTTAAAATACAGAAGTTTAAAGGTTATTAAAAGCACAAATGCCACCCAATGGGGTTATGAGAGACTCATAAACAATTTAAAAAAATTATATGTATTATTCTTATTTGTTATGGTGCTCTCTCTCTCTCTCTCTCTCTCTCTCTCTCTCTCTCTCTTTTTTTCTATCTCTCTCTGATTTAAACTTCTACATAATAATCATTTTGTCACTCCAGATGGTGTGGCCAACTGGTTGTAGTGGTAACAAAAATACACCGATAATGACCTAAATCAGAAGAATAAATGGTCATTGGTCCCAATGTAATTGAGAGTAGTCGTATAATGTGACAGCTGTTCATTCTTGCCTAACTATCTCTTCGAGATAACTCGCTTCTATTACTCTTGTATAAGTACTCGTAATGACATTGGTTTTCCGACTCAGACATCACTTTTCTACCAATTCTTATTTACTAGTCTTGAAACGATTCACCTCATAGCCAAAACCGAGAAGCAACTGAAAATGCGTGTGTACTAGAATGTGTTAAGTGAAATATAAGTAAGACATATGAATGATGATGTACGAGCCACTTATATGGCTAAAACGAATAATGAGGGCCAAAGACATAGTTCTTGGCACACTCGTTCTGCACTGCGGTAGTCACGTCGATAGGATTGTTACAAGCACTGAGATTATTCAACATGGGAGAATGCCGCGTCCCTCTGAAGATTGATAATATTCACTGGTGTTAATTTCTGTATGCCACGTGGTACTTGAGCCACCGAGTCCGGTCAGTCTCATGTGTCTCAATCTTGCCATGTGTGCTGGAGTTGGTTGCAGAGAATGCATGTGTGCAGAAAAAGACCCTTTGTGTAAGTCCCTGTGACCCTGTGACCCCTAAAATCGGCTTGGTGAACCTTTGATCCTGTACCTTAAATTATGAATTGTCGATTTGGTAGCCTGAAAGTTCTTACTGAATCTCGGGTCACTCCGTTAAAATGTTTTACAATTTAAATGTTTGAGCAATTGCCATACGTTAATTGATTAGCTGAAATTACATGCCTACATGCCTAATTTTAGCATTGGTGACCCCGTTGCCCCTAATAAAATCTGTAAGCCTTTTATCATCTTCTTCTCCAGAAGCACAAGGCATAGAATGCTGAAGTGGTTTGCAGAAACTCCTTAGGTAATGGTTATTTTAAAATGTACTGTTATGTATATGTATATTTTATGTATTTTTCAATGTTGTTCTTCACCATCATTTAGCTTTAAACATGATTAGCTTCTCTGGGTATTGTTCTTTAAATTGAGTAAGTAGCTTCTTTCTTGAATAGTCTTTGTCTATATCTTAGGGGCTTGGGTACTTGGGTTAAACTAATAGCTTATATCATTCTCTGGGATACTTTGAAAGGGGGGTTTTATGTTTCTAAGAGTTGATATTGCTTTTGTGCATAAACCAGGTCGGTGACTGTGAATCCATGTCGGTGTAGTATTTATATATTTTAAGCCCTAAACTTTGTTAGACTTCCAGAATATCTTGTTTTGTGTACCTATATATTATAACCACTTAAACTTATCTCTTATGTATTAAGCTGACCCTACTTCTTATTAAATCCATTTTAAGTTCTAAAATTGTTGTGTGATAACTTTTAATTCTTGTTATGTGGTAGATTGGGGTTTTGCCCATTAGACTTTAAATCTGACACATAACAGTACATTTAGTGACCATGTATACTCTAAGAGGGGAACCACATTCACATCACATCAAATATGAAGCCTGATGAGCTACAGAGCCACTGGTTCTATTTTAAGTAATATGTAGAGATGCATTCTGTATTTAGTGTTACATTCAGATGTTTGTCGATAGCATAAATCGGGCATGCAAATTATCATCAATAGCACCATTCTCTCCCCACAGAGGCAGATCAAGTCATGTCGATTTAGCCTCTGTTATATTGAGCCGAGTTATTTGGATATAGTGGGAGATGCCTGATTGGAGGCAATCAAAATGGGTTGGGCAATCAGCGACGCTGTTCTTAAATCATCATTTTGGCTATTGAAACAAGGCAAAGACATTGTCATATGAACCACCTTTTCCATGCGAGAAGCCTTGTCATTTGATAAAGAAATTCAAATGTATTGTGGTGAAAGTTTTTTTCGCCAGTGGAAACTGCCGGAACCCACGGATTTCGGCGTAATATAACAGAGGCTAAATCAACATGACTTGATCTGCCTCTGTGGGGAGAGAATGCAATAGCACAATAAATGTTTAATATGTCTTAATCGAATTGTTGTTTTCGAGTTCATATTATTTTCAACAAAATGTTTCCTCAAATGCTCTAAGTGATAGTAATGTAAATTCTTTTAAAAAAGTTTAATTCGGAGATAGAAATCTAAGAACAAATAATGTCTTCCGTCCACTGTCCTTAGGAAGTGAAGATTGCGAGACAATTTTCTTGGATTTTGATGTAATCTCTTGATTTGACTTACTGGAGCTACTGGAAGCTCCACTTGATCTGTAAAACCAGCAGTCACGTTGGAGCAAATTGTACACTTCCATTTCTTCCGTGATTAGAAAAGTGTGATTAGATGTTCTTTCAAAGCCACTCTCCTCACCGTATCGTTTCGTTTCGTTTCGTGTCAAACCTCAAACAAAATTAGCAGTCTTGGTCAGTGGCCGTGACAATAAGAAGTAAGGTTAGTATCAGGTATTGAGGGACGATTAGATATATCAAATATTATACCCGTCTTACGAATAAAACACTATTGATTGATGATTTCTGTTGCAAATGAAGATGTTATCTTTTGATTTAAGAGCTAGCTATGATCGTCTGGCAAGCTGTACAATTAGTTTTGGCTTTGCAATGTGAATTTGATTTGGTAATAGATATAATCAATCTTTGCATGTGAAAGATGTGAGCAGTGTGTATATAAAAATATCTTATAAAGTACAGAAGAGGGTACACACCACAGTGGATATTTAATCGATATCTAAAGGCATGTGATTCATTGATTATCAAACGGTCTTTTGAGAACTGACTTAAAAATCTTTTAAATACATGGCTGTATAAACTGTAAAGCCGCTTTGCACACTGTGTAAATTCGCGTTATTACTCATCCGTGTAAGATACCGCAACATAATATTTATACGGCAACATTAAACTAGCATAATATCATAATGAAAGTATGACGTCACAGCAGTGAGTGGTTGTAACGTAACATTGTAAGCGCGCCGTCACAATGACTATCGAGTCGAGGAAATCAATCTTGATATCAGGGCAGGTAATAAACAAAATACTGAACTTCCTTCCAAATAATACTTTTTGGTATAAAACTCGTTAAACTCATTTATGTGGATGTAAATGTTAAATGCATTAGTTATTAGAATAAATTGTAAAGTTTGTCTAAAGATGTTACCCAAAACCGTCTTATCTTCTTAAAATGAAACTATATTCAGTTGGCAGTTTGGTTTTCGTTTGTGTGTAGTACAGTCAGGATGTTGGTGATATTTCGTATCAATTCTTCAAAGGGCCAGTAGCACGTTTTTTGATAATTCATAATTCCTTTATCTTGAAAAGAAAGGCAGTTACTAATTAGTTTAGTGTTTAGGTTCTGCTGAAGAGGTTTAGGACTAAGGTATTATGATTGAAACAACATTTCATATCCGACTGCTAACTTGACATTGAAACCAGTGTTGGAAACATTGAAATGATACTTTTAACAACAGTAGTTTCAAAACTCACATAGATGCTCTTTTATGTTTCTGAAAGAGTGTTGGTATAAATACACATCATATTCTTCCTTTCTATGCAGCAGTCATTTTAGATAAATTCTTTGTGTGTGTTCCACCATGTAATCTTAAAGGGGCAGTAGCACGCGTACGTTTTTAGGGGGAATATAAGGTGATGTCAGGAAAATTAAAATTAATGGTTCCAATTGTAAGAAAATGTATTTAAACTAAATGGAGCAGTAATAATTCAAAGTTTAGCCATTTCGACATAAAATGAGTTAAAGGTTTTCACACTATTTTAAAGGGATTTTATGTGAATCTTAATGCTCTGTCCTCTGACTATGGATTACTGGTTTGTGTAATGAGATTTTTTACACTGTTAGAATAATACATTAAGCCCATTTACTTACAATCATTCGTGAAATGTTTTAAATATTGAATTATCAAAAAACGTGTTACTGCTTCTTAATCTTCTTAACATTTTGCTTACCCTTTTCATTTTGATTATTTATTCTGCAGCTTAAGATCAGTGATTATGAATTATTAAATGGATTAATTTCTTCAACCCCAATCATTCTTAAAGGATATTTCTTGTAAGATGTTTGTCTTCAAATTCACAGGCTTTTGATATTTACGCTATTTATTGACCATTTTTGTGCATGTGAAAATTGATTTAATTAGTATGAGATGCAATGAAATCAAAAACAAGTCTGCCTAAAATATTTATTACAAAGTTGCCATTTAAGCTGCGCAAAGAGGAAGACATTCACGTGAATCTTTTGTATTTGACATTTACAGCTTCTTCTTTAACTTTATTCAAAGTTTATTGTACATAATCATGAAACAGGAATGCCAAGATATGAATTGCAACTTGAAAACGGGACAATAGACAATAAGACGACAACGGTTCCCTAATTTCTACACGGAATCCTGAAGCATGTTGTATTTCAAAGATTATTTTTAAAGTTTTAATGAGTGCAGAGATGATCTGTAAAACACTTTCAATACAGTTATATATGTTGTCAGACTGCATGCTATTATTATATTTATATCGTACTAGATTCATTTTCCTCTCAATGATAATCATATTTTTATTTGGTTAACGAATCATTCTTCTTGAAATGAAACAAAAAGCTTGCATTGTTTATAACTGTGAATACATTCTAATAATGGATTTCCAATGAGGACGGTAACCCAATTAGAGTTCAAATTGTTCATGCCATTGTCGTACTTTTAGTACTATCTGGACGTGTTACTTACAGCTAAATGGACTCTAAACAAAAAGCCCTAGGATAACTTTTAGTTCAATTTCCTATCAGATGTACTGTGATATCTTGTGCCTTAGGTAATAGTCATTTTTATATAATTGATACTCTCGTAAATGACCGTGTGCAAATTTCATTCACAGATACAGTGAATGTTATTGTGAAATAAGTGTGACGTATCTGGAAAATTGGAATATCATTTTGGCCTAATAGGAAAAGGTTAATTCCCCTAGTTAATTATCATCCTCTCTGGCATACTGTAAACTCTTTGTACTCATTGAATGTCCTGAACTTAAGACTTTAAATGTGAAAGGAAAGTCGCATTCAAAACAAGTTAACTCTAAGAGGATTCTGAGAGTCATTATATATTGTTATTTAACAAAACATCAAATCTTCCAGTATATGCTTTATGAGTCATGAGGGCTGAAATTATTTTACTTCCATTTCTATTTCTTAGTAAGGAAAAAGCAAAAGATGAAAGAACCTATCCTGTTAAAGGTATATTTAAAAGCAATAAGTCTGATATGTTCCACTTTATTGTTAATCAAATAGACTTTTGCTTTCGGTCAAAGATGAAAATAAATCTACAAAATGTCATGTACGTTTTAATAATGTTGCCCGATCTGTTAACAGATGCCCAAGGGATACAGTATTTGTTCAGTTATTTTGCTAAAGTTATTACACACTTCTATTTGTTCAAGACCTTTGCATTTAATAACATTTCAAAGAAACATTATATGTAGTCTTCATTTGAAATAGTGTTATCATGATTTGTAACAAAGAACCGCACATGTTACATCTGAGGTCGCAAAACACATAACAAGGCAGATACCTGTTTTAAGGAAATATAAAAATGCTGTAAACATTGTTGCCTATATTCACATGGTATGTCTTCAGACAAAGGTTCATTTGATGTTTTATAGTTCAGATTGTTGACTAAAATGTCGGACAAATTAATCTGGTCATTATAAGTACATTGATTAAAGTAATTGAGTCGGTAATCTTAAAGAAGATGTCACTCAAGTATGACACCTGTCACAGTAGTCTGACAGGTGCATCAAGACGATTGAGTTTCTTTTAAGGGACAATTGACCTTTAGCTTCTGCGATTAAGGAAATCAATTACCGATTTTCTTCATGATTGAAAATTTGAGCCTGAATGGAAACGATGATAACGAAGTTATTAATATTAAACTGATCAACTACGTCGTGTCCATTAAACAGCTTTATTGGAAACAGCTCCACATACGCTCTTATATATGATAGAAACAAAATAAAAAAGGAGTGTTTTATTATCTCTAAGCACAAAATGTTGTCTGTAACACATACAATGTGCTCAAACTATAAATGTAAACTCAAAAGCTCATACAGTATAGTCCTACCAATGGTAACATTATTTTCGCATGCTCCTGACAAATCTATCGACAATGTTGAATATTTTGCAGTGATTCCTGTATAAAACGTTCAACAAATGCTGTTTCGATCAAATTCTAGAGGGAGATTCTAAACGTGTAGAATTGACATGCATTTATTGGATGACAACACTCATTCTGACCACTGCATTCACACTGTCACTAGTAGTTTTGCTACATAGTACATGTAAAGCATCCTTGGTTAATATTTGTCTTTAAGTGTACCCGGAATTCTCGTAGGCCCAGGCGTTAGCCCATATGCTCAGAAACGGGACTATTTTCCGCTTTAAGGCCCATTGGCTAAAATCGGGATGTATTCTTTGGTGTCCTTCAGTCATGCCTTCCAAACCGTATGGTCATTGTGATGGGTTTTGACGTTTTGAAGCCTTATATTATGTATTTATTTTTTCCAATTATTAAATTTTCTCCAGCATTTCTTGAAGATGGGTTGAAACAAATTGTCAATAACAAACGCAAGAAAACACAGATATTCAATTACAAGTAACGAAATAACCTCTTGAGGGGCATTTTAGAAGTTGGAATGACAATAATGCAGAGGAATATATAGATGACAACTTCTTTGTTCATTGTATGCGACGTGTTGACACAGATTCCTGTGTCGTTCTCAAGCAGAGGAAGAGTAATGAGTAGTAGCATAAGGTAGTATATAAGGAAATACAGTCGAACTCGGATATAGCGTACAATCGGATATAGCGAACAAATTTTCAAGTCCCGTCCCTATATAATATCATTTAAATTATATGCGTATAGCGAACACCGGATATAGCAAACTAAATTCTTTGATCCCATGGAGTTCGTTATATCCGAGTTCTACTGTAGTACAATACACAGTAAAGAGAACTTAATGAAAGAGTAATGTAATTAAACAGATTATTGTAAGAAGCCAGGAATCTGTAAAGCAGATGTTTACGTAATAGATACATGATGACACACCACGGGGTGTATACGAAATATCAGCGAGCTATCATCTCACGAGGGGGCGGAGCCCCCGAGTGAGTGATAGCAAGCCGATTTTATTTATTCACCCCGTGTGTCAATCATGTATCTGTTTTATCCAATGGGCAATCTCTATATTTTTCAGTGATGCCAATGAATTTCTGTAATCGTTGGTACTTTTCAACCTGAATTTCTTTCACTGCATTACATATTATGGTCAGCTTGTTATTTTTCTCACTTAGTGACTGGTAATGTTAATATTTTGGTCGCCTGAGCGGTTTCCATTCCTTGATCTCGGCTATGTGTTTGAGGATGCAACAATGTTGAACTTTCTTAAGGCCGTCGGCCCGATATTGCTAGCTCCGCCCTTAAAACTGCCTCTCTCCTTCATGATTGTCGAATCAGGACGTCAGAAATAACTGTGGTGATATTTTCGTGACGTAATAGATATCAGCTTGAGTTTACTTGGTACATGATTTACAACTGCGAAAAGACCAAAGGAAAATATGCCGCCCATTGGATAAATTTAATTAATTGAGGCCAGTGATGTACATAAGAAGTGATTACAGTTGATGATTTGGGTCGTCAGGTATGGCTGAATTGCTGTCTAAGTTCTTCACTGGTATATGACTGTATATACATTTGTATGTCAGTAAACGAATTTTGGACCCATGAAGCCCCTGTTAATCTACCGTGCAAACTATAGTATGTCAATCCACACAAACATTATTGACGAATTCTGCATTTATTTGGAATCTTTTTAAGTTCTATCTCTTTTGCCTCCAACCAATCAATTCTTTGATCGAGTTAAAAATTCAATGAACTTGTGTCAGATCAAACTACACTTCTGCTGAAAATAGAAATCGTTTTGGTGCTAAATATCTTTACTTTGATGTCGGTCTGAACGTCTAAAGTAGTCGTGTGATTCTTGACAGTGAAACATGATAAATATCAACTGAAAGCTTGCTATCTGCATGAAGAATCAAAATGAGTGAAGTATAGAGATGACTGCTAAGAAATTGACATGAACTTTGAAATTAGAGCCAATAATTCAAATGCAAATTCCCTTGGAATAATGTAAAATGCTTGTCAAGACGTTACAGTTTGTCTTAACATATCCTTAAAAGCTCGTGGTTGTAATTTCAAGAAATAAAGGAAAATGTGAGGACAACCATTAAAGCCCCCAACAGTTCATTAGAGTTTGTTCATCAAATATGTAACGTGATCCCGCAATTCAACAAAGCTTACCAAGAGGTACTATTGCTCTTTGTATCTTCCCTGATGCTACTTAAGGAGGTTGGATACAAACTATCGAGTTATTAAGAAATAGCAAAATTTTGTCTTATTTTGTTTTAAAAAATGTTTTGAATCAAATTATGTCATAAAACACTATGTCACCACAGTTTTTGTTCGAAAAAGGGCAAACCCGTTAGGGTACTCAGAATGATGAAAATGAAATAATTTAAAAACTCATATTAAAGTTAACTTTTTAATACTTTTGTTAATTTAATGGGTTTTTAAGGCATAGCAGAATAGAAATAAACTAATTCAGAAAAGGGAGCTTTGCTGTAATATGAAGTAAATCCATACAAATAACCTTTTTTAAAACATGATGATTTTTGTAAAATATTTATTCTTTTATGAAAACAAAATCAAATTTATATATTTTATAGTTGATACACACAAGAATAAGATCCAAAAGAAAGAATATATGTCAGTATGGCATAACAAGTATATTTACATTCAAGTTCGCATTATCAATGAAATTTGACATCCAGGGGAGACAACTCTTCATTGTCACCATTACCCTTTTTATAGATCATTGTTTATGCATTAGTGATTAAGGTTAATTAGAAAATTGAATTTTATTATAAAACAAATTCTTATATTTAAAAATATAATACAGTCATTTTTATTTAAATTAATGTTTTTTTAATGTTTAATTTTTTTACCTCACACTGTCAGTTAAAAATAAACAAAAAAGTATAAACTTTTCAAGCACAAAATCTAACTGTTGCGGATCTGCAGTAGCAAAGGTGTCCAACCTCCTTAAAATAAGACAAATACGAATACAATATGATGCCATTTTTAAGGAAGTGAAAAGTTTTCTTGTGAAAAAAAGGGTCATAATCCATCAAATAGGTAAGGTGTTGACTCAAGCGAAAACAGACTACCGACTGCTGCTTCGCCTTTGATTACAAATGTTACAAGTAACATGTAACAGTTCTATTAACAAGCTTATGAAAAACAACAATGTTTGATGCAACAGATTGTGCAGCAACGTATTTGATGAAAACATTTAATTGTTTCATGTTCCATTTTCAACTTATTTGGTCACATGATTTGAGTAACACATCGTTTATGCAAAAAGAGGAATGATCGTGTATTGAGGCTTCTTGATCAATAAGATTATTTTGTATATTTTGCAATGATTTGACAATTTCGGAAATTTTAAATTCTTCTTTGCAGTCTACAATTCTTGAGATATCCCATATTTCCCCTCAGATTATGTCTTTATGACTAAAAGATTAGAGAGATAATGAGGGTAAACAAATACACTATCAAATCTATGTACTCCTCAAACCAAATCGTTTTCAAATCAGAACATCATGGGTTGCATTATTTGTTTCTCATTTGAAGGCAGAAACGATTTTTTTTTTGTTCAAGAATTAATCCTGATACGACTGACAATCCTCTATTTGCAATTAATCAGTTTCAGCGTTGCTCAAGGGAGATAAAAGGAAATTAGGTTTAACAGGGAATTGTAAATTTAATAAGCCGTTGGGCAATTAATGTTACTGCATTCAAAAACAGCAGGACTAACTTGTACATATACTGCTTTAAGTTGAAATCATTTTGTCAGGATTCTCTGTGTCTGTGCTTATTTCTCAAGCTGGCATTTTTATTTTTTAATACACAAAGTCTTTCATCGTGAATCCATTTACAAAAGCGTTCTTTTATTTGTAGCCTGTCACGTCTTGTCTAATTGTAAAGCCAGATTTTATTTTAGACTTTGTCAATTTTGCCAAAACGCTTTTCTAATTATATCTATAGGCAGTGTGGATATTTGTGGATATCACCAAATGATTCCATTTAGACACAAGTTATCATTTACATGATGATTACGTGATTATTTCAAACTGCACTTGACAAATTATTATTAGTTTAACATAAACTAGCCATAAATCGGAAACTGAATTTAAGACAAAACATTTAACTAGATGTATCCCCAAAGCATAATTTGGTTTAAAGAAATTAATACTCCTCATATTCTATCATGACCAATGTGTAGTGGTCATATCACAAACATAAACAAATGGAAGATTACATTTCCTATGTATATCTAAAGGATCCTTCTACGATGTTGGTGTTTAAATCATATCCACCAAATGCAACAACAAACAGTTGAAAACAAGTGATCCTTTGTATTTGACATTAACAACACCTCCTTAGAATTATTTGAAAGCTATTTTAGACATTAGCATGAAAAGGAACCGCTACAGCTTGTTTTGTAACTTACCAACAACGCTATAGACTATTAGGGATGAGTTAACTTGATTTGGAAAGAACTCATTTATGGAGCTTGCATTTCTGAAATTTTCCAAAATAGAACACGTTACCTTACAAACAGCATGATTAGAACTAAATACCAAAGTAAATAAGTCTGCTGTGAGGAGAATACACTTAGGTCATACTGTAGGCATCGTCCTACAAGTATCTCTGTTGTCATTTCTCATCATAATTCAACGTGTTTTACTTTTTTTTAGGGGCTTTTGTTAACTTTGCCAATGGCAATGTTAGTATATCTTTACTGCAATATTAGCAATGTTTTTATACAATAATGAAAAGGATGATATCTATTTTTTGGGGTAACAAACAATTTTATTAAGATAAATGAAGCACAAATCTTCTTCGATCAAAGTCGATAAGCTTTATGATAATAAGATATTCATGAAAAAATAAAACAGTAATTGGAGGGCTGGTGTTGACTTTTTAGTATGTGTCTTTTCCACTCTATCATGAGTTTAAATGGTTAGTTAGACCACGAGCGCGTAGCACGAGTGGTCTAACTAACCATTTAAACGATTAGACAACAAGGCCCTAATGGTCTAACGTACTTAGATCATGGCCACAAACTTGATTTGTTTACACTTTTACTTTGACATGAATGCAAAGATTCAATAAATGTATATACGGTTGTATTGTCAATGACTGAGAATCTTAATCCAAACTTGAAATTTGAAATTTAATTCTGATTGGAATTAATGGAAAAAAAGATTAAATTATATTCAGTGTGTTTTTCCAGTAAAAAAAAAAACCATTAAAAAAAAAAAAAAAAAAAAAAAAAAAAAAAAATGTGGGGGGGGGGTGGGATAGCGCAGTGGTTAGCACGTTCGGCTTCGGATCAGAAGGTCTGTGGTTCGAATCCCGCCAGGGGCTCGCCAACTTTGTCTGCAGTAGAGAACTGTTCTACACGCAGTCAGTTTTGAGTGCTATGCTATACTGAATTTCAGCGTAGTACCACCCATGGTTCGCTAGTTCCAGCCGATAATCGCAGGTTTCATCGCAATGCATAGCCACTGTTGTGTTACGGGCTTTCTCCCTGCAATAATACTAGCAGCCGCGATATAAGTGAAATACTCTTGAACCCGGCGATAAACCCCCACACCATCACCTTTTACCAGCATATTATAAGGGAGCATTAGGTATGTTTAAAGCGAATTAGTCCTTTTGAAATTTAGATACATTTAAGTTTTAAAAAATAAGTCATGGCATTAACTATCAGTTTTTATGACAAAAACACTATTGGTACTACAACGTTTAAAAATAGCATAATCAGAACAATATGGCGTCATCAAGTGAATCTGCAAACTATATTAGTGTTCAGGCATCGATATATGATGTAATTGTTTTGTTGAAATATCTGAATTTATGATATGAAAATGTCTAGGAAAGAAACATTATGTAAGAACTTTGCATCGTTACCCTTATAGTTGTTGATGAAAATTCATATTTGAACAATTGAAATGTAAGTAAATTCTGTTTAAACGACACAATTCTCTTATCATATTCTTGATACCACACTGGAAAGGATATTGATGCTATACAAATAGCAGTATGAATAAATGAATAAACAGTCGGTAGTTCTCAGTGAAATGCCACCAATTACCACATGTGTCTCCAAAACATGTCTACAAAGATTGCATAATGTATGCAAACGGATTGTGAAGACATATTTTGGAATTCAATTTGTCAGCAATTTGAATGGTTTCAAAGCATGTTACGTCATCAAAAATGAGAAAAAGAGTGGCTATGTTATTAGCATGCTAAATTGTATAGGGTTTGCTGGTTAGTATATGTTTGATCTACTTGAATATCAAAGGTAAATTTTCTTAGTATGTACAGTTAAGGGATAACTGAGTGAAAAGTAATATGCTTCAAAGAAACATTTTTCAAACCATTTCGGGTTTTTTTTCAAAAAGTGGTTCCAATTAGTGCACTTTCACTTTGTATATCATTGAATACTGAATACCATACAGGACATCTGTTCATTTAAATTTACTTCATACGTTTTCAGATTCATGATCAGTCAGATTTTTTATGATCTCATCAAATATACGTTGAGATTGGATAACGAAACTTTGTTTGTAACATTTCAAGATGGATTTTGTCATCTAATGTTCAAATCATATATAAATATACATGTATATATAATAATGAGCTGCAGAATGGTACTAAAATCTTGCATATATTAAGTTATATTAAATTTCTTGATTTATCCTGAAACAATGTTATTTGGCCTTAATCAACAATTCCCTTTTTGAAAATTATGATAGAAAGCTGATTATTAAGGATTCAGCCATAAAGGCCATAAAGGCTGAATCCTTATTGTTATTGGCGTGTTTTTTATTATTAAGGATTCAGCCATAAACCCTTACCCTGGAATCGGGGCACTAAGGTTTTGGGCTAAATTGACCAGTACATTAAAGGTCCATTTCGATTCCAAAATCGAAAATTTAACATTGAATTTTTTTTTCAAAATGCACTTAGAGACCTGAAACTTTGTTTAAAAGTTGCGCAATGAAAAATAATGAAAAAATGCAATCATGACAAATTTGTAGGTCACGTGGTTTGGCCGCCATCTTGGTTTTAGTGCAATTACGACCGTTTCCGACCCCACCCGCCTTTGAGAATCTTCTTCTCTGAAGATACTTGCACTAGAGAGCTGAAATTCATGTAAAACTTATGTTTTTTAAGATCCTAACGTCAATACTGTTCTTGCTTTGACCTTTCAAAGTTGACCAAAATCTAAAAATCGCAAACTTCAAGGGCAGATAACTCAAAAACCAGACCATAGAATTTTATGATTTTTTCATGAGAGTAAGACATGACCAAGATCTTTAAATTGAAAAAATAAAATCGCTCGAGAACAGTCATTTCCGGCCGCCATGACACATTTTCTTAACATGGGGTCAGCTCCGACAGAAAAACTGTAAATGATACTTTCCAATGCTGCTGTAGCTTATTGCTTCACAAGACTTTCATGAAACTTTCAGGATTGATTGCTAACATTATTATCTGTATAATGTATGCGTTATATGTACGGCTGAATCCTGTTTTCGTCGCTTGCGACTATATTTGCTATTGTAGTTTGAATTAAGAACTGTTTTATATAGTTTAACAAATTTCACTTTGTTTTGTTGTTTGACAAAATAGACACGACAACAAACTGTCGCCCTTCCAACAAAAAGATAACATATTCATATTCAAACATAACCTACATAATTTAATTTTTAAAATGTTTGTAACTTCAAGTAAATAAGAGTTGGTATGTTTAATTTCAGAAAACTCAGGGGACTTTATTTATTTGTAATCTCACTTCTTAACAATTTTCAAACCAACTTGAAACTGCAAGCCATTTTCCAACAAAGCAACATAATCAATTACTGAACAATATAGTAACATTATATGTATGTCATTTATGTCTGTGTGGCAGGCAGTTGTAAATATGTATAATTATATTTTATAATAAAGTTGTTATTCCTTTCAAGTCTTTCTGTTTTTATTCATATGTTTTTAGTTGTTGGTCATTAGTTTCCAGTTGTTCAGGGAGTAGTATGCATAGGTTAGGTTTTGTAGTACATGGTTGAGTCTATCTATAAATAGAAGGGAGGTTGGGTTAGGTCATTTTTATGTAAGCTATTTTCCCACAGTTTAACCCAATCTGTCCTCTCATTGGCCGATTTTGAATCAGTCAATCTTCTGCCATATTGCACTTCCTCCATGGTCACTGAACAGCACAACACTGAGCACTGACAGACGATTTCAAGATTAATAATGATAAGCTAAGGTTAGTAATCACTGTAATTATCAATATAAATGTAGTTTGTAGGATAGTGTAAAGTATTTATATCAAACTGCATAAATCATTTATTTCATTAACTTTGTAAACCTAAACTTAGTATTTGTAATGATAAGGTGCTTGCCGCCATTTTGTATAACTTCCTAAGGTAACTAATCTAATTCATTTATAGTGTTTTAATCTAAAGTTATCTTTTATTTCTTTCTTCTCTATGTATGAATGTATTCTGGGTGAAAGTTAATTGAGGTGAGTGAAAGAATTGTTTAAAGTAACTTACATGTGTGAATAAATCATTCATGGTAGTTTATGCGTTTTACCATTTTAATATGTCATAATATTCACTATCATACAATTTATAACATGTAATATATTGTACTGATATTGTATTTAGGACATCATGATGTTTGTGGATCCAACTGTGGTTTTGGATGAAACACCCCGGAACCACATTCAGGGTATGCTATTTGTATATATCTTTTATTCATGTATTATATATATTTATCATCATGCAATCAATTGCAAGATGTAATGTTCATGTGGCCAGTAATAATTATCATATTATGATAATTAGTTTATGTGAGTAATGTTTACATGTTTCGTAGCAATTACATTTGTTGTTATGTGAAATGGAGCTGACTACGAATTATCTCCCTTATTTGGTATGTGATTGATCTATCACTTATCCATTGTGGTTATTCATTTGAAATATTCTAATGTAATTGATAACATTTCAGTTATAGGTAATCATGAAGTATATTGTATCTTTATGATGTTTGATTACATAATATGATATATTGTGTAATGATGATTTGATATGTGTAATATATGTTTTATGAATATTTATGCAATGTTGTGATGGATTTTATATTGTATACAATTGTGTTTTGCAGGGTGTCAAATATCCATGCTATGCATCTTCATGCAAGAGTGAATAAACCCTCACACCCCGTGACCTCTTGTTGGTTTTTCATCTTGTCCCGACAAGAACCCGGTTACATTTTGGAGCCCCCAGTGAGGAACAGCTGGTAATCCACGTTGGATTGAGACGAGAGATCATCGTCCTTATGGATCATCGACATGGATGTTCTCGTCAGTGACCTTGTGACCTTTAGGATGTGACCTTGGATGTTCATAGTGACCCTTTGGATGTGTTTTGTGTTATTCATGATGTGACTATGTGATTCTTGGACACTATCACGGTATTTACCTTTTGTGTTTTTGATATGTTTTATACTTTGTGTTTGAAGTGACATTGACATTTCCATATATCAAAGACTCTATACTATTGCATTTTTTCTAATTCTACGTTGATAATGTAATTATTTGTTTACATTCTCATATTGCCGGCTTAACATAATCGTAATATTGTAATTATTTTGCTGCAGCTATTCAACATCTAATTATTTTGTAATAATTCATCGTTGTTAAACCATTTTGAAACTTTGCTATTTTTTGGTTTGTTTACAATCCATCATGTAAATTTCATTTGTTTATCCATTGTATTTGTTTACATTTTGGTGATCACCCTTTAATCTTTAATTTAATTTGTACTTTGTTTCATGTTTGTTTAAATTATGTAGGCCTACACTTGATAAGTTGAATCTACATTTGGGTTAATCTAACCTTCTGTTGTTGGATTAACTTAGGTTTAGATTGGATTAGTTGATTAGTTAATTAGTTAATTAGTTCTTTGGTCAATTGCTTAGTTAATTAGTTAATTGATTATTCACACATTTTCTTTGTATGCAATCATGTGAGTTTGATTTGTGTGATTGAGATATTCTATCCTCTGCTTTCCTGATTTATTAAATTAGTAAAATTTAAGATAGGTTTAAATAAAATTTAACATGTAAGTCTTCAATTATTTGACTGCCTTACGACCGACTGATTTAGCTTTCTATGCTGCACTGCCCTTAGGATCTCTTTGTTTACTACCATGTCTTAGCTTATCCTTTACCTTTTGCATTCCTCTTTCCTTTTCTGGGGTTAGGCATTTAGGTTAATCTTATTGAATTTATATACCTAGGGTTTGCTTATATTCTATCAAATTAATTTTCATTTGCTCTTTAGGGTTTGTTTATTTGGTTAAAGTTCATTGCTTTAAGTTAATTTGGTTAAACATACTTAGGGTCATTGCATTGATAAGTTTATTGTCTTAATTTTGTTTTGATTAATCGAGGTAGTTCATTGTTGTTGTATGTACTTAGTGTAGCCTAAGGTTTCTTCCACTTAGTTAGTTTGCAATTACAACCAATACAGCCACATTGTAATCTACATATTGCCATTTTCTCAACATTCATAATGTAATTTACATATATTCCCTTTGTGTTTCAGTTGTAATTTTGTCCTAAATCATCCCCACAGTTACACATTCCCATTTGTGTTTCAGAAATAACCATGTCCTAAATAATCCCCACAGATACATATTCCCTTTGCGTTTCAGGTGGAAACACGTCCTTACTTGCATATTTCCATCATTAATTTTGTTTATCAATTTATATTTGTGTTAAATTTTTGTTGCATTTTTGATTTTGTGTTGCAAGCATGCCTAAATTTCCACACTCATTACTTGCACGTTAACATGTACCCATTCCATTTCAAAATATTGCATTTGTTCCATAATAATCTAACCTTGTAAAGTTTTCCACTTCCAGTGTTTTGAATTCTTCAATTACCATTGTTTGTTAAACGTTGATTGTTTCAATTCCATTTACCATGTTCTACTTGTGATGTACTTCACAGGTCACATTAATTTAATTCATACTAACTGTTGTTAATTAAATCTTGTTTGCACTTTCAAATTTTCAACTACACTTCACTTCACATTGTTCAGTTTGTTTATCAATTACACAAAGGAGTGCCATCATGTGAATTCATAAGTGCTTGTGATCAAATGTGAATGTGCTGCACTATTGTGCAGATTCGAGATTGTGATATTCCACTTCTTGGATTGTGAATTTGTGTATTGTGATTGTGACTCAAGTATTCCACAATGAATCTGAATGAAGGAGAACTAAAGAGTCTGCTCACTGTGTTCGCCAAGATGGGATTGAATCCTCATGCTGATACGCCTAAGGATTTGAAAGGTTGGATTTCTGGTGTGGCACAATCAGAAGGACCGCTTGTTAAGACAGAGCCGGGTGAGTTTGCAACAGAATCCAACAAGGTGATTGATCCGACAACCAAAACAGCATCAGCTTTACACCACTTTCCCAAGTTACCCTTCTTCAGTGGAGAGACTGGCAAAGACACACGCTATGATCTATGGAGATACGAGGTGGATTGTTTGTTGCAGTCGAAATCCTATAGTGATGATGTCATGCTCGAATCAATCAGGAAGTCACTGAAGGGTGAGGCGGCACTGTGTGCAATGAAGCTCGGACACACAGCAAGCATCCAGGACATACTCTACAAGCTAAGGAGCGCCTTTGGAACTCTTCGAAGGAAGGAAACATTGATGTCCCAGTTTTATGGATCAAGACAAGAGGACCACGAAGATGTCTCTGCATGGGCTTGTCGGCTGGAAAACATCATGTATCAGATAACATTGCAGCGCTCCATTCCCCCACAGGAACAAGACGAGATGCTTAGGAGCAAGTTGTGGGATGGACTCAAGCCAGGATTGAAGAGCCTTGCTGCTCACAAGTATGAGACCATCGCCAACTTTGACGAGCTCAGGTTGTGTCTTCGGGAAGTAGAGTTTGATATCAGGCGTGACAAGTCATCTTCAAGTACAGTGACAAAGAGGACAGCAACTGTAAAGATGGTCTCTGCGCAGGATCCGGAGCTAGTTACAAAGGAAGAGGTATTGGACTTGAAGGCAATGATGATGGAGATCAAGAGTGAGCTTGCTGAACTTCGAGGTCGACAGTCTGCTCAAGTTCTTATGCACCAGCCCTCTCAGTCATCTGGACAGCATGGACGAAGAGGAAGGAAGCAACAAGGCAAGCCAAATGGACCTCCACATCAGGATCAGTTACCCGCTCAGCCTGCGCAAGTGCCATTTGCCCATCCTCCACCTCAGATGCAACAGCCTTATCTAACAGGACCACCACCACAGCAAGCTCAGTACCAGTTCCCTCCACAAGTTCCACCTCAGACAGGGCTAGGATCACAGGAGAGAGAACCAGTAAAGTGCTGGAGATGTGGATACCCAGGACACATCGCAGTTGGATGCCGAGTTAGACTAGACCACTTGAAGCGTCCTTTAAACTCGGACAGGCCTATGGAAAGGGGCTACCCCTAGGCTACCAGACACGCCCCAACATACAGGTACCAGATGGACTGGTTGGAGACTCAACTGAAGTTACTATAGGGATTGAGGGTCTGCCGGTAACAACACTTCTTGACACTGGAGCAACAGTATCAATCATGTCAGAGAGTTTCTACAGGAACAACTTCAGTGCAATTCCACTTGTGCCTATAGGAAACATCTTGGACATTGAATGCGCCGGAGGAGAGCAGCTTCCCTATCTAGGATACATTAAAGTCAACATTAACATCATAGGAGGAGGCATTTCAGTTGATGATATTTCTTGTTTGATGCTCATCGTTCCAGATACCAGATATAATGCCAAGGTACCAGCTTTACTTGGAACTAACGTATTGCGATTCTTTTTGGATCTGTGCAAGGAGGAACATGGAGCTAGATTCTTACAGAAAGCTAACCTTCATACTCCATGGTTTCTAGCTTACAGGACAATCACTCTCAGGGATAAGGAGCTGGAAAAGCGTGGACATTGCCTTGGATTGATTAGGAGTACCAACGACAGGAACTTGATCATCCCACCGAATACTAACATGGTCATCAAGGGACAAGTTACAAAAGGTTTTAAGTTGCCAGTGACCTGTGCTCTGCTCCAATCAACCATTAACTCACCTCTTCCTCAGGATCTCGATATCGCTCCATCCATTATCACTTATAACTGCCAAGATCCAGCTACAGTTGACGTGCATGTGTCTAATGTCACAACCAGGACCATCATAGTTCCATCAAGAGCACTAGTGTGTGAGATACAGCCAGTATCTATTCCTGAGCCACCTACTGCAGAAGCTAACGGATTGGATGACATAATCAACCAGATTGACATAGATGTTGCTGACCTTAGCCAAGATGAACTTCAACAAGGTATGAATGTCATCAAGAGGTTCACTGACATCTTCTCAAAGGATGATGATGACATAGGCTGCAGCAATATGGTACGTCACAGGATAGACCTCGTTGATGAAGTTCCCTTCAAGCAGCGACATAGACGTATTCCGCCAGCTATGTACGATGAAGTGAGGAACCATTTACAGACTTTGTTATCTGCAGGTGTCATCCGGAAGTCGCATAGTCCTTGGGCATCGAACGTCGTGCTTGTTAAGAAGAAGGATGGACGTCTGCGAATGTGCGTAGATTTTCGCGACCTCAACCAACGCTCCATAAAAGACTCCTATGCGCTTCCAAGGATAGAAGAACTATTGGATTGCCTCGGTGGAAACAAATTTTTCAGTGTGCTTGATATGAAAAGTGGATATCATCAGGTGGAGATCGAAGAGTCGCACAAGCAACGTACCGCATTCACCGTTGGACCTCTAGGCTTTTATGAGTACAACAGGATGCCGTTCGGACTTTCTAATGCGCCAGCTACATACCAGAGGCTCATGGAGCAATGCTTAGAAGGTTTGCATCTCAACACATGCTTGATCTACCTAGATGATGTCATCATCTTTTCTAAGACCTATGAGGAGCACCTAGACAGACTGCAACAAGTTTTCCAAAGAATCAGGGAATGTGGTCTCAAACTGGCAACGAAGAAGTGTAAGTTCTTCAGGAGAAAAGTGCGCTATGTCGGCTACATTGTTTCAGAAAACGGAATTGAAGCAGATCCTGACAAAATCAACAAGGTACAAGAATGGCCAACGCCAACTAACCCAGAGGAAGTGAGGAAGTTCTTAGGATTTGCTGGGTACTACAGGAAATTCATTAAGGACTTCTCCAAAATTGCCAAGCCACTTTCTGAGTTGATGCCAAAATCTGCTTCAAAGAAGAACAAGCAGGCCAAGATAGTTGATTGGACCTGGGGAGAGAAACAGGAATGTGCTTTCAAGGAACTCAAGCATCGTCTCTCCATGCCTCCTATCTTAGGTTACGCCGACTGCAACAAGCCTTTCGAACTCCATACAGATGCCAGTGGCCATGGACTTGGTGCAGTTCTCTACCAGGAACAGGAAGGACAGCCACGGGTCGTTGCTTACGCAAGTAGGGGATTGAGCCGATCTGAGAGAAATTATTCAGCACATAAGCTTGAGTTTTTGTGTCTTAAGTGGGCCATCTCGGAGAAATTTCACGACTATTTGTGGGGCCATGACTTTGTGGTTGTCACGGATAATAACCCCTTGACTTACGTCTTGACAACAGCAAAGTTGGATGCGACAGGACACCGTTGGTTAGCTGCAATATCTAGCTATAACTTTACAATCAAGTATCGCCCTGGAAAAGCCAACATGGATGCCGATGCTCTCTCTCGCCTACCGGTCAAAGAGGATACAGATGACATGGAACAGATTGGAATGGAATCTGTCTCTGCCATATGTCAGTCTATTCATGCCAGTAACTTTGTGGAAAGTTTGTGCCTCTCTGCGGATGTTGTGGATGAAGATAACTTTGACCTTACTGATGACAAGTGTGACCAGAATGCAAGGGATTGGAGAAGAGCTCAAGCAAAGGATCCACTGTTGGCAGAAGTCATCATGAACTTGCAGAATGGTTTGCGACCAGACAGGACCAAACACCTTCAGGATAAGGACATGACAATAATCATGAAGAGCTATAATCACCTAAAGCTCAAGAGAGGAGTTCTGTACCGAGTCACCAATGTTAATGGAGCATCACGGGAGCAACTTGTTTTACCCTCTTCAGTGCGGAGATCAGCTCTACGAAGTCTACATGACAACGTTGGACATCCAGGACGAGACAGAACAGTTTCACTTCTTAGGGAAAGGTTCTACTGGCCAGGGATGGCCAACGACGTGGATGAACATCTCCAGAACTGTGAACGTTGTTTGAAGAGGAAAACCCCAACCAATATCAAGGCTCCACTTAACAACATCAGGACTTCGGAACCTCTTGAACTCGTTTGTATGGATTTCCTGTCCTTGGAACCGTCGAAAGGAGGTATCGAGAATGTTTTGGTGGTAACAGACCATTTTACCCGTTATGCTCAGGCTTACCCAACCAAGAACATGTCAGCAAAGACAACTGCCGAAACCTTCTTCAACAATTTTGTTGTGCACTACGGTCTTCCAAGACGGATTCATTCGGATCAGGGTGCAAATTTCACAAGCAAACTAATGCAAGAACTGTGCCAGCTTCTCAAGATAGACAAGTCAAGGACAACACCATACCATCCTATGGGAAATGGGATGACCGAACGCTTTAATCGGACCCTTTGTGATATGCTGGGCACTTTGGATCCTTCAGAAAAGAAAAATTGGAAGGCTTATGTAGGTCCACTTGTCCATGCCTACAATTGTACCCGCCATGAATCAACATCTGTGTCACCATTTTTCTTGATGTTTGGACGTCACCCACGCCTTCCCGTAGATCTAGCATTTGGACTAGATATTGAAAGCCAAGGGACCCAATCGACGACAGAGTACACCAGATCACTTAGACAACGGCTCGTAGAGGCTTACAACCTGGCTTCCTCAGCGGCAGAGAAGTCCAGAAACAAGCAGAAGACGGTATATGACAAGCGAGCAAGAGCATCAATGTTGGAGAAAGGTGATCGTGTGCTTGTGAAAGTTGTGGCCTTTGATGGGAGACATAAGCTTGCCGACAAGTGGGAGGAAGATGTTTATGTAGTGCTCTGCCAGCCAAATCCATCTATTCCTGTTTTTCAAGTAGGAAAGGAGAGTGGAGAGGGACGCAAGAGAGTGCTACATAGGAACCTCCTGCTACCAGTTGGATCCATGCCCATCAAGGAACCACTGATTTTCAAACACCGGAGACGACTACTACCACCAACACCTGTGCGCCCACCGAGACAGAGGAACATGGTAGAAGAAACATCAGTTCAAGATTCATCGGATGAAGATTCAGTTGTGCTGATCGCCCATCCCCCAGTACCTTCAGTGTCTACTGAGATGCCAGTAGAACGGCCGGCTGAAGAGGAGCCCATGGAAGCAGTTGCAGGAGATGGGACTCCTACTGTGGAGAGGGAGGAAGAACAGCCAACTGGTACTGCTGGTCATGATGATCAGCAGGAGCAAGATGAATCCGAGGCTACAGGTGGTGGTGAAGACCAAGATGACAGCCAGGAGGAACAGCCAGATGACCAGCCTCATCACCCACGGCGCTCATCCAGAGCAAGGACACAGCCCGCATGGATGAGAAGTGGTGAATATGTGTGTTCAGCTGTTCCGGCTGTGGATTCAAGTGTGCATTCTAGTGTGGATTCCGGATCTCCAGATTGGTTAGCTCGGGCCAATTTCCTCAGTTCCCTCCTAGCTGATGACAGATTCCGGAACCAGCACAACAAGCTGTCTGACACTCTCCTCGATCTTGTGGCAGGCAAGATCAAATGACGGGACGTCATTTGTTGATGAGGGGAAGTATGTGGCAGGCAGTTGTAAATATGTATAATTATATTTTATAATAAAGTTGTTATTCCTTTCAAGTCTTTCTGTTTTTATTCATATGTTTTTAGTTGTTGGTCATTAGTTTCCAGTTGTTCAGGGAGTAGTATGCATAGGTTAGGTTTTGTAGTACATGGTTGAGTCTATCTATAAATAGAAGGGAGGTTGGGTTAGGTCATTTTTATGTAAGCTATTTTCCCACAGTTTAACCCAATCTGTCCTCTCATTGGCCGATTTTGAATCAGTCAATCTTCTGCCATATTGCACTTCCTCCATGGTCACTGAACAGCACAACACTGAGCACTGACAGACGATTTCAAGATTAATAATGATAAGCTAAGGTTAGTAATCACTGTAATTATCAATATAAATGT
The DNA here is from genome assembly GCA_916613615.1 of Steromphala cineraria. Lineage (NCBI taxonomy): Eukaryota > Metazoa > Mollusca > Gastropoda > Trochida > Trochidae > Steromphala > Steromphala cineraria. Next base: position 10,233,349 of record OU744725.1, read on the forward strand.
AGTTTGTAGGATAGTGTAAAGTATTTATATCAAACTGCATAAATCATTTATTTCATTAACTTTGTAAACCTAAACTTAGTATTTGTAATGATAAGGTGCTTGCCGCCATTTTGTATAACTTCCTAAGGTAACTAATCTAATTCATTTATAGTGTTTTAATCTAAAGTTATCTTTTATTTCTTTCTTCTCTATGTATGAATGTATTCTGGGTGAAAGTTAATTGAGGTGAGTGAAAGAATTGTTTAAAGTAACTTACATGTGTGAATAAATCATTCATGGTAGTTTATGCGTTTTACCATTTTAATATGTCATAATATTCACTATCATACAATTTATAACATGTAATATATTGTACTGATATTGTATTTAGGACATCATGATGTTTGTGGATCCAACTGTGGTTTTGGATGAAACACCCCGGAACCACATTCAGGGTATGCTATTTGTATATATCTTTTATTCATGTATTATATATATTTATCATCATGCAATCAATTGCAAGATGTAATGTTCATGTGGCCAGTAATAATTATCATATTATGATAATTAGTTTATGTGAGTAATGTTTACATGTTTCGTAGCAATTACATTTGTTGTTATGTGAAATGGAGCTGACTACGAATTATCTCCCTTATTTGGTATGTGATTGATCTATCACTTATCCATTGTGGTTATTCATTTGAAATATTCTAATGTAATTGATAACATTTCAGTTATAGGTAATCATGAAGTATATTGTATCTTTATGATGTTTGATTACATAATATGATATATTGTGTAATGATGATTTGATATGTGTAATATATGTTTTATGAATATTTATGCAATGTTGTGATGGATTTTATATTGTATACAATTGTGTTTTGCAGGGTGTCAAATATCCATGCTATGCATCTTCATGCAAGAGTGAATAAACCCTCACACCCCGTGACCTCTTGTTGGTTTTTCATCTTGTCCCGACAAGAACCCGGTTACATCTGTATAATGTGAGGTAATGAACTGATGCCCAACATGAAACGACAGATGATTGAATTGCAGATGATACATGTATCTACAGTTTTAAAGACTATATATTTGACAGGTAATACTAATATTTACTAAATCTGATATCCATAATGTAATCAATTTGAGTTAACATGATGTGGCACATCAATGTTTAATTTTCATCGAAATGAAACGGTCGTTTCCAATGCCGTATATCAGGCTACAGTTAAGGAATGTTTGGTTTTCTGTCATTAATACAGCATAATTAATAAACTTTTAAAATCCTATTTATGTATAAAATAAAAAATAGATGTGTCATCTAAAATGTCACCCCTAGATTTTTTCATTTCCTAGATTTCGAGTTTATTTCGTGATGATATCATAAATATGAAATGATAAATGTATTCTTTTATATATTTTTACCATTTTCATTTAATTTTATGAGATAAGTATAGAATCATAATTATTCTGTTAGATCACATTAGTTTGTTGTGGCACATGATGTTCTTTTTGTGAAATATGTTCTTAAATAACTTAAAGATAAGAAATTCACCTTACTTATTACATACATGTTCTGAACATCTTCATGAGATAATTTTGGTTATTTAAAAAAAGTGGTGTGTAACCAGTTGATACTTATTGTTCCGTAACCAAAGCAGGTTATTCAACGAAAGTGATGTCATAATGCCATACTACTTTTGCAATCAACTGATCGGGTTAGTATTTAATTTGTCATATTTTTCCATTTTCATTTATTCATATTTTCATAGATATATGTGCAAACTTATCAAACGAATATTCGCGTTCCGATTTCAGCTATTTCATCGCTGAAAATATTTTGCCTTTATTTAGTTTGGAAAGAGATATCTTCTCCTTGTATTCAACGGACATATTTTGTCATCATGGAGCTTTGTTGCTTTTCCCCCGCGAATAAATAAAAAGATTGAAATATTGAGTTGAAATATTTTCGATATTCAACACTCACTCGTTTTGTAATAACCAAACGACATTAAGAACAAAATATTTTTTGTCTACCTTCTTATTTCTATTTAATATGAGTTTATTCTTTTCGTTTTACTTTTCATTTAATAGAATAAAGGATGAGTTGATATGTTTTCACATAGTGTGTCATCAATGTCAGATATTTGTAGAATCAAGAAGCTATTCGGTAATTAATTCAGGTTACCATGTTATTTCCTGTCATTAATATTGCAGCCTCGTCATCAATTTTAAAACCTTTAGAAGAAGTCAAGGTCCTCGTTAAAGCAATGTTTGAGGTTTTTTTTTTTTTTTTTTTTTTTTTTTTTATTGGTTCCATTGATTATACACATATACAGTTGTCATGGTTTTACAATAAGAATAACAGACAGTTGCATGGACAGTTGTGATAAAAAAATAATTAAAAAACAAAAAAAACAATAGGTACATCAGTGTATATGTATTGGAATTATTAACTTCAGCAATCAGTCAAATTGGTCATGTAAGTACTGGTAAGAGAGGCTTCCATTTGCGATTAAAATTTTCTAAATCGTTATTCTTCTTTGAAATATATTTTTCAACAAAAAATATTTGTTTCAGAGTTATCAAATATAAGTTAAGTTTGGGAATTTTTTCTTTTATACTGCATAAGTGAATATGTCTCTTTGCAGAGATAATGATATGATTCAGTAGTCTATTTTGATATAGGGTACCAAACCAGACCAAATATTTGAATAATATAATGTGGGAATATACGTTATTGTTAAGCCAAATTTGTAAATCATTCCAAAAAGTTTGGGTCACCTGACATTTCCAGTACACATGACAAAGGTTTTCATTTTCATCATGACAAAAACAACACAAACTATTATCAACCTTTTTCATTTTAAGCAACTCATTTTTTGTATATATAATACCATGTAAAAATTTGTATTGGAAGTCTATTAGTTTTATATCTTTTAACCCCTTTTTGTATACTGTAAATATATTTTTCCAATCAAAGTCAATTTCAGGGAATATATTTTGCCATTTATCATAAATTTTGGGCTGTTTTGCATTTGAAATGAGTTGGTCATAAAAAAAACTGCAGCCTTTTGATCTTTTCAATAGATTCATCTGGCAAAGGTTGATATTTAAATTCCTGATAGGGATAGAATGGCAATGTCTAATAGTGTTTTTCCATGATTCAGGTAATAGATGTAATAAATATTCCAGATCTAGGAAAGTACCTTTGATACAGAATTTTCCTTTTAAGGATTCTATTGATAAAAGTCCATTTTCATCACATAAGTCTCTGATATTTATGATTCCTTTCTCTGCCCAATGCTTTATAAAATGTTTTGGGTTTTTTGAAGTTGTGGTTGAACCACAGAGGTTGAGACAGAATTTCATCAATGTTGTCAGAGTCCACATCATGCTGTTGGTGCAAAAGTTTCCATGCTTTTAGAACATCATGCCAAAAGGGGTTTTTAATTTTCAAAAGTATTTGAGAATTTGCTCCAAATCTGAATATAGATTCTAAAGGTATTTTACATGGGTTGTTCTTATCATTTTTTCTAAAGTAAGATCTTAAGACAGATAATTTTAAGGCATTAATAAATCCATTTGTATCAAACATTCTCAATCCTCCTTCTTCAAATTTGTTTTTCATTACACTTCTTTTAATTTTATCATTTTTATCATTCCAAATAAATTTGAAAAAGATTTTATCCAAAGAAGTGATAAATTCTGCTGGTGGATTTGGCAAAGAATTGAAAATATGAACTAACTTAGAGATTGCTAATGTTTTTATTACTGTTATTTTACCAATAAGAGTTAAGTTTCTTTTTCTCCAAGATGCTAAGAGTCTATTAATTTCTTCCAGTCTCTTCCTGGTGTTAATTACCCACAAGTCTTCAAGATCTGGTGTAAACTTAATACCAAGAACATCAAATTCACTATTAACCCATTCAATATTAAGGTCATGGCAAATTTTGTCACTAACTTTAGCTTTGGATCCAATCCAAATTGCTTTGGATTTGTCTAAATTTATTTTCAAACCTGACATCTCATAAAATGTGTTAATTGTGTCGATAGCAGCATACAGAGTTTTTTCAGTTCCATCAAGAAATAGTTCAGTATCATCAGCATATTGATCTAATTTATATTCAGTGGCATCAATGACAATCCCTTTGATATCTTCATTATTTCTAATCATACAACCAAGAATCTCAGCTACAAAAAGAAAGAAATATGGTGATAATGGGTCACCTTGTCTACATCCCCTTTCATTAGCAAAAAAGTCAGAAAAATTACCATGTTGAATGACACAAGATGTAGTATCATAAGTTAATATATTTATCCATCTTATAATTTCAGGGCCAAAATCAAATTTGTGTAAAACTAGATTGATAAAATCTTTAGAGACAGTGTCAAATGCTTTTTCAAAATCAATCAATATAAGCAGTCCAGAAATGTTTTGTTTTTTTGTTTCAAACATTATGTCATATAGCAACCTTGTGTTTTCACTGATAGTCCTGCCTGGTATAAAACCGGTTTGATTAGAATGAATGAGTTCATCTAGAGTAGTTTTTAATCTCTGTGCAATACAAGAGCTGATAATCTTATAAACAGCATTTAGTAGAGTGATAGGCCTCCAGTTTTTAAGTAATGTTCTATCTTTGCTAGATTTTGGGATGCAGGTGATAACGCCTCTCTTCATACTGAGAGACATTTCATTCCTCTCTGATACATCTTTAATAAATCTATAAATCCATACTTTTATTTCTTTCCAAAAGAACTTAAAGAAATCAATAGGAAAACCATCAATCCCTGGGCTTTTGTTGTTTTTCATTTTGTAAACAGAAGTGCTAATTTCTTCCATACTGATTTCACTTTCAAGATTGTCTTTTAATTTCTTATTTAAAGTTGGAGTCTGAATGTCTTTTAAGCAATCTTCTTTTCTATATTGATCATGAGAAGAATATAGATTTTCATAAAAAACCTTAACTTCATTAAGAATTGATTTACTATCTGTTATTACTTTGTTGTCATTAGTTTTTAACTTATTGATATTTATTTTGGAGAAATTTCTATTTTCTAGATTACAAAAATATTTTGAGGGTTTTTCACCTTCTTCGTACCAAAGAATTCGGTTTCGAATTTGAATCCCTTTCATCTCCTCATTTTTTATTTCTTCCATTTCTTTCTTATATTTAGAAAGCTCATTGAGTAATTTTTCGTCAATTTTCTGAAAGTTAATTCTGATATTATCTTCAACCTGTTTAATTTTTTGTTCTAGTTCATCTGTATTTTTTGCTTTTTGCTTTTTAATGTAGGAAGAGAATGATATAGTCTTTCCCCTAATATTCATTAATAATACCTCTAAAAATAAAGAATCAGAAATTGTAAGATCAACATTTTCAATATTTTTGTTGTCATCTATCGCTTCTGTTGAATATTCCTTAATAGTATCCAGTAATACAGTTCTGACTAAATCACCATATTCAGGGTTTAGCAGTAAAGAGGCATTAAACTTCCAGTAACCATGTCCTCTTTCTTGATTAATAGTATTTGAAAAGGTTAATGATATTGCTGAGTGATCACTTTTGTAACCTGGGAGAATGTCTGAATCCAAAGTAATATCAAATATGTCTTCCGATACAATAAAGAAATCAAGTCTAGCTTGTTGTCTTGGAGTTTTCTTCCACCAGGTGTATTTTCTTGTTTTATCGTTAAGTTTTCTCCAAATATCAATAAGATTGTAAGTTTCAATAAATTCCAATACTGTATTTCTTGATTTTGGATTATTTACATGTTTATAATTCTCGAGATCAATTGTTGGGTCTAGCACTAAGTTCCAGTCTCCAACTATTGCCAATGAGTCATTCTCAAATTTTAAAATATTTTCAAATAAATTGATATAAAATTGAGGTGTATCATTATTGGGACCATAAAGATTGGTTAAGGTCATTCTTTTATCTTCTATTGAAATATCAGCAATAATGAAATTACCATTATCATCAATAATGGTTCTATGAATTGTAAGATCAGTGTCATTGTTAAAAAGTATGGCCACTCCTCTTGAGTTTGATTTATAGGGCGCTATGATTAATTGCAAGCCCCATTCATTTCTCATGGTATCAGTAGTAGTTTCATCTATGTGAATATCTTGCAAACATAGTATAGAACATGATTTCTTTCTATAGATGTTCATTATTTCCTTTCTTTTGGATTTATTTGCAAGTCCTCTGCAATTAGCTGAAATTATTTTGATCTTTTTGACATTACCCATTGTGAATTAAGAAATATTTCTTAAACATTACAAGAATAAGTAAGACCAGTAAAATCTGCCAAGACAAGGGGATGTCAGAGTAAACTGAGTTGAGTTGATGTATAACATTAATAATGTATCTGTCTTCTAACTGCTTGTTTTCTTTTGAGTAATAGTACTGTAATTTGATTGGAACCATTTTTTCTTGTAAATGAAAAGTAAAAAAGAAAAAGAAGATGCTAAAACAACAAAACGAGCAAACCATGCTCCTTAGCTACGAAATCCAGTGAAATATTGACTAAAATGTGCATTCTTTGAGAGATAAATTATACAATGAGTGAATGACATCTTCAACTCACATTGTACATGAACTGTTCTACAGTTACGCTGCCGTCGCAGGCGATGAAAGTTATCTTGATATACTGTACTGGCGTACACTAACTGAGCAACACTAATCTCAAATTTACGATATGAAGATATACGTGAAAGGATACAAATAAGATAGCAGTTATTATAAATACGAACCCAAGAACTGCCATGTGAAAACTAAACAACATCCGGTGGATAAAGCTCCGCAGTGAATGGGCTATAAATAACTTAACACGTGTATTTGTTTACAAATACTAAGTAGACACAACTTTCACAGTCCTCTTTGCTATGAATAGAAGCAGCTTATGTCCCACTGTCCGATTGTCACATATTGATACGCACATTGGTGTATTATGTAATGAAGTCCAACTTAAGAGTTCTCCGTAGGAATCTGGTTGGTATATATATCTAAATTAACAGTAAATATATAGTGACCTTGCACCCGGCAAGATAAACATGTATGCATCCGTGCATACTAGTAGATATAAACCTCAGAGTTCTTCGTCCAGTCCAATCGTCCTCCATGTATCCTGTGAATTCATCCTTATCTGCAGGGAGATTTTGATACCTTGCTCAACTATTTTTGTCTGAACTTTGTGAGATTTACGCAATTCAAACGCTTTGTTTGCCAGTCGACCTCTTTGTTTTTTTAAGATAACAGGCAAGTCGGTGCGTATGCTCACCTTCTTCTCTTTCAGTTTCCCCCAGGATCTACTCGCGACATTTAGCACTGCTTGTCTGTCCACTGCTCTCACAAACTTGACTACTATTGGTTTGGGCATTGAGGCTCGAAAGTTTACTGGATCTGTACTTTTCCTTGGAAGTCTGTGTACATTAGCGAGAATCATTTGATCAACTCCCTCAACCCCCAAGTCCGCAAATACGTCTTTTGCTGCCGTTTCTGAATCCTTATCGTCAGGTATGCCGTAGATTAAGAGGTTGTTTTTCCTCGAGTATAACTCCTGAGTGAGAAGTTTGGACTCAAATTCTTTCCTCATTTCAGACATTTCATTTTTCAAAAGATTAACTTCGGCTGTATTCGACTCAATTTTGTCTGAGCTGCATTCAACAACATGTAAAATTCCGGAAGTTTTTTCGTGCAATTCTTTTATCTCACCGTCCATAGAATCCAAGCAATGTTTGAGGTTGATGAATCCCTGATCTATTTTGTGTAAAAAATAGGATATGGTAAACGAAGTATTACAAAGTCACAAATAAAGCTTAGTGCTCTATGTGTTTTTGGTACCAAACTCACGGTAAACTTTGAGAAAAATACTATCCTCTCTTGCAATCATAAGACAAACTGGAAACAAATAATAATCAAACATCATCAATGATTATTGATAAGTGTTCCCAACTTTTGCTTTGAAGATGTGATCCTATAAAGAATGAAATAACACATTCTTGTTACAATGTCATTTTTTGCGAACATGAGTTGCAGTCTCTTTACCGTCCATTTAAGTAGTAGCTCGGATAAGGCAAGTGATTTGGTGGCTCCAAAGGCCTGTGTCTTAATAGCTTAAAACGTCAGTAATTGAAATACAAAAGGTCAATATGTAGTGAAAGTCAGAGTTAATGAATATACCGAGGTATATATCACGCCAGTTCAATTTGACGTTCCATTAATTCTCTGGCTTGGATGATTCATCAATAGCCAGTTTCCCCGACTCTTTTGAGCCGAATACGAAACTAAAAGCATAGTACCTTAAATGGCCTCCCACCCATACTTGATAGATGGTCTTATTACTTATGTCATATTTAACCTAGAAATGCGTGAGAAATATATATTTGGAAAAAAAACCTAATGATGACATTTATTGACTTATATGATTGCGATTTATGAGTGTTCATTTCAAATGTTTATAATATTTCAAGCTTTGACAACATAAACATAACTAAGAAGTTTGGTTACTTCCATGTTAAAATGTCTACTTTTTAGATACATCTTTATATTTACAGGTATATTACATTGAGTTCTTAACATGTTGTGAACCACTGACATATTTCCAACAAATGAAACCAACAAACAGAAGAACAAATCATTAACATTTTGTAATGATTATGAATGTCAATTCTACACAAAGAGTTCTGACAAAAACAATAAGTTTGGAACAAAGTATCCCTCTTATTAATCCATCATTTTCTTTAACAATCAACCATTCAAAATCAAAGGGATCATAACAAATTCTGCACTAAATCTAAAGTGAACAGGGGTCAAAAGTTTGGCTTTCTACACATTCGTTGAAATGATTTCTACAAAATAAAATCTTTATGGTAATGAAATGTGTTTCTTAAATATCGAAATTTAGCGTTTTATCTTTTCCAAAACTACAACTCTAAATAAATAACATTTCCTGGTGGCAGTTAACCTTTAAAGTAAACATTAAATCTACATCTAATCTTGTCAATTAATGGAAAGGTTTGGATAGGTTGACAAGACTTGGGGGATTGACAGTTAAGTTTTATTATTAAATGCTTATCCCTGCATTTTTATGAAATTAGCCATTATTGCTGCGCACCTTATTTAGATAGAAATAAGGATAATTACATTGACTGAGTGAAAGGGAACAAATATGAATTTGATTTAAAGTTGCTGTTCACTTATAAAGGATTTGAAAGAGGACAAGAAAGTACGGGTTTTCGAAATATTGACCTTCGATAAAGTACTATCCAGGACATCACTTAAAGGCGACAAACAGGTATGAAGCCTTCAGCAGTTGAGAGTCAATAGTTCCTAAACATAAAAAGTACCACTGTTCTCCTGAACCCAGTTTCAAATAGACATGAAGGAACAATTGCGATTGTTTTTAATAGAGTGGCTATTGCTAATTTTTTCAAATTTTAGGGTGACCGGCATCCATTATTGAGAGTTTGTCAAGTGACTTAGCACCAGTACCAAGGTCACATGATTAAGACTAGTTGCAATTTTTCGCAAATGCATAAATATTGCTCAATACATAGCTTTACAAATAAAATTTCAGATTTTTCTAACGTCCATTCTTGAAGAGATGAATTTATGAACATAGATAATTTTTCCAAACATAGAGAAGATTGCATTCTGTCCCATAGGGTCATATATCCCTATGCTAACTATATAATGAAGCCAAGACGCAAAACCTACCTAAATTTCCTTAGCAGGTGCCATTTGCTATCTTGTCATAGTGTGATGAACCCGTTTCTTTGTAACTTTCACAACAAAGTAAAATATATCTAGAATAAACTGTACCACAAGAACTGTTTTTGCTGAGTATGTAATTGATGTTATTTTCCTTGTATTTAACGTGATATCATGTGAACAATATTAATAATAATAATAATTCACTTATATAGCGCCTCATTTCCAGCAAGAGCTGCTCAACGGCGCTGGAGAGGGAAGGAAAAAGATAAGATACTGTGTACAAAGTCACTGAGATTTAAAAGTTCAGCGGATAGAGAACAGATAGGTTTTTAAGTCTTTCTTGAAGCATTCAAGGGATTCACAGTTTTTAAGGTCATATGGGAGTGAGTTCCATATGACAGGGGCAGCGCGATCACAAAGTTTTGTAGATGTTTATGGAACACGCAATTGGAGCGGTTCGGAAGATCGTAGAGCAGTTCTTTCAAGTACAGAGGAGCCGAGTGGACACGGAGAGCACAGAAGGTCAACACAAGAATTTTAATGGTGATTCTATGTTTTATGGGAAGCCAGTGTAGTTGCTGAAGTATTGGAGTGATGTGAACATCTGGTCATGTTCGGGTAACCAAGCGTGCTGCCTTGTACTGCATTCGCTGCAAATGTGAGATTGGGCCCGATCTGGAAATAAGGGAATTACAACAGTCAAGTCTGGATGTGACAAGAGTTTTACATGTATTATTGTCAGTGTACTTCCGGATTTTACCTATGTTGGATATGTGGAAATTTGTTGATTTTGCTGTATTCAAAACATGTTGTTTACATGACATTGTTCTGTTCATGGTTAAACCAAGATTTCTGATTTTAGAGGATGGAGTCACACAAACTCTGTCGATTGTAAGTTTGACATCAGTTATTTTGTCAAGCTGCCTTTGAGTGCCAATTACCATGAATTCAGTTTTAAGTAGTTTGCAGTCATCCAGGAACCCACATCTATGCAGTTTTCGATCTGATTTATGGCAGAAGCTATGGAAGATGATTTCACTGCAATATATAATTGCTGGTCATCGGCGTAGCCATGAAAATCCAGACTATCATTCCTGATAAGGCGACCGAGGGGCTGAATGTAGCAGGTGATGCTGTGACTGATGGAATCGAATGCTGCAGAAAGATCAAGCAGCACCAGTAGGACCACTTCCTGTCTGTCCATGGATAGTAAGATGTCATTTTGGACTCTGTTTAATGCGGTCTCTGTGCTGGGAGATCGTTTGCAGGCAGATTGGAAGGGTTTTGACAGATTGTGATCCTGGATGTGGAACTGAAGCTGAGTGAGTACTACTTTCTCCTTGATTTTGGAGAGGAAACTGAGATTAGACACAGGTCTTAAGTTACGGAAATCACTAGGATCAAGAGATGGTTTCTTGAGGATTGGGGTCACAACAGCCTCCTCGAAACACTGTGGGAAGACTCCAGCTACCACGGACGAGTTGATGACACTACAAGCAGCTGACACAACAGAGGGGAGACAACCCTTGAGCAACAAAGTAGGGACAGGGTCCTTGTAACAAGTCTTATTTGGTGCTGCCTGCAACATTGTAAAAAAGAGAAGTGCAAAACTTGACAAAGTGGAGCCTATGAATGCTTTATCATATTCAAGGGGGTCATGACCCGAGGACACTGAGGATATGTTTTCTTCAATTCTATCTACTTTATCCACAAAAAAGCAGGCGATATCGGTTGCTCGCTTCTCCGATGTGGCGGCTGAGCTGTTGGTTGTCACACCAGACTTGGATTCAGTCAGGGACTTAACAATAGTGAAAAGCCTTTTACTATCGTTCTTACTATCAGTTATCTGTTTCCTGATGTGAGTCAGCTTACATTCTCTGATGAGAGAGTTGACCTTGTTTCTGCAATTTTGGTATATTTATTGATGGACAACAAGTCTAGAGGAGCGCCAGACTTTTTCAGCATGTCGTCGATCATGTTTGGCTTCTGTGGTTGGGCATGGAAATATCATGTGAACTTTGGATACCCTTCTCTACCTTCTTAATAGACTGTGGATAGATTATGTCAAGTTAAGGACTGATCATATGGAACATAACTACATCCAAAACAGATACACTGGTAAAATTCTTTCTAATTACATAGCTATATTCATTTGTCCAAGATATAGATCAGTTTAAGTCATTGATCTCAGGTGTATTTCATATCTCCTTCAAAATAACGATACAATTAGTACCTGTCAGTTCAGGGACTTTTGAGGATTGGTTATTCTTAAATAGTTTTACATATCAAATCCTCGGACGGGAACTCGGGAGGGTGGGGGGAGGGTACATAGTGTAGGTATTAGATAGTCCTCGAGATTTTCTAATGAAGTTATGATTATATTTTAATAGTTCATCGTGTTCTTGCTTAGTTGCGCCAGCATTTCCATGAATAATTAATGGTACATTGAAAACCTTAGTAAAAAGTATTCTTTAATTCTTAAATGACTGAGTGGGGCAGAAAATAAAGAAGTGGCGTGCATCCTCCAAGTGGTGTCCGCATCTATATAGAGATGTAATGGATATAAATCTAGCGAACATGTCTCTGTTAACATCCAAGCCGAAGGCAAGAGTGGATAATCTGACAAAATCTTGATCCAAGATAAAGATTAAGACGATTATGGTTAAAATTTATCTCTTTTAGTTTGTTATTAAACTAGCCAAAAGTGCTTGCATATACATTGTCTAACGGGAGTGAGTTCCAGATTTTTACAGTGTCCGGTAGAAACGATTTGGAATAAGTGAGAGTATTACATTTTATACTTTGCAAATCGGAATTGTTTCTCAATACATTTTTGGGTAGTTAAGTTTTTCAAGAAGATGTGCAATTGTCCCAGATGTGACACAAGTAGTCAAAAATTGGTAATATAAATGATTTGTACATTGTCTGAAGAGATTTCCTGTTGAGGTGGTACTTCAAACTTCTTAGACAGTTTATCATTGGGCTTACCTTTTTGACAATACTAGCAACTTGGCTATGCCACAAGCAATTTTCTTGTAGAGTTATATTCCTAAACCCTTATGTGATGATATCTCATTTGTAATTGTGTTGTGTTATTCATTAATAATAGTGGTTTGATAGGCTGGATATCCTTACGGGAGAATTAAATAGAAACAGTTGTACTTCGCTTAAAGTCGACTTGCCATTTATTCGACCAGGTACTAATAACAGATAAATCTGTATTCAGGCTATCAGCAGCTGTAATAGGTTCATTAATAATCACATAAAACGATGATACATCAGCAAATACCCGAATATTGATGTCAATGTCATCAACGAAGTCTGTAGGTTGGCATCAAGCTAAATATACACTGGGGGTTTGAATCACTTTACTTATTCTTGGGTAAGATTGATGAGAATGTACAGTCCTGTAGCATCGATTACTTCCTGAAATTGAGTGGCATTTGCAGCCTTTCTTACTGTACCATCTTTCAATTTGATCACGACAACTCCACCCCTCCACCCGTGACCCAGGAAGAATCAAACTTCTAAAATCTCGAGCCTGCTCAGCCAGATCTGCTCGCGGTTTTGTAAAATCTTTATTGATGAAGATGCGAAGACCCTTGTCCGATTTCACAAACTTCATTTTGATTGATTCTTATGGATGGCTCGCTGTGTTGTTGCTAAGGAAGCATACTAAAAAAGGCCTATGATCATCCTGTGGGGTCGCCGGGCGACGAGGGTCTCTGTTGCTTATATCTATATCGTTGGCAGAGATATTGACATTGAGAGATTACCGCTCATAACAAGAGCGTCGGTATCCTCACCTTCTACCTCTGATCAATATGCCAGATATCTGCCGGGAATACTGTTCGGTGCAATCTGGTTTTTGTAATGGGTACTGATCTCAGCGTCCTTCTCGTCCAGGGATGATCTCGTCCAGGGATAATAATAATAATAACACTTTATTGTCCTCAGTAAATACATACATTGGAAATTTTGTTTGTGCCGAAGCACCCGGCAGCCACAGTGCAGCGCCAGTAAAATCGTTGTTCTGCCTTTACAATGCTGAGTGTCAAGCAAGACAGCAACAACTCCCAACTTTTAACGTCTTCTGGTATGACGCGACCGGGAATCGAACCCCGGTCTTCCGGGTGACGAGCGGACACTCTACCACTGAGCTACGCCCCGGCAGGGATGATCACAGAGCAGTGACAGTAGATTCCAGGGCCTCCTGTTTGGCGAGTAACTCTTCCAGCTCCTGCCGGATTATAGGCCTCATTATTTTGGCAATGGTTCTAGTTAGAACAGCGATAACTTTCTTAATCTGTAGGACTTTTAGTAGCTTCTCGTGAAAAGTATCTTCGTCATGTTAAACACTATCACCTCCATTATCATCCATTGTAAATGATGCGTTAGTGCTACCAATGCTTAAATTACACTGACGTTTTGCGTCCTCCGAGTCTGGAATTATGACTTCTGACCGTATACTTTCTTTTGGGATGGTTTATTCATAGAGTAGTGTTATTTCAAATCGTAGGCCCACTTTAGAATATACAATAAAGAGTTTGAATTTGAATTGGCTCACGAGGATAACACCAATCACCATAGTCACATGTATTGACAGCGTTAAAATTTTCAGAGATCAATCTCTTTATTATGTCAAAATAAGCAATTTATTGAGATTGAATACACTTCCCTGAGATATGAAATTTGTGGGGCTAATGATTATAAAATCTGTAAATTTGATGACTTTGGGCTGCTTTTAAATGAAAGTAACTTTATGTTTGAATGTAACGCATAAATATGATTCTGTACTGTAGACAAGTAACACATTAGAATATTATCTTAAGTTGATAAGCAGAAAATCTAGTAATTCATTGTTAAAATGTGCAAAATATATCGAAGGATCCCTTGCTCCTAGAAAACAATAACCAATGGTACTTATATTTGCTAGTCTTATTTTGTGAATTATGTTCCAAATGTACATGGGCCAATGGTCCACAAAACCGAAATAATATGATTTGAATTGAATTCTCTTGTGGGATGTCCAAGTAGTAGAGAGTCTGACTCTCATCCGGAGGTTGCAGGTTTGAATTCCCTTGGATATTGACTATTGTATTTTCTCTTCTCGATGTATGTGGTACACTGTACTTACTATGGTATGTTTGCAGAAACTCATACAATTTAATTAGAGTAGTTTCATATTGTTGACAGGTAAAAACACACAAAGAATATCTTATATTAAATAGCAGCATATGTAGTAATTCATTGTTTTAATTTGCTTAATATATATAGGAAGTTCATTTTCTTTGAAAGCATGCCATATCGTTTTTGATAACTTAACTACTGTTATTTTTTATCTTATTTGCTTCTATCATTTTGTGCATTATATTGCAATGGTAGATGGTCAAATGGCCTTGAAAACCGAAATAGAATAAATTAAATTTTATTGTCTAGTAAGTTGTCTAATTAGTAGAAAGTCCTACTCTCATCCGGAGGTTCCGGTTCGAATTCCTTTGGTGATTTCTCGCCACAATATAACTGGTGCTCATCATGCTATATTTCAACATCAACATCTTACCATGAGAAACCCTTAAGGAACAACATGCTCAGATAATAATGGTTATTAACTTTGAATGAAGAACGATTCTTTCTTCAACTGTTATTTCCTGTTTTGTACAACCACAACAGATAATAAATGAAAAATAATTATAGAACAATTATTGGAAACGAACATGATCATAACTGTGCAACTGCAGATCAGCCTTGACAAACTGTTGACTATCTTGTATTGTTTTAATTAAAACATAGTAAACATATTAACACAAATATGTTATTCAAAAAGTCATATAAACTCAGATGAGTACAAATTTACACATTATGCAGTTGTATAAGCACGAGGATAAACTTTCACAATATCAAGACTTACAAACTATATTTGAGAGAAAATGCTGTAAGATATAAAATAATGTCTTTGATTTTCATGAACTAATGAAATTTCTAATTGGTTCAGTGATTAAACTCATTCTGTAGTAGGGTTTTAGGAATTGGATATTATGATTAGTTTGAGATTTGATATCCACTTCAAAATAACTTGAACTGAAGTATTTACTGTTCATCTTAATTGCTATCAAGTCATTCAATGATTATGAATAACAAGATAAACAAAATAAATTAATCTTAAAAATCTGTAAACCTGTTTCATTTGTTTATTGATTCTGCAGCTTATGATCAGTGATGATGAACTCCTAAGTGGATTGATTTCTACAAGCCAAATTTTTAAAAGGATTCCTGTAAGATGCTTGTCTTCAAAGTCACTTTTTGATCAAACGGCTTTTTTTTACCGCTGATCAAGACATAATCTATTGACCATTTGTGTGCATGTGAAGAATAATTTAATTAATATGTGATGCAGTGAAATATAAAAAAATCTGCCTAAAATTATTATTACAAAGATGCCATTAAACCTGTGCAAAAAGGAAGCGATTCATGTAGATCCGCTTTATTGTATATAAGCATGCAACAAAAATGCCAAGACATAAATTGCAACTTGCAAATAGGAAAATAAATTAAATCGTTGAGTAAGGCGATGATCTGTAAAAACACTTTTAATACACTGACTCATATCTCTTGTCAGACTGCATTCCATGATCATATTTACGTCAAACTACATACATTTTCCTCTCAATGATTTTCATATTTACATTCAGTTTAAGAATCATTCTAATTGAAACAAAAACAAAAAGCTTGCTACGTTTATAACTGTAAATATATTAACACAGCTAATGATGGATTTCCAAAGAAGCACAGTAACCAAATTAGAGTTCAAATGGTTCATGACATTGTCGTACTTTTCGTACTAATTTGATTGTTACTTACACTGAATAGACTCTTAACAAAAAGCCTTAGGATAACTTTCAGTTCAATTTCCTATCAGGTGTATTGTGAGTTCTTGTGCCTTAGTAATAGTCAATGTTATATAATTGATACTACCGTAACTGATATTGTGCAAATTTCATTGACAGATACAGTGAAGGCTATTGTTGAAATAATCTAGTTATAATTGTCTCATTATCTAAAAGCAAATGTCTACTCGTGTGTGCAGGTTTCATGGTCAACATGAAATATTCCTTGTAGATGTGGCCTGAGAAGAAAGAAGAGTCACTTCCCTAATTAACTATTATCCTCTCTGGCATACTGTAACCTCTTTGTACTCATTGATTTCCTTGAACTTATGACTTTAAGTGTGGAAGGAAAGTCGCATTCAAAACAAGTTAACTCTGAACAGATTTTGAGCGTCATTACTTATTGTTATCTAACATAACGTACAATCTTTCAGTCTACACTTTATGAGTCATGAGAGTTGAAATTATTTTATTTCATTTTATTTCATTTCTTTGTAAGGTAAAAGCAAAAGATGTAAGGGCATATCTCATAAAGGTATATTTAAAAGCCATAAGTCTGCCATGTCTCACCTTTTCGTTAATCCAATAAATGTTTGCTTTTGGTCGATGAAGAAATTAACTTATTATAAAAGCTAATAACAGATGACAGAGAGATACAGTAATTGTTCAATAGCTTTGTTATACTTATTACACACTTCTATTTGTTCAAGAACTTTTAATTTAAAAAAATTCGAATGTATATGTACTCTTCATATGAAATAGTGCTGTCATGACTCGTAACAAGGAACCGCACATATTACATTTTAAGTCTCAAAACACTTTACCAGTGATCAGGACAAATGCAGATACCACTTTTTTATGTATATGGAAATGCTGTAAACATTACTTGCTATATTATCTTGGTATGTCTTCAGACATAGGTTCATTTGATGTATTATAGTCTAGGTTCATTTGATGTATTATAGTCTAATTTGTTGACTTTAATGTCGGACAAATTAGTCTGACGGGTCTGGTCATTATAAGGACATTGACTAAAGTAATTGACTCAGCAATCTAAAGAGACTGTCACTCAAGTATGAACACCTGTCACAGTAGTCTGACAGGTGCATCTAGACGATTGAGTTTCTTCTAAGGGACAATTGACCTTTAGCTTCTGCGATTAAGGAAATCACTTACCGATTTTCTTCTTGATTGAAAATTTAAGCCTGAATGGAAATGATGTTAACTAAGGTATTAATATTTAACTGACCAATTTAGTCTTGTCCATTTGACAACTTTATTTGAAACAGCTTCCCTTACGTATATATGATACAAATAATACGAAAGGGGTGTAGCATTTTATCTAAACAAAATAGAGGTCAAACTTTAATTAATGTAACACTGGACTAACATAAAGTATTGTCTTATCAATGGTAACATTATTTTCGTATGATCTTGATAAATCTATCGAGGGAGGGAGAGGGAGAATCTAAACGTATAGGATTGACAAACATTAATTATAATTTATTGGATGACAACACTCATTCTGACCACTGCATTCACACTGTCAATAGTAATATTACTATATAGAACCTTTTGAACCATTATTGGTTCATGTTTTTCTAAGAGATTTAAAAGTACCGGGAATTCTGTCATTCAGGCCCATGCGAAATTTAGCTCATGGGCTAACATTCGATGTATTCTTTGGTGTCCTTCAATCATGTCTTTCAAACCGTATGGTGTATTGTGACGGGTTTTTGAGGTTTTCAAGCCTGACATTATGATTTTTTTTTTTAAATTATGAAATCTTCTCTAGCATTTCTTGAAAATGGGATGAAAGAAATCGTCAATAACAAAAGCAAGAAAACACAGATAATCAATTACAAGCAACAAAATGTTTGACTATTGTGAAAGAAACTTTCGACAATTCCTATTTCAGAAAACTCAAAGATTATACCGCTATCGTTGCTCTTGTGATTTTCGTTGCGCTTGTCATTTCCTCATTTCATCGGGAGATACGATTTTTGTTAGAGAATATACTTAAATAAGTACATTATTGTTTTAAGAAATGAAAGATAGGTGTAGCACTTTTATAAACAATTTTAACTCATGACATATATTTTTTTAACTTTTTTATTTTATTTTATTTCCATGATAGAAATACAAATAAAATTGAGATTTCCAGATTATGATACTGAGTGGAGGCCACCTTTGTGGAGATTTTATGTTCCAACGATCAATTTGTTTCCAAGAAAAGATATAATTATTGTAAACTTTCTCTTAAAAGAGATAGTTAACTTTCAATTGTCATTTAAATTAGTCATTGTTTGTATTGTCATATTTGATGGTGTTTGTGTCTTTCATGCTGGCTTATCGATCTTTTGGCACTTGCATTGTCTCTATGAGTGCAACTTAACATTGAAAAAAGGATTTACACGGCTAAATATGTTAAAACCAATGATTTATGCTTTGGTTCATAAAAAAAATACCATAGCAACTTCCGGCAATTGCATAAGAGATATTTATCTAAGATAAGCACGTGACAGACAAGTAACATGAAAGCTGTATCAGAATTTCAGTTTAATCTGACCAATGTTCTTTCTATAATAGGCAATGTATCTGTTATGCTGGCAATGTCACTTCGAATGACAAATGATACCGACAAAGTTCAATATGTACACGATATGATAGACAGCAAAAGCAGACAAATCACACGTTCAACAGATTCGAGGCTAACAACATTGTTCCCTCTAGATGAAAGAGGGATTTTTCTTAGATATAGTACGCATAGTACGACATTGTAAAACTGATAAATGCTTGCTCAAGCCTTTAATTGATTTACAATGTTCATGGGTTTTTTCAATAAGTTCATAATGTATCCAATTTCACGTTAATTCTTTGACATCTTACTTAACTGACCTATCTCTGAGTAAAACTTTTAAAGTTATCTTCTTTGAACTTTTTTATCTGAGTTTCGATAAAAAATGTAAGTCGACTTTCAAACGAATAACAATACATCTTGTATGCGATATGTTTATATGCCATAAAGCTGACAAGGCTCTCTGTCAGTTAATCAATGAAGTCTGTGCTTTAGAATCAGTATTTGCTGAAGAACGATAAAAGAAAGTGAAATTGAAAATATATGTTTTAACCAACTGGCTCAAAAATAATATTACTACAATAGAAATACTGAAATAACGGATAGACTATAACTTTTTAAATTTTCAAAAGCCATGTTATGGAGACTTTGCATTTACATGGCTCCTCAATGTAGTTTAACCAATGCTATTTCAATACAATATCTCGTCGCCTTTTCAAAGTTTCAAATACAAAAGTTAAAAAACATTTTTAAAATGTTCCAAGGATATTTGCATATTGATAATTTGCTCTTAATTCAACCTCCATATCTAAGCAGTTATCTCTATTCTTCATTCATTTTGATCCTTCATGCAGATAGCAAGCTTCCATTTGATATTTAACATGGATTATTGTCAAGAATCACCCAACTGTTTCAAATGTTCAGACCGACATCAAAGTAAAGAGATTTAGCACCGAAACGATTTTTCAGCAAAAGTGTAGTTTGATCTGACAAATGTTCATGGAATCCTTAACACGATCAAAGAATTGATAGGATGAAGACAAAAGAATAGAACTTAAAAGATTCAAATAAACAGCAGAATTCGCAATATCAAAAAGAATTGACATGACAATAATGATAAAACATGAAAAACTAAAATAATCACATGAAAGAAGATTTTGATAACTTAATGCAACCAAAAATACATCTTTATATTCAATAATTTAACGTCATTCATGTTCTTCATGTTCTTCTCTTAAATTTCCGTCAAATGATATTAATATCTAAGTTCAAAACATTGAACGTTTTGTAAATCATTCTAACATTTCAAATGCAGCTTACTCGTTCATAACTGTGATGGTTAAATGACAGAAACGTGATAAAAGTAAATTACATGCTATTGTCGAACTTTTCGCACTTATGTGACTTGTTACCTTTTGCTATATGGATCCTACAAGAGCCCTGGGACAGCAATTAATTCAACTTCCTACCAGAGGAAGGATGCAATATTTTGCTTTAGGTTATGGTAACTTTTTCGATATTAAAACTTGGGTTGATCTACTTGAGTACTCGTATCTCATATTCAATATCTAAAAGAAATTTTAACACCTATTCTCAGCTAAAAGCAACATTTAAAAATCCCATGTCAAAAATAAAACTTAGGTAACGTACATTTAACAATTTGATGTCACAAAATTGATCATTGGGGACTCAACTTGTACTGTAAATGTCCATACTCAAAAGGACAGACAACGTTTATTCTACACTTTGTTCTCACGTACAGGCAATACTTTCGTAAAAAATACTGAATTTTTAATGTCAATAAGACGTCACAGTTTGCCTTAACATTTCCTTAATAGCTCAGTGTTGTTATTTTAAGAAATAAAGGAAAATGTAAAGACAAACATTAAAGCCCTCAACAGTTTATTAAAGATTTTTCATCAAATATGTAAAGTGATCAATTCAACAAAACTTACCAAGAGGCAGTATTGTTCTTTGCATCTTCCCTAATGAAACTTAAAATGAGACAAATACAAATACAATATGATCCTCTTTTGAAGGAAGTGAAACTTAAGAAAATACGTTTTTTTCAGTTTTTTGACTGCTGCGTCACCTTTGATGGTAAACGTTAAAAGTAATATGTACCAATTCAATTAACAAATTTGTGTAAAACAACAATGTTCTACAGATTGTGCATCAACGTATTTGAGAAAAACATTTAATTGTTTACTTGTTCCATTTTCAATTTATATGACAAAATAATTTAAGTAACACGCTGTTTATAAAAAGGAAATAACAGTGTATTGAGGCGTCTTGATCAATGAGATTATTATGTATATTTCGCAATGATCTGACAATTTATCATTTTTCTTTGAAGCCTAATTTGATAGATAGTCATTAACTATAAATCTTGAGATATTTCATATCTTCCCTTAGACTTAGTCTTTCTGACTAAAAGATTAAAGAGCTAAAGAGGGTAAACAAACAAATCGATGTCCTCCTGAACACAAATCGTTTTCAAATCAGAACTTCGTGGGTTGCATTATTTGTTCTCATTTGAAGGCAGAAACTAGTTTTTATTGTTCAAGAATTAATCACGACGGACAATCCTCTCTTTGCAATTAATCAGTTTCAGCGTTGCTCAAGGGAGATACAAGGAAATTAGGTTTAACAAGGTATTGTAAATTTAATCAGCCATGGGCAATTCTTTTTACTTCATTCAAAAGCCGCAACGACAGCAGATGTTGAGAGTTTAGAAAATGAAAATGCCATCTTGAGAAATAAGCATTCTTATAACAGTATTGTTTGATTTCTTATTTGTTAAAACTCAAAAACCTTTTTAAAAAATTAATCTACCAATCGCAATGATTTTTTTAAAAAACAAATTCAAACTTGTCTTTGGCGGGATCGAACTTTTTAAAATCTGACATCATCGAGTGGGCGAGGCTATCTCACTAAGGGCAAGAGATGCTTCCTTGTGGCTATGTTACAATGGCAGCTTGCATTGAATCAACGAAAATTGACGAAAGCTAAATTAGATGATAGGCCAAGTCTGTGGATTTTCGTATCCACACTAAACAAGCCTGAAAGAAAGAACATTAAAGATGGGTAAATAAAGTGTTTGAAGATGAGACTTGAACTTCGTCTGTTTCATTCAACTTGGGATGACAGTGATGAAGAAACAGTATTATGCTTTTACAATATGCTTTCACAAACCAAGTTTCAAATATCTTTATATATTTTCTTAATAAGAAGTATCAGGCATAATAGATGCAATATTTTAGTAAGAAAGATCACTGCCTCACTTCCCCTGTTAAACGTGTGTATGGATTTCCTAAGGAAACAAAATATACCTTTGTAGATGTAGGTTTGACATTTATTTATCCATGTTATTTATAACACGTGTTGACAAAACAACCATTATGTGTTCATGTCACCTATCACCTCAAGTTTATTGAGGATTAGGAGATTTTGCAATGGTCTTACACATAGAGGACTGTCCTATCAATTTCACATCTCTAATATTCTCCATATAGTTAAGTAGTGATTTAAGTATGGTTTTAAGGACAGTGAAACTGGGACATCATTTATTCTTCATTACAAAAGGCGTCATTATATACAGCCAACCAAACCATTTATTCGAGAGTATTATATGGGGGAAAAGGTTGAAAGCAGAACCTCATTTTAATGAAGGAATATATATGGTAATGTTTTCCATTTTATATGTTGTTTCGTGTAAATATATCCATGCAAGGGTCAAAAGTTTCAAAAAAAGAAAGGAATCCAAGGGAAATAATGAAGTATATATTGGATTACTTGCAATATAGTATCACCTATAGCAAATAACATTGTAAAGTACAGAACTACATTTCTTCATTCAGGAATGACGGACTTTTTAATCACGGCAAAAAAGGGACATGCATCATATTTTGATAATAAGCCTTTCAAACGTTTCAATTAAGTGTTTGTTATCTGATGGTAAAAACTATTTTCCAGAAACTAACTCACCACAGCAAATTGGAAACACAATATCATAGCTGAAAATAATCTGATTAGAATTTTGCAATCGTCTTTTTGATAATGTATCCTCATAAATTCAAGAGGAAAATATTGATGTCATCCTAATGCAGGATATCCGTTAATTCCATGTTGTTTTCTTTGAAACCTGATCTTACTTGACTGTATAAATGTGATAAATCTCTCTTGCATGAAAGATTGACAAGTTACGATCGTTATTTCCTACTCTACTCTTTAAAGCATTCGATCGATAATAAATTCATCTCAAGAGGAAATATTTGTTCTGATGCATAATTACCTTCTATACGACATACCCAGATTAACTATTACCCATAGGGCATTATATGAGTTTCAGGAGGTTAAAACGAAATAATGAATACGCCTTTTGCTAAGTCTTGCACATGGGTTGTAAAAATGTGACGTCATAACATACTGAAGTATTAATATGGGAAATTGAGTATCATATCAAAATACGTCATCATATCACTAATTATTGGATTTTAAAGAGTCAGAAACTACTACTTTAGAATAATCAAATGTTTCTGTGGGATTAAAGTATCATCTATCACTCCTTAAAAACTTCAAACTTGGATCAACTCTTTGTCAAAGTAAAAAACTGCAATAAAACATTTCCTTTGAAAACTGCATCTATATAGGAGTGATTTGATAAGAAAACTTTATTGATATTCGAAACATTATCATGATTGGCATTAAGTGATCAAACAAGAAACGGTTTTGAGGAGAAAAGATCTTAAATAATAAATCAATGTTTTTGAAATATTTTACAGGGTAATTACGGATGTTGAAAGCTTATCAGTCCTTGTGAAATGTAGATACCTTTAAAGGTTAAGAAAGAATTTATGGCATTACATAAGTCCGTCAGTAAAATGACGACATTAGTAAAAACAGTAAAAACGATTAAACAGAACATGAATGGCAAAAATGCTAAGATGTGTAATCAGCAAAGTTGTTCTATAAATACAAATTTGGCTACCGAATCATGGCAAGGTCTCTGTGATATGAACAACCCTCTATGCTTTTCGCGTTGTCAATTGCTAAACAAATCAATTGTGATGCAAGGTTTTTTTCCACCGGAACCAATGGATTAGGTCTACTAAGAACAGAGGCTCGATCAACATTTATAACTTGATAAGTCTCTATGTGGAGAGAATGGGTTGTTGTTATCAAGAGCAAATTAATATGAAGACATATTGCTGTCAATTTAAAGATGCCTTTTTTTTTTAAAGTTTTTTTGCTGTGAGTGATGCATTGCAATAATTGAAAGAATTTGAATCAACTTTTATCCACTCGAGTGTGTACTTGATCAGTGCGAGCAGGTCGTGTTTAGTCTCAGGTGTTTTGATGACTTACATTTGGCATCACAGTATGCACATTTCGATCTTTAAAACTTCAAATAAAATAATATTGTGGAATCCTTTTAAGGGTAAAAGTGTTATCAAAATCAGTGCTGAAAAAAGAAATTCCTGTCGCCTCTGCTGAACAACATCAGCCCATAAACGTCCAATTTCACAATTTTATTTATCAAATATTTGGTGATACCCGCAAATATCAATATTGTCTATTCATTTGCACACTGCCTTAGATGTAATTTTCTCATGGGTTCACCTTTGCGATTATGAGTTTACCAATAGGCGAACACAGAGCGGCGTTTGTTCTCATGTAACTGACATGTTGTTCTAAGATTTCTCATTTTCTGTCAGATGCATATAGATTAGAATTCGATAAGCGTTTTGTCAAGTCTAAAATCTGGCTTCATAATTTGACAGGCCGGAACAGGATACTTTTCATAGAATATTATTGTAAATGGATTTACAAAGAAAGACTAAATGCCACAGAGACGACAATGCTTTGACTACTCTTATCTATACATTTAAACAGCAACATCTTAGATGGCTCCATTATATACCACGGAAATGTAATCTTTCATTTGTTTATGTCCACTACATGTTGTTCATGATAGAATATGAAGAGAATTAATTTATTTCAACCAATTATGCTTTGAGGATACATCTTGTTAAATGCATTGTCTTAAAATTCAGTTTTCGATTAAAGGCTAGTTCATGTTAAACTAATTAGTCAAGTGTAGTTTGGAATAATCACGACATAATGTACTGACCATTTTGTACATGTAAATACTAACTTTACGTGCATGTGTCTTAATGGAATCAGAGACATACATGTATGCACCTAAATGCAACAACAAACAGTTACCATAAATCCGATTACAACATGCAAGTGATCCTTTGTATTTGACATGTACAGCCTCTCCTTAGAATTATTTGATAGCTATATTAGACATTAGCATGAACAGAACCGCTAAAGCTTGATTTGTAACTTAACAACAACGCCATAGACTATGTTACACGATACAAATCCATATTTCTAAAAATATACGTCAAAAGGTTGGATTTACAGAGATGTTAACAACCTCCATGAGTGAAGACATGTTACAAATCTTAGCTGCTTTCAGAACAGTGTCAGCAGTTTCCAGAACTCTTGGATACATTTTCCTCAAGTTAGACGAGGTACAAGGCATCCAGAGTAACTATTCATGATTGGCATTTATTGGCATGGAAATTTTGTACCCTGTTATGGTGTAGTAGGTAGCTTCTGTGCTAACCATTATATTAAAATTAATATATTGAAAAAATTCCGTGACCCAAGAACTTTTATTGCTGACTCTATTATTGAAATGAATTTTATTTCATTCTTTGTATCCGAAGTGAAAACTTGAGAACAGGATTCTTTGTTTGTGTTAAAAGAAGTGATATTTGGAGTGCGTAAAGATACAAAGCCTTTATCAACCTGATTCAAAGGTAAATATAATACTTTGTCTTTTATTACTTTATGAGGCTTTTGAAATGAAGGAAAATTAAATACTAAACAACTTTTCATACAAAAAAAAACATTTATATAAACTTGTTTAATATGGTTGGTCAGAGAATCAGATGATTTTTCTTCAAAATAACGATACAACTATAACGCTATTGCTAACACTTGAAGTCGAGTATCTGTCAGTTCAGGGACGTTTAATTTTTGTTTATTCTGAATAACATGTAGTTCTCCATATTCTTACAAGTGTTCGGTTTTCTTATTTTGATATATTCTATTTTTCAAGCAGATGGTAAAGTCCGTATATTACCGCATTTTAGTTATGCCATTATTTTCTAAATAGTGTTACTTACAACGACTGCCTTACAGTACCTCAAGTGTTATATCAAATACGTTTAAGAAATTGTCAGCCTATTTATGAAATGACTTCGGTACTTGGTGACTTGTGCTTGAATCCTATGTACATGGAAATGTCTTGTTCTGAGAGAACTTTATATATAAAATGTAAAAGATTCAGTGATTGATAACTTCAAATATGCCAAATGAAGAAAGGTAGTGCTAAAACAACTTTGTGAGTGATATCACAACCTCATTAACAAAACGACTTTCCAGATTAATAAATTCATAATAGACAGAACATTTTGTTCATTATAACATGTTAAAACTGATCAAGAATGCTGCTTTAAAGATCGACTCCAAATTTCCATGGTCGCTGTAAGGGATGAATTAACACAATTTAAATAAATTAAGATCAACAGGTTTCAACCTATGCCAAACAGTATGACAAAATATAAAATCTGTTGATCTAAATTTATTTAGATTGGAATTAACATGATATTGAATTAACTAATTTCTGGAGCTTGATTTTCTGAAATTTTCCAAAATAGAAAATCATGTTTGCAAAGAGAATGATTAGAACTAAAAGCCAAAGTATATAAGTCTGCTTCGGGAAGAATACACTTAGGAGCATCATGCTCTAGGTATCATCTTACAGGTATCTGTGTTGTAATTTCTCATCATACTTCAGCACGTCTTAAAAAAATTGGGTTTTTTGTTAAGTTTGCAAAAAGACAATGTCAGTAAATCTTTAGTGCATTTTAAACGATGTTTTTGTACAATAAAATGAATAATATCTAGTTTTGGGTAATAAACAATTTTGTCCAAGCTTTAAGATTAATGAAGTACGGATCGCCTTCAATCAAAGTCGATAAGGTTTATGATGATAAGATATTCATGAAAAAATATAGCAGTAATTGGAGGGCTGCTGTTGACTTTTAAGTATGTGTCTTTTGTCACTCTACGATAAGGATCATATTCCAATTCTCATTAATACCATACAATAAGTTTCCGGCACCGTACAGGAAATTGAGGATTTATTAAATTTTTTTTTTAAGACACTTATTTTTAATGACACTACTATTAACACTTTTTTAATCATGTAGTCCATATCTTAGATAAGTTTATTAGAGTGAGGTCAATATTTTTCATACTTTTCAGGAAAACCCAAAAAAGTTTCCTCCCCTTTTTATACTAAATTGATTGCAATGGCTTGCAGATTGACTTATGTTTAAACGCTCATAACCGGGAATCTGAGGAACATTGTGTGAACTTATAGATATATGTTTAGGAATTTATTACAACTAAGGCAAATTTGATCTAAACTCAATAATTTATCTGATCCTTAGTATTTCTGAGATGTTTTTCTATCCTCATAAATTCAAGGGGTCCGTGTTATCTTTACGCAGGAAATCCGGCAATTCAGCGTTGTTTCATTTGCAATCTGATCTTGCTTGTTGGCACAATGCTAATTAAAAACCAAGTGCCTGGTAAAAAGCTGCTTTATCCTCAAGATCGTTATTTCCTGCTACACTCATAAACCAATGCAAACGATAATGTAGTCATAACTCAGAGTGTTTACTTGCACTTTGACTTTTAAACATGAAATTCATAGATAAACAGAAACATTATATTAAAAAAATTTTGTATTGTCAATAATTGAGAATCTTAATCCAAACCCGTGTCATTTGCATAAGACAATTATTACCATTTCGTCTGCAAAAGTTTGAAACTATCTTAGATCTTGAGGTCAAATCTTTAATGAAAATATAAACTGCAACGTAAACATTTCTATTAAAAACGTTTACTTGATAGAAGTTATTCGATGAGCAAAATTGATTATTGAATGGAATGTAATCGTTTTTAGAATTAATTGATTAAACATTACACAAATTAGAAATCTTAAATTGTATTTTTCCCCAGTATTTTTTAAAGGGTAATTAAGGATGTTTAAAGCTTATAAGTCCTTTCGAAATGAAGATAACTTTAAACGTTCAAGAAGAATTGATGGCATTAACTAACAAGTCGGTTATTGATACTACAGTGTTTGCAAAATAGCAAAATCAGAACCATATGTGAAACTGCAAACTATGTTCGTCTTCGTTGATTGATAAATGATATGATTATTTAGTTGAAATATTTGTAAGAAATGTCGTGAAAATAATTAGGTAAGAAAAATAATATAAGAACTTTGTATACCTTAACCTGAAAATTAATATTTGAACGATTAAACTGTTAATAAATTCATTTTAAAACGACACAATTCTGTGCATCTCCTATCTTATTCTTGAGGTTCCTTGAGTCTTCAAATAACGTTGGGGTCTATACATTGGTGATTAAACCAAGTTGGTTCGGCCATAATAGCACTGATAACTTTTCGAAGACCATAAGACAAAATGTTGGTACTAAAAACCAAAACGAAGATTGAATGAAAACATTTCATTAGATGTGAAATTGAGAGGATTAACAAAATGTGAATTTGCAAAAAATCACATCCACACTTGCAACATTACGAACGAACTAGAAACAAAATGTAACCAGATCTTAACTATGATTATTGATGAACGTAAGTGTTCCAAACTGTTACTTTGAAGATGTAATCCTTTATAGAATGTAATGACACATATTGTTGAATCATTTGTTACAAAGTAATTTTTGTGTGAAAGTAAGTAGCATACTCTTTACCATCTATTAGAGTTGTAGTTCTATTATTGTAAGTGATTTGGTGGCTCCTTGGGGCTGTTTCCTAATGAAATAACACGTCAGTAATTGAAATACAAAAAGGCAGTATGAAGAGAAAGTCATAGTAAATGAATACACCACGGTATATATCACGCCAGTTCCATTGGACGTTCCATTAACTCTTAGGCTTGGATGATTCGAGTCGAATACGAAACTAAAAGCATACTTATCTTAAATGGCTTCCAACACATACTTGTCAGAAGGTCTCATCAGGTGGTCTCATTTCATAATTCGTATTTAACCTAGAAATGCGTGAGAAATCAATAAAACTTATGGTCACATTTATTTACTTTTATGATTGTATTTCGTGAATATATTTTTCAAATGTTGATGAAATTGTCATCTTTGATACATGTATCATATTAAAATAACTGAAAGCTTTAGTTTTTCGGTGTTTAAATGTCTACTCTAACGTTGTCTTGAATACATATTTTGAGAAATATATACAATGAAGTACTTATTGTGAACTAATTAAATACTTCCAACAAATAAAACAAACCAACAGAAAAAGTAGTTCATATCCAAATGCTTTTGCTATGATTCAGTAGCCAAAATGATGACTTTAGAACAGCGTAATTTTGATTGCCTCCAATCAGGCATCTCCCATTCTATCCAACATAGTCGGCGTAATAGAACAGAGGCTGTACCACCATTTCATGACTTAATCTGCCTCTGTTTGGGAGCGAATGGCTCATATCCTTAGACGGGTCTTTATTCAAATTCCTGTTCACTTCTTTGATGAACTGATCCTTGTTGTATAATGCGAGCTTTTAAATGATACCAACGCTTAATCATCTCTTTTTCATGTATAGTCATCTTGAAACAACATGGGTTTATAGTACGCAAATATGATTACCTTCTATTGTGCAGTATCCTAGCTTTCTCGGTGAAAGTCAATGTGCAGTAAACAATGGTAAAGATCACAGTGCTAGTGATATAGGGTTTTCAACTACCTGGAAATATATTCCTTAGTGATTTTTTTTCAAAGTGACAAACGTTTCCTAAAAATCTATGTTTATGTATTTCTCATTTCCAAGTATTCGTTCAGTCAATGTCCTCAATTAAAATCAAATGTTTATGAATCACTAATCTAATCTTACTCCAACATTGGAAATAACTCTATTTGGATTCTTGAAAAGCTGCATAGTCATGAATGTTCCGCCAGTTTATGTTATCCTTAGACTTAAGGGCGTTAATTTGCGTATAAGGTTTGGATGGGGGTCGTTTTGTTTATTACTGTGAAACCTGATAACGTGTGTCATTGCTCATGTTTCAAATATGAGAAATGTTTTTATGTTAATGTACATTATTGTCAAAATTGGAAAATAAATGAAACAAAGTCTATAACGTTAATGATGAACTTCCATTTAGTGGAGGGCTGTCGCGAAATAGTGTATTTTGTTTACTGAAAAAAGGAATATATTTAGCTCCCTTTGTATTTCCTTAACTCAAGATTCTGTCAACCCCGGGAGGTTGTGTTGTAACACGTAAATTAAGACAATTCGATCAAGTGGACACTGTCTATTTTTTTATTCAAGCTGTCCATTTCTTAGATAAATATTTTAAAATGATCATAATCAGAAGTGTCCAAAGTTCGGGTGACTTCGGTTGATATTTGAACTTTTTACTTATTATCCCCCGTCACAAAGTGGGAAGGGGATATAGGTATGGGCTTCTTCCGTCCGTGCGTTTGTGTATCTGTGCGTCAATCCGTCCGAGTTAAAGGGGACAGATTTTCTCAAAAACAATTTAAGATAGGATACCAGATTTGCAGTGTGTCAACTTTGATGGAGTTGGAACATCAGAACCGCAATTATTTTTTACGGAGTTGTTGCCCTTGTTCCGTGTTTTTGGACTCTGTAAAATGTAATTGCATAAATCTAAACAGAGTATTGGCCCATGTAGAAAAACTGTGGGAGCTTTTATGAATACTTTTTTGCAGGAGATGTTGCTGACCACGTCTTCTTGTTCACTTTGGACACGGAATGCCTACATAAAATATAACTTAGATCTACTATTATGCTTGATCACTGAAAAATCTTGAATCAACTCGCTTATCATGATACACATATTTCCTTTTCTCAATAAAGCTTTATAAGAATGATTAGGTGAGAGTCACATACAATAAAATATCTAAATACGTACGGCATTAGATAAATAAAAAACTCAATCATCTCAGTTTATCCCATTTAATCAGGATTATTAATATTACAAAATATGTTCATTATGTAACACCCCTTTGATTAATACTCCCAAACATAAACTGACTAATGTAGAACTTTAATCATATGAGAATTGCAAGTGCTATTTTTTATCAAAATTATGTCATCACATCACATAACAAATCTATCAAAATCTAAATACTACTACTTTCTGGGATTAGGACGTTTGTTTGAAAGTTGCTCTTATCAATCTGTAAAACTTCTAAATTAATTGGATCTGCGTTGAAACAAATGTAAGAATTTGAAAAGACCCTATTTCCTTTAAAAGCAGCATCTTAAGAGGAGTCATTTGATTAGTAAAGTTTATTGATAAACCTCATTAATCGTGATTGCCATTAAATGATCAAACATAAAACGATTTTGAAGAGAACCTATCGTATAGATTAAATTAATGTATTTTCAGTATGTTTTATAGGGCCAATAAGGAAGTTGAAACCTCAATAAGCCTTTTGAAATGTAGATACATGACTGTACTTTCAAAACTTGCATGGCATTCAGTTACAAGACCGCTAAAACCGCTACAACAACGCTAAAAATCGAAAATCATCGCTTCCAGATATTAGTAGAAAAAAAATATCTGGTAATTAGATCAGGTTACAGTGCTGTTTTCTGTCATTAATCCTGTCGCTATCTCATCAATTCTGAGACCCTTAGGAAAGTCAAGGTAACTTCTTTCATTAAAGCCATGCTCGAGATTGATGAATGCTGATTAATGTACGCTGAAATATTTTTAGTTCAGGACAGTCATATTCTCTCATGGTTATCTCATCGTCTGACTCATTGAAACCTGTTCTTGTGACCATGATCATAGACATTGGCCAGTCTATTGCTTCGTTAAGGACTTAATGGAACAAATCGTCCTGTATGGGAAGAGTCAACAATAACAATATCATATCTCTGTATTAAGTCAAAACTTAAACAAACAATTAAGGTTTCGCCAATATGCTATTACATTCTGTGGTTGTACCTTATTTATGAAAACGGTACATGTACTAGCTTTTGGTCGTACCTACTTACATGTATATACGCTATGTGTTTCATGGTAAAATTAATCTTGTTGTCCTTTCACATAGCATTATGTATCTTAGGATAATTTGGAATTTTTTTACACCGGAAAATCAACGGATTATTCACTATAAACGGACATGTCTCTAGTGAGTGAGTGAGTTGGGGTTTAACATATTTTCAGCAATTTTTCAGCTATTTAACACCTGTATGTCTCTAGGACCAGTGGTGTTCTTGCTCTAATTGGTAGGTAAGGTGTACTCAATGGTACTATATTGGTAAACCCGGAGACAACTTAATGCGTGGGTCGGAAACGATTCAGCGGAATACAAGAGTTTAATTATCTTTCACGGCAATGGGATAGGTGGATAGCCTTGACCACTAGTTTTGAATACGATTCACACTCTCCTTTTGGATTTTATTTTTATCATGAAATAACACATTTATCTATAACGTTTGATTTTAAGTTCAAGTAAAGTGAACTTGAGTAGTTATCCCTTTACGTTCCCTTAAAGTAGTAGTTCGGTTAAGGTAAGTGATTTCGTGGCTCCAAAGGTCCGTGTCTTAATAGCATAAAACGTCAGTAATTGGAATACAAAAGACAATATGAAGTCAAAGCCATAGATAATGAATATAATGTGGCATACATCACGCCAGTTCCATTTGATGTTCCATTACCTCTTAGACTTAGATGATTCACATACGGCTAGATTTCCCTACTCTTTCGAGTTGAATACAAAACTAAAAGCGGCCTAAGAGTAATTGAAGGGTCCGGATGACGGGGTGTCAAAAAGGACTGTTAAATGCAACCTAGCTCTTCAAAAAGACTCAACTTCGAATTTTCTGAAAGCTGAGATAATTATCTGTACAATGATATATGGAATGACACCATTGAATTTGGTTGCAGAAAGATTAATCACAATGAAATCGCATAATTTTCGAGTTTGGTTGCAGTCCCCTATAGGCAACTGCAACCAATTTATTATTTTTCCATGAAAATACATGTTTTTTACCAAACAAAAGAGCCTGGGCTTGAAGAAATTTGCTTGCAGATGGAATATATGATGATTTGACAACTGTTGATCACTTACCTGGCTTTTTATTTACATTTCAATGACACATCAGCAACTTACCGATCGCTATTGAATCCGGTTTTCGATCATGTCACATCATGTTTTGAAATCGTTTCTGACATTATGGATAGAAATATTTCACTGACCTTGATTATTTTAACAATTTCTATCATACAGTATGTCATGGTAGGTACTTTAGACAATCTTTGACCAAATTAATCCCTAAATTTCATTTCTGTGTTTCAACGTGCTCCCGTAGCAGATTCGAATTGTTGTCATACCTCAAAAAGATTCTCATTGGCTGTCACAAATTCCTTTAATTGCCAAATGATTTTGATAGAAAATAAACATCAATAAGTAAGTTTAACAAATAGTTTCTATCCAAAAACAAAACAAGATGAATTATCAATCAAAAATTAGGAAATTTGAAAAATTGTTGAAAATGTTTGAGACTGAATCAACCAATTGTAGGACACGTTACATACCGCATGGCATTACGTCACCCAAAGAGCGAGAGGGAACCTGTCAAAATGGAACTGTTGATTTGTTTTTGTTTTCACGTCAAATAAGGTAAATCATAAAACTCCTGCAACAAAACTTGTCTCTTTGCTATTCAACAATCAACTACAATATCTGCAACCAAACAAGAAAAGCCTTTAAAAAGGCAAGCTTTGGGGCACCCGGTTATGTATCACTATATAGAACCAGAAGATTTAGGTTAGGGAGGACGGGGACGGGGACGGGGACGGGGTCTTTTACTTGAATAAATTGTTCAAATCGGAGACGCATATTTTTTGCTCTTTGTTGTGATAGTTATCAGTACACTATGTACATAGTACAACATCTCGTTCGTTCCGCTTAAATTCCACCCAATGATAGATACGTCTCCTATCTCAATTATGATATAAATTGTTATGATATAAAATTTCTAAACATTAATATGGCAATTCAAATCTATGTTGCTTTAAGTTTAAAAGATAGCTGACGGTGAGTTTAATACAAGAGTCAGTGATTAATTAATAGAGAAATTGTTGCGCTAGTAAACTTTTCGGGATACATTGTTTTCCAATACCCGCAAATTTAGTTTAAACCGGACGAATTTCCCATTGACTTTCAGGTTAATTACATGTTGCAAGAATAATTTTCCTTAAGTGAGTGTTGATCGTATTACAGCCGAAAGTTGCTAAATTTTTTAGAAAAGATCTTAGCTACAAGATAATTATTTTCATTATATTATAGGATGACATTAAAGAATATATAGAGAATCTCACCCATGTGTCTTCTGATATCAAATATATCAACACAAGTTGATAAAAGTAACAAATATCCGAGGCTTGTTTTTCTTTTTTGGCAATGGGATAATTTTGATGTTTTCCAAAGAGTGGGAACATGATGGAAACTTAATGATAGTTGACAAAACGTTTGGAAAATATCAGCCAGTTGCAACTTGCACTCTGCACTCTTTTAGAACTACACCTAGCAAATTATCAGGTCCACAGGCTTTATGTGAATTTATCTTAGCAAAAGACGTTAACACATAATCTTTAGAAATATCTAACACCTCACATGGTGGGAGTGATTCAAGTACAATGTTTCTTTCTTCTGAAAAATTACAACTTTCAAAGCGATATCTCCTCTGAAACACAGTTTTGGGTGATAATTTATCATATTTTAGACCCTGTCGAAAGTGTCGATACTTTCTTCGAAAGACACCTTTAATCGTAAACAAATCACCCATAACGTTATTTTTTGAAATTGCATTGAGTGAACGATCAGTCATTGACAAGGCGGGACATTTAGCGTTAGCGTAAAATTGAAGGAACCGAATTCCTAGTTGATACAAAAATGGAATGTCGTTTCCGAATGTGGAATGCAAAAAAATACACCGAATAACTACAAAACAGCTCACATGCACATGCAAAATTGATATTCTTTAAGGGTGTAAACGCTCATCCATATATTTTTGAAAATTTACGATATATTTTACATCATAACATTATTATAATAATCAGTTTCCGAATTAAAGCTTGCCAATTATTTCGTACCACCCACATGGTCACGTGGGTATAAATTTGCAACAGCTCTGTCCATTGGTCGTCGAAATACCAGAATATGCTTAAGACAAATATCATTGGCTGAAACTTCTCTTTGAAGTTTCCAAGAGTATTATAGAGAGAACCTTCTGCCATTAGTTTTCAATATCAAATGTTACATAACTTTGGGGTCTCTGGACCCCAAAGCAATAAGTGTTTGTCAAGACACGAAAAGTGATGGATATTTGCTAGAAAACAATTTGGTTGCAGTTGCCTATAAGGGACTGCAACCAAACTCGAAAACTCCTCGATTTCATTGCGATTATACATTCTGCAACCAAACTCAAGGCTTCAAGGAAATAATTGATTTATAGTAAATCATTTGAGCTGTCAGAATATCTTCATTTCAATCATTTTCAAGGAAAAGGTTGCATTTTATCGATGTTTTAGATAGACTATAAACTCTTGGTCCTAGCCTTAAATGTTTCACCAGTAGTGCTCCATCATATATCAAAGTTACAAAACAGTGATTGATATAACGTATATGCCTGATATATTTGGTATTATAAGGTCTTATTTAAAATGCGAAAAGATAAATAGCTTGAAAATCGTTGTTTACATTACAATTACCGTTAAACTGCATGACCAAAATAATCACGCTTTAAAACAGAATGTCTGTTTTCTTCAATCCATAAAGTATAATATAATAACAAAATCTTATGTACAGTAGTCGAGTTTTAGGTTCTTTCATCTACAGTATTGTTCAGATAATTGGACAAAAATGTTCATCTTTTCTCCAATAGGAAATCAGGATATCATTCTTTGAAATATTTTTAACTTTCTTAAATAAAAATTGAAAGTAGAAATATTTTAACTAGCTTTGAAATGAGCCTATTCTCTTATTGTTTTGAATTTTAAGCCAGTCCTTTCTAATGGGAAGGTTCGAGGTAATACAAAGTTTATGATAACTTCAAAGTTCAAATCTTATACATTAAGATATGTAAATATGAGCTAGTATAAGAAACTTTAAAAATTATAATAGTTATTGGAAAACAACAAAAAATTAGTATCTATATATTCCAATTTTTAAAAGAAAATTAAATTAACAACTTTTAACTTTATCATCAACCCACTAACTGCATTAGGGGGTATGGTGTCTAATCAAATATTGATAAATGTTATCAGATATATTTTGACAGAATTTGATTCAAACATTTCTAGGTTAAATACGAATTTATTGGAAAGCATTTAGGTTAATAAAGCTTTAGCTTTCATATGAGACACGAAAGAGCAGAGAAATTTAGCTATTAGGAGTGTCGTGCTTTACGTCACGTGATAGTTGTCAACTGAGGCTTGGACTTCATGTTGTCTTTTGTATTTCAATTACTGACGTTGGAACTTCAAAGGACAACCTCTTTGGATCAGGATAAACTCTTTCCTATATTAGATGGTAAAATCCCTACTCACACTCACAGAGAAAAGTACCAAACGATATATATGAATCATTTGATATTTCAATGAAAATATCACATCTCGAAAGGAAACGTGTGGGATATTTGCTAAATAATTTCTAAATGGTAAGATCTGTTTTGAATTGTTAAAATGTATTCTAAATGAACACTCTTCCGCATATGTTTCAATGTTCCTGACTTTAGTAAAACTAGAACAAAATATACATTTTATTGTCACACGATATTCAGCAGATGTATTTCCACCATACATTATCCATCAGATGAAGGTAACCAAAACAATATTCACCAAATGCATGTTGATTATTTCCTATTTACCTGATGTAGGTTAGCCATTCAATGTTCACCAGTAGTATATTGACCATACATTATTCACTACATGTAGGTTATCTATACGATATTCACAAGATGTAGGTATTTTCGCCATACATTATTCACCAGATGAAGGTTACCGATACAATATACACCAAATGTAGGTTATCTATACGATATTCACTGGATGTAGGTTAACCATACAATATTCACCAGGTGTACAATGTAGGTTATATATACGATATTCACCAGATTAATGTTTACCAAATAACATTCACCTGATGTAAGTTTCCCATACAATGTTCCTTAGATATTGGTTAAATCAAATTGTAAAATAATGCGTTTTTTAATCAACTTTCAATTTTCGTTGAATTACTTTGTCAAAGGTAAACTTAAATTTGTAATAATCTCATGCTGCCAAGTTAGTCCGTTATCTTTGGCAAAATCTCAATTATGCCACCTTAAATAAATCCTCTAAAAAAACCTTTACAAAAGTAAGAACTATAAATGTTGCGTCGATCATGTATATTGATTATTTTTTTGATGGCGTATGATAAGAAAATTCTTTAAAAAGTGACAGGAAACCTACCTGTCTTCTGACATATGAGGAATGAATTTCAACGATTGAGGTATGTCTTTTGTTGAAGTATTTCTATTTCACAATATTAGTATCAAACATTATCATATTTGCTTAAATGTTGAAAAACGTACCAACTATAAACATTAAAAAACAGTAAATTAGTTATAAATTGAAAGAAAACACTATATCCAAGTGTCTAGTTTTGTTCTTTAGGAAGTAAATTTATGGATTTTTCAGGGTTTTAAATCAGAGAAGATGAATTTCGTTTCCTTTGGACTATTTGGTTCGTGGATGGTTCTCACAAGTGTAGAGAATGTTGCTTTCAAGGAAAGTTTCAACAAGGGAGACAACTGTGCAAGCTCTGCGCAAGGCGGA
Organism: Steromphala cineraria; assembly: GCA_916613615.1. Classification (NCBI taxonomy): domain Eukaryota; kingdom Metazoa; phylum Mollusca; class Gastropoda; order Trochida; family Trochidae; genus Steromphala; species Steromphala cineraria. The sequence goes on from OU744725.1 coordinate 10,271,511, forward strand.
TCGTCCTATCTGCTGACAGCTGCAAGTATCGTATGTTACATTACCGACAATGTACAGGTACATATACACTAAGTCTGATTGGTCAATAGTCAATGCGTGCAGAGTCGTGTAGTCTTTTGAAAAAAATGTGTGTGACAAAATATATATCTCAAATTAAACGAAATCGGTGAAGAAAGAAAATGTTCGGGGAAAAAAGTTCTGTTAAATAGAAAACAAAAGGGAAAGACACTCCCGTCGATTCGTTCAAATTCTGAAGATAAGTTTATCACAACATGTAACAGCGATTTATAATTGCGAAAACTTAGATTTTTCTCTTTTAAATTTTGTATAAGGTCAAATCAGCGATTTGAACCTCTGACCGTTGAAAGGCCAAACGGGTTGAAAGGCCAAACGGGTCTTACGAATGACAGTGGCATTGCAGAGGTTTTGGTTTATACAAGCAATGTAACTTGAGGACAAGCATTCTCTATTTTGCAGCAAATCATTGTTACATGATATCCTCAAATAATGCAATCACTAAAAATAAGAGAACCACTTACCTACAAGTATTAAGGCGAGGGTAAAATGTTGCCTTTGCCAGTATGTTCAGAATAATTTGAATAAAAAAGAGAAATTAAACAAAATTATTTGATCTATAGATAATAAACCTTTTTAAAGAAGATTTCTGTGGCCTGCTTATTCTAAGTGATTTAGTCTATTCAATCACTTGCTTACATAAAAGTTTTATAATAAATTGTATAGAGTGCCAACATCTACATAAGAGTAAAAACATATAATGCATTTTCATTTTGTTCAGGGTTCAAGTGCTGTCGAGGAAACGAACATGGTGACGATATCGAAAACCATCAGCTCTGCACAGCGCTTAATTCGATGTGGAAAAAGTAAGAATTAATATGCAACAAATGCAAGAGAGGCACAATTAAAATGCCTTACCAACACTGTGACACGTATTGTGAAAGTCTAATAACAAAGTATTAAAGTCATAATAAGATTTAATTACGAGTGACACTGTTCACAGTTGACAATGTTTCTGTGCTACCAATTATGGATTAAAAGGTTTGGTTCATTGTTTTGCTGAAGTCGATTCAGTTCCTGTGAATGTATATTAGGCAATAAATGTTTTTTCACTAAACAGAAACACATCTATGTAAAACATGCATTGTAAATCATAAACCAGAAGACGAAACTTAAAACAGCAATGCACTTTATGTTGAACGATGTATAGATGTTAGAAGTTTAAATATTCTTCAGAGGTCATGCTTTACTGATAAGAGTGCAGTTCACTTTTGGAACTATGTTGTAACATCTTCAAAAAATTCTGATAAGACAATATGCTTCGGTGCAGTTTAAATGTTATAGAAAAAAATACAAAATGCATGACTATCGAGACAACACAATGATTGAACTAATGCGCCTGGTATAAAATCACATAACATGATTATTCGGATTTTGCTTTTCAGTCAAGAACATTCAATTCAGCTGCTTTTTGTTCCTATAAAATTTGTGCCATCATAATAAGTGTATATGAATTTCACAAGCTGTGCTATGTGTATACATATTTATAGGATTTCCAGTGCCTTTCAGATATCACCCCATAGATTTTCATTAGAAATACTTGTACGTAACTTACCTGCCTTCCAGTCTTGTTATGAAACAATAACAAAACTGTCGTCTTTGTCAGCTTTTGACGAGTTACCTCTGAGGGAGAGAATGTCTTTTTCCAAGATAAACTATGAACACGGAATTGAGTTAAGAATGTCATTTCAACAAAGCAAGTCTTTTGAGAGGTTCGCACTTCTGTCAGCCTTGGATAACAGAGGGAAATTAAGCAGGGCTACAACTTATATGAACCAACTGTCTCATCCTAACTTCAAGCTGAGGTACAGGGTAATAATCATGCCGGAAAGAATAAGAAAACGCTGAAGATGTACTGTTAGTACCCTTGATAAGAGAAACCTATCAGCAGTATATGCTAAATTGTTAAACTTGTTTCAGGAAAGGAAGATGTTGAAACGATTCCACACAACAGGATTCTTTTCATAACGAAAAGTGGAAAATCAAACACCGACTTGAACCTGTTGACCGGAGAAACCAGACCATACGTAGATTTTAACGTCGACTGGCGAGGCTTTGTTAACGCTGTACACTACATTCCATCGAGAAATGTTCTTCTTGTTGCCACAACTAACTTAATTTTGTCGTTTAATTTCTTTGGTATTGATGGTAAACTATGGAAACGACAAAAATATATTTTTCAAATCGCACACGACGATATCCACAAGTTTGTTTTTGTTTTTGAACGTACCCGTATGTTGACAGCATCCTATACCGGGGAAACCCTGCGGAAATCTTGTATTGTTTCAAGTCACTATATATATTCAATATCAATTGATGAAATGAATAAGGTTATATATATAAGCACCATTAATGAGATATTTCGAAGGTCATACGACTGTATTAAAATGTCAATAGTACTAAAAACTGGCACGGTTATGACTTTAGATGTTCAGAATGGTATCCTCTACTTTGAAGATAGATCTTCACTTAAGGGGCTGAACTTGGACACACGGTCGTCTGTTTTGAATGTCCCCTTTATTGGAGTACATCGTAGCAAGCTCCTGTTCACCAGTGGTGGACAACTGTATATCATACGACAGGGTTTGCTCCAAAGAGTCGACCAAAATGGAACCTTCTCAAAATTAGCTCGAATACCTTCTAACGGTCGTTCTTGTTTGATACCTTGAATATAATCATTCCTCTGCAACAATACATTTCTGTCCTGGGATTTGGTTTGTTGAGGACTGATCGAATTGTTGTGTTTTACAAACGCATCGACAATGATAGTGATATCTTGTAGAAACAACATTTTGAAGTGTGAACCACTTGACATTGCATGTGATTAAAGCTTATTTGGCCAAATCGACTGTCTATGTTGTCTTTATCAAGATATATAACACGGCTTTTAGTGGTGTTGTGTCTCTAGCAGCCTAAAGTAAACTTTGCACAATGATACTGAAGCATTGATATATCTCGACCTTTCCCATACTGGTGAATGTTAGATCGACAGTGTTAACGTCAATGGAACTGTCGCCTCTTAGAAGGTTAAACCTATTGAACATCATGTACCTATTCAACACCATGTACAATCAATATTTTATTTCTGTCTCACTAGTGTAATGTTACAGATTCAAAAAAATATACATAAAACACACATACACAACCAATCGCACAGCGATTTACGAGAGACACATAAAATGCTATTGAAATAATAAACAGTATAGATATGTAATTGGAAGATAAGTAAGATGATACATATATATACAGCGTGGTAAAAATAGTTATATCTTAAACATAAAAAAGTTGGCAGCAAAAAAAAACAACCTAAAAACTTAGTTATATAAAATAAATCGTCGTTTAAAAAGTACTATGGCAGGTTCTGGCGTGTGAAAGATTGTGTACATGTACATCATTATGAATATGAGTATTATTTCCGTTGGTGACTTTGATACGTTTCATCTGCTTTTGAGACATCATGTGCATTAAACTTGTCATCTTAATCATGTAAGATACGGTCACCATTCTTGTTATCGAGTTTTCGCATTCTTACTGAAAGTGATGTGTCAATTGATAAACTAGGAATGTTTTAAAACATGAAGTGATATAGATAGGGAAGAAATAAGCTTTAGCGCAGTAGATGATATAGATAGAGAAGAAATAGGTTTTAGTGCAGTAGAGATTGACAATGTAGCCGACAAAGTGTAGCCATCAAGAATTCATGGCTGCTTTGGTTGTAGTAAGTATCTTCTTCTAGGTCCGGTTGTTGATTTATCATTTTTTCTCATTACCAGTTAATATCTGTTTGAAAAAATAAATAAATATCAACAATATATTTGTTTCTAAAAGCGCCTCGGTGTTATAATTATCAACATTAATATCTATAATTGCGAGTTTAACAGGAATCATTAGACAAAGCTCTCAGACTTTTCGTGCTTTATTAACATCCACATTTAGTATGTCACGTTGCAATTAAAACTTGTAATGGCCATATCAGCGCTTATCGAACTACAACTGATATGGTATAGATTTTGGAATCAGTTATATTGACACCATCAGGCGTACATATAAAATATTAGATTCGTCTCGTTCTTACTTTAAATTTTGAGCTGTTTTATTAACAGTGAATAGTTTTGTTGCCAATCGAAGGATGCAGATCAAGATAGATTGATTAGCTTGGGAAAAAGAGGAACGTAAAATCTGTTCAATGGATATCAGGTTATATAAAATGTCAAGTAAAATGATTTGAGGATGAAATATGATATTTCTACATGATTATTATGGAGAAAATTATTGTACAATCGTGCCTTCAGCTCATTATAATATTTGATTATTGATTTTGAACATTTATATCATATACCTTATGAAGTATAACACCCTTGTGATGATAATGCTATTTATCAATGAGGGGCATTAACTTTGTACAAATGCATCTTGAAATATTATAGACAAAGTTTACCTTCATCCAATTCCACGGATCGTTATTGAGATCGCAAAGCCGACATGTAATGAATAAGTTATAAAAATATGAAGTTAATCTAAATGAAAAGGTACCTTCCATTGCATTTGGTTTCGAATGATATACAATTGGAAAGGCACTAAATGGAAACACTATTTGATCAAACCCGAATTGAAATGCTAAAAAGGTGTTCTTTGAACCTGTATTACTTTTCACACACTTATCCATTAGCTGCACATAATAAAACAGAACGTTACCTTTGATATTAAAGTAGATAATATAAGATAGATACCTACCAGAAAAGTCTATTAAAGGGGCAGTAGCACGTTTTTTGAAAATTTTATATTTAAAATTTTCCCTGATAAATAATGTTAAATTAGTAATTGTTAAATGTATTATTTTGACAGTGTCAAAAATCTAATTACACAAGCCAATCATCCATAATCAGAGAACAAAGTTTGAAGATTCACATAAAATCCATTGGCAGCCATTTTGTGTGAACATCTTTAATTCATTTTGTGTAAGAAAAAAGAATCGCATGGCTAAACTTTACGTTAAATATTTGAATTACTGCTCCATTTAGATTAAATACATGGTCTTTCAACTGAAACAATTAATTTTCATTTTCCTAAAATCGCCTTATACTCCCCCATAAAACGTGCTACTGCCCCTTCAAGTTAGCAAGCTAATAACATTATCATTCTTTCTTTTTCGCCTTTTTGATGACATTACTTGCTTTGAAACATTTCAAAATGCTGACAAATTGAATTCCCAGGTTTTCCTTCACAATCCTTTTGCTTACATAATGTAACCAGGCTCGGGATCGGGACACTCGGATGAGTAACTCTAGACACATGTGATAATTGTGGCGTTTCATCGAGAACTACCGACTGTTTATTCATTTATTCATACTCATATTTGCAAGGAAAGTTACCTTTTATAATAAAGTACATAAAACAGATACCTACCAGAAAACTCTATTTAAATTCCCAAGCTAATTATATTTTCACTTTTACTTTGTCTCTTTTTTTGATGATAATAAATCGTTTGAAACCTGTCAAAATGCTGACAAATTGAAGTCTATGATATACCTTCACAATCGGTTAACGTACATTATGCAACGTTTAATTATTTGTTGTGAAGAAGTTCTTAAAACTTCCAGATATACATGTATGTATCGTCTTCAATTCAATCATCTTCCGCTTCCCGTTGACATCAGTTAATTCTTCACATTGAACAGACATACAGTGTAAATGAGATGTACTATTTTGTTCAGTGGTTGATAGTTTTGCTTAGTTGGAAAAGTGCTTGTAGTTTCATGGTGATTTTAAAATTTGTTAAGATATTAGATTGTATTCAATTAAATCCCCTGTGGAATCTGATATTAAACATACACTTACTTAAATGAAGTTAGCAGTTTCCATGTTTTAACTTAAACTATGTTTGATTTGTTGGGGGAAAATGTTGTACATTTAAAGTGTAAAATTTTAAACGGGGACAATATGTGTGTCTTTTTTTGTAAAATAAAAGTCAAAGTTAAATTTGTAAAACCTGTAATTGAATAATTCTTAATTCAAACTGCGATAGCAACATTCACCTTTAAAAAATGAAATTGTAAAAAATAGGGAACAACTACATTTGTACATAGTAGTATTTAAATACATTTCTGTCTACAATTACAGTATTCAAATGATAATCCATTTATTTATGTAGCGCATAAATTCACTATAGTAATGTGCTCTTTACGTGACAGGGCTATATTCAAAGGAAGTGTTAGTTCAGTGTGTCTTAAGTTGGGCTTTGAAAGAAGTGAGGCTGACAGCTGATGTCAGATTGTCTGGTAGTTTGTTCCATTCTGATGATACAGAGTAAGAAATAGTCTTTTGCTGAGAGTTGAAGATTTCACTTTGGAATTGCAAAAAAGGACACTAATTTTGGGAGCTAAAGGTTTGTTGTGGGCAGCAGACTGGTAGAAGTTCTGTGAGGTATGATGGAGCACTACTGGTGAAACATTTTAGGCTAGGACAAAGAGTTTATAGTCAATACGTGCAGTGGCTGGAAGCCGGTGAAGCTGTTTTAGTAGAGGTGGCCACATTCAGAAAATCTGTAGATAAATTTAGTAAGAGCCAACGTAATGTATTTAATTCTTTATCATCGCTGTTATTATTTTTTAATTGTATTCGAAAAATTGTAAATAAATTTCTCTAGTTATAAGTTTCTTTACGTTTAGTGTTTCTGTTCAAATATGAGCGGATGTGGTTTGACTTAAGCGTGAGGTATTTGTGTGAGGAAGTATCAATCATTCAGTATATGACCTTTACAAACGCTGTTCGTTCGTTTCTGCGTAGTTTATATTGTGTCTTGGTTATGCTTACAGTTTTGACGATGAGAGTAGTTTGTTGTTATAAACAAACAGGTAAAGAAAAGTTCCACATAGCTTAGATCTGACACTTTCCTTGAAGGTAATTAGAGAAGTTATGTGATGTCAATCCTTCATCACAAATATTATGTGTCGATTCTTACGGGTAAGGGTATTGTTAATTAAGGAGTTTGATCCAGGAAATATGCTTGCGCATTAAAACAAAAACTGTTTGAGTCATATGTACATGTATATCTTAGGACATAAAGTTGTTATCTTATTGCAAAAGTAACGTGGTTATGAAACCACAAATACTACAACAGACCAAATCGGAACATGCACAAATTTGGAACCAGGGCCTATAATGCTTCTCTGTTCATAAGGTCATTGTACATCCCTACCGCATGTGGTTCTTTTGACTAATAATCATTTAATATAAGAAAGGAGCCACAGAGAATTGGAATTTTAATTCTCTAGTTCAGTACAGATCTAGACTTGCTTTTCAAGAGGTTTTTGTAGTGCAAAATTGTTATTAACTACAGTGTTAGACTAATGGTTTTATTCTATGGTACTATGCAATATTCGAGACATTTTTATTAGCTGTTAGGCGTGAAAATGAACCCAGATAATTTAAAGCCATGTGGAGGAAGCGTTTAGTTTGAGTTCTGTCTGAGATATAGAGGTTATCATGCGAGTGTGTTTTGGGATCGTAAATATCCTGCATGAGGAATAAACATTGTATTTTGCGAGCCTTGGCGAGCTAAATACATAGTGTTTATTCCTAATGCAGGATATTTACGATCCCAAAACACACGAGCATGATAACTTCTTTATCATACCATGTCATTTTAAAATTTAATTCGAAAAAATGCCTGATAATACTTTTTTAATAGTTGAAAATGTTTTAAGATTCGCGCATTGATGTATGCAAATGAATAGAGCAATGACTCTGACGGTGAATTGACAAAATATAATTCCTCCTTATATATGCCTTTTATTGCCGTTTGGGCTATTTTGTAACGACTCCAAAAGTTTTGAAATTTTAAAAATCTATAAAATACGATGATTTTAAAAATGTGACACATTTTAAATGGTCTTTGGCGGGATCGAACTGACGTTCTTTAATCCGACGTCATCGAGAGGACGAGTCAATCTCACCAAGGGGCAAGAGTTGTTTCCCTTCGCCAACGTGACAATGGCAGCTTGCGTTGAGACAGCGATTGAACGAACATTGATGGCCGGAGAGCTAAACTAGAAGATAGTCTATGGATTTCCTAATCCAAACTAAACAATATTAAAGTAAAGAACACCGAACTTGGGTAAATGACGTGTTTGAACATGAGACTTGAACTGCCTTTGGTACCTGTGAGTAAAATTGTTCGGTCGGTTTCATTCAAATCTTTATGACAGTGTTTTAGCACTGCTAAGTCATACATATGGCTAAAGACCCATACAGTTGTGTTGTTATTTCTTAGATTAATGTTTATGCAATGTATCATTCATATTATAATGCCTCTCTGCGTTACTAAAGGCGTTGAAAATGTTAACGCTTGTGACGTCATCGGAATTTTCGTAAGAAGTTCCGACCTTGACCTTTGAAATTTGCATCGGTATCCGTATATGACCCTTAGCCACGCCCAACGGATATCGAAAATATCCGTTGGCTTTATTATGCCGAGAACACTATCCATTGTATGATAAACATCGCTTATCATACACCAACAGGTTATCAATTATAAACAACTGATGTAGACCGAATAATCCGTGATTTATAATGGAGAGCACCCCTGTAATGTTAACCGCAAAATACATCGATATAACCCGAACGATTTAGTTTGGTATACGTTGTGTTAATTATATTACTTAGGATGGTATCACTGTGACAGACTATTGGTAGTTGACGTAGAAGTCTATGTGTACCATACACCCAATTTCGTATATTCTGTGCCACAAGGGATTTTTCGATGCCCAATAAATGGTTAGCTTTACTTGAACTCAGGTTTTAAGAAGAGTGAAATATAAAATTCATTAATTTGTGTTTAAGTAATCATAGCATATCTAATACAATAATGCACAAGGGTATTTAGATATTGGTTCTGTGTTTCTTCAATGTATGCCAATCAATGAGTAAATATGACAACGTAAAGAAAAAAACTTACTTACAAGGTGACATGTAAGAATTATTTGGAACATAGTCACTTGAAATTCAAAACAGGTTGAAAATTGAAAACAATTGTTGTTTTGAAATTAATTTAAATAACAGCACATTCCATGATCAAGTAGACTAAACGATTCTGCTGATTATCATGAGATTTTATACCTTCTACTAAAACTGTTTGACACATTTACATCTACATGCACATTGTTACAAAATCTGCTTCTATGTGTAGGTTCGTAGCACCCTCTTTACCGTCCACTATAGAAGTAGTTCGGATTACGGTAAGTGTTTTGCGGCTCCAGTAAGCTTTGTCCTAATGGCATAAGACGTCATGAATCAAAAGATAAAAAGCCAACATGACGACCGACCTAAAATTAACGAATATACCGCTGTTTATGTCACGCTGCTTCCATTTGACGTTGCATTAATTCCCTGACTCCCTGACTTAGATAATTCTAAAATAGCTGGAGTCCCCGCCGCTACAAGTCGAATACGAATTACTTGATTATTATCTTAAAGGACTTCTATATTTTCTTGCAATATGGTCTTTGCAAAATGACCTTGGTCACAAATAAGGGATTGCTAGGGGATATATTATTATTATTATCGTCTTCGCAAATTTAGAGAAGCTTTGGAAATCAAAAGGATTCAACCATCAATTAACCGTGATAAAGGTTACTAAACTCATCCGCAAAAGAAAGTTATCACTTTTGAACTGAAGTCATACCAAAATCATTTTATATGAACATTGCTGGAGCACGATGGTGTAGTGGTTAGCGTGCTGGCCTGTCACGCCGAAGGCCCGGGTTCGAATCCTGGTGGATACACCAAAAATTTCTAACCTGGGCTTAACACTGTATTGTGTCCTTGGGCAAGGCACTTCATCCACATTGCACTCAGTTCACCCAGCTGTATAAATGGGTACCTGAACATGGGGAAAGTACGGACCTATTTGGTCGCGCGAGGCGCTTAGTAGCTTGACTCGAAAGTACAATTCCTTCAGGGTATTTAATATACATTGTACAGCCATTGTATCGCCGTTGAGCAGTCCTGGACTGGAAACTAGGCGTTAAAATTAGTATTATTATTATTATTATGAAGACTTATACACGTTTGCATTTGACCATCGTCAACACTATCTTAAAGTGACGTCATGAACGTCAAATACTGAAGGTGTGTATTGCATTTTAGACGTAAGCACTAGGAGACCAAGGACAAGTGAAATTAGAGATCTTCGATTCCTCTATGGTCGTACATTTACCACTAAACTTTGATTTATTGTAACTACTACATGGCATGAAAAGACTTAAATTTTAAAGATATACAGCTTTTGTAAACGTCATATGCCTTGTTGGTGATTGAAGAACACTTAGTCTTTCAGAAAGACATGTTTGAGTCAAATCTGATTCCCAAATTTACGAACAAGCCACGATTAAAATTAAACAGGGATACTGAAAGAGCCAAAAGGTGACGTCACCCAATCCTTCCTTTTATGTTTCAATTAATGTTTTTTGTGTGCTTACACTTGTCTTGAGCATATTTAAGTCTGATCAAATGTCTTTTTAGAGTGAAAAAATATCAAAATGATGAACTGTAATTTTTGTTTTTGACCCCTTCTCACTTTAAAGTTTTGGAGCGCACTACGGGTTATGTCACATATCATTTTCTGTTGTTCAATGTTTTTGGGATTGATTGATATACTTGACTGACTTTTTTTTAACCGTCTAGTGCTTTTCGTTATTTAATGAGAGTCATATTATTAGAGCGATAACTTTCTTTTGCTGATGAGTTTACATCCCGTCAGCCTATGGTCTTCACATTATCTTTATTAATTAACTGTAATCACATATGCATATCGCTGGCCTCTATTATCAATGTATCATCTCCTGCACTGTAAATTACGGGCGTCTTGCCACTTATCTCTGTTTATTTACATATATTCTTTTCATTAAGTTGTTATACTGTGTATTATTTATTTATTTACATGCCCCTACTTCATAACACTTCCTTTGCTTAAGAACGACACAGGAATCTGTGTCTAAACGTCGCATACCATGAACAAAAAAGTTGTCATCCATATAATCCTCTGCATTCTTGTCATTCCGGTTTCTAATATGCCTCTCAAAGAACTCTTTACGGTATGAAATCGGTTTGTTTGTGTATCAAAACACATTTTGAGGTGAACTATTTAAGTAATATTGCATTCAGTATTATTCAAAGTAAAAAATATTTCATAGATTTTTAGTGTTATCAGCTTTTTACATTTCATTCCTTATGTATGTTACTTCCCAGGTGTGACCTAACTCACAATATAAACCTTCAAAACACAACATCATCCTGATTTTAAATATTGCAATGTCCAACAAATCATAAAAAAAATCATTACATTGCTCAATGTAAAAATATTACCAGAAAAACTCGGATGTGAGCCTCTCTGTAGATTTTCATATTAAGTGCTTGGACTTCAAATCTGTAAGTCTCATGAATAAAATAATTTAAGGCTTCAAAAACCTCAACAATTTTCCTGACTTTTTATGAATATGATGACTAGATCAAAAACAAATTAGGGACATGAATGACCTTTGACCTCTGCACTTATATTCAGACATGGTTTACAAATGGAGATCCAATCTGTTGGTCAGGGGGACAAAGAACGATTGGTCTGTGTCAATATTTCATTCTTAATCCTTCATTTCATGACATCTTAAAGATAATTTGTCTACTAGGGAGGGGACGTGATTCATGAAATGACAATGGATGCCGTTGAAACGCTGAATATAGCAGAAGACAGACGTTAAAAAGGATGACAGACATCAGCGAATTGACAAGAGCAAGTAATAACCTGTCATCTGAACGTGACGGCAATACGAAAGCCGTTTGTCGTAAGTTGCAGTGAAAAACATAATCCAGCCTTAACCTTAAACAATTTGAACTCATTGTGATCATTGGAATATCATTAAAAGCAATGCAAACCTTAAGGATACATTTCAATAAATCTTCTCACTGATCAACCAGTCGCCCATAGCTCTTTTGGCAGTATGTTTTGGACAGTTCTTCTTAGTCGCAAGAGACCTTTAGAATGAATTGTATTTTTGTATGTATATATTTATCATTTTACCTTTATAGTCTCTCATAATCCCAACATGGGATGGCTCATCAAGTTTTATGTTATTGTTTTTTATATACAATATTTGTATGAGGTGAGACTGAAATAAAATATATGTCTGTCTGTCTTCCTTTCATAAATTTTGGCATATATAAATTATACCATATCAACTCATGGAGTGTTAATTTGACCTACGAAATAACTGATTTAGTTTTAGAGAGTACTTCTAGCAGATACCAGTACATCCCCCGGGTGTCATATCCCGTACGAAATACGTTGCACGAGTTATGCTGAAAACGTTGTCATTGTGCTTTAAAAGTTATCTAAACATGGTGCATTTTGAGGGAAATACTTAACAATGCACTAATTTAAAAGTGTTATTGCCGTTTAGATAAAAAAAAAACTCCGCCATTGGTTCTCTGAAACATTCATTATGTTCACAGAAATACATCCTTCAACATGATACATATAGCACTGTCATCTCCGCAACTTTAGGTGTTACATCTCTATGTGAATTTTATAGTAAGTCGTTTAATGGCAACACGTCTCAAGAAAGATATTTTGTCGAAAAAATACTATGTACTAGTTTAAGTCCACAAATGCAGCATTCACGTTATGTCAATTGACTTTAACTTTGTAAGTTTGCAACACATTTTAACTTTTGACCATTACTTTTAGCATCTGTAGGTAACAATCGCATAAAAACGGCAAAATCCCCATTCAGTTAGACATACATCGTTTATTATTGCTTCACAAATGATATATGTTCTCCAAGTAATATTAATATCAGATATTCCAACCGTTGGATCATTTTGATCATCCTCGGGCCATCCAACAGGACAAATTAGGTTCCTATTCTCCTGTAGAACATTCAAAAAGCAAGATATTTATTTAATTTGTTATCCTAACTTTTGTGTTAGCAGGTGTAGCGTGTAGTACCTCGAGGGATATCTCAAAAGTGATATAATTTATCAGTACATTTTGAACATTTGCAGGGAAATGACATCACAAGTGTTTTACACAATCTAGCATTGACACGATAATGCTGTCACGTCACAAAAATAACTTGTAACTCCTATCAACTCGTTTTGATATATCTCATATCAAAACGAATTGGTTGAGATTCTATATGTACTGAAAAGTAACCTGTGCCGAGGTTGATACGGGAAATATAACCCCAAGGGAACCGAGGTGTTATACTTTTCGTATCAACCGAGGCATAGGTCACTATTTGGCATACACATTGAGGAAAACATAGTTGAATTAATGTTTAAATCATTAATAAAACTCAAAACATTAAAACCTTAAAGAAATGATTTCTCATTTTCCAAAATTAGCCCAATGCATAATGCTAAACATGATCATCGCACGAGTATAACTTGGCACGAAGAACGAATTTTTCGCGTGCCATACTTTGCACGAGATTCACGAGTTCGAGGCTGCGTTGACTCACTCAGTATAAGTTTGAGCATGCTCGGATCCCACTATGAGCGAACGACTTGTATGCTAACTGATTGTCGCACTTGGTTGTCTGACTTTAAACAATATGGCAGAAAAATCACTTGGCCTCCGAAATAACCGATTTGTTATAGTTTTTTAAAATAAATCTAAACCTGACATCGGCGTGTTGCTAAACTAGCTACACTCATATAGAAGTAAACCGTTTTTGAAACACAAAAAGCCATCACGCAACTGATTGAAAACCTTACTGTTGTAATTTTCAAGAATTAATATCCGCGAGAGTTGACAATGTATTCCATTTTCATAAAGGAATAAAAATTGAAACCTTGTCCTGTTCTTGTCCATCATTCAAACAAGATGTGTTTGTGAAACACGAATGCCCCTTGATGCATCCTGCTCGCTGTGTCAAGGTCAAGGTCACAAGGTCAAATGTCATGGTGTCATCTGAAAGGTCTCATCACAAGGGATCCATATGTCAAGTATCAAAGACCTAGCTCTGACCAATCAAAAGTTATGACCAAGGTTAAAGTTTTTGTGGACAAACGGACAGATGGACGGACAGACGGACAGGTGAAAAACAATATACCCCCGGAATCTCCGATTCGGGGGCATAAAAATGATACTAATCATATTAACCTACATTCTCGATAATCCTGAGTTTACGTTCCGATAATATCTCCACTAACCTCTGGAACCAATATGGGCTCAATGCGATTCATAGGATTCCTCCCCTTAGTTGCAGACCTTGGGGAATGCTAGGTAACAATTGATATACCCCACCCGTTTTGATAGACACAAACACTAAAATACAGTCTTGAAATCCATCTCTTTGGATGTCATTTTTGTTTATTGACGAAGCGGGAGTGTGTCATGAAAGAAGCCATGCGATTGGTACGCTGCTGAAGGCAGCGTAGATACCTCATTGGACAATATGCCACTAAGGGCAGGTAATTTGTGAATCGCATTGAGCCCATATTGGTTCCAGAGGTTAGTGGAGATATTATCGGAACGTAAACTCTGGATTATCGAGAATGATTAACCTAGGGAAAGATCAGATACCAACTTTGATGTCTTCCGCGCCAAATCATTTATATATCATTATTTATTTAAAGTGTTTTTATACAATCCTAGAGGCGAAGCCGAGAGTAATATTTGAAAAATACTGACGTGATACTGATACCGTAACCGTACTGATACCGTAAACTTTTCTTCACGTTCAGTCTCAGCCACTGAATTTATTAAGCTCATTAGTGTTGAACAGCAGGATTTGTTGTCACAGTCATATTAGTTTCTAAAAACATACATTTCATTTACATGTAGTATACTGCAGTAAACATTTGTACTATAAATCAGTCTGATTAAAATCGACCGTGTTACGAGGAAGAAAAGTAAAATATGTATCAGAGCTTTCCTCTTCGTGTGAATGAGAGGAAAGCCGGGCTGGTTGAAGTTTGAACCCCACTAGAGATAATATTTTTGCACTTTTTTTCCTCGAATCACAGTCGATTTTAATCAGACTGTACTATAAATCTAACGATTTAATGATTCTCTTGGGCTTATAGGCAATTTTCTGTAGTTTTACTATTTATACCAAAGAACAAACGTTTATTAGATATGTATACGGAATCAAGCAGTTTTTTGGTAATTAGATCAGTTTACATCGCTGTTTCCTGTCATTAATCATGTAGCTTTCTCATTAATTACTAGACGTCTAAATGAAATATAACTCCATGACATTACGTTCATAAGAGGCATGCTGTTGGTTGGCTGATTGCTAAATGTTTTTTTTCCTATTCACCTGATTAGATCTCTTAGACTGGTTATTTTTCAAGTTTATTTAAAACAACCACGGCAGTGATAATATATTTATATTGCTTCAAATAGGTTTTGTTCTCATTATTCAAAAGTAGTACTTGTCACTAGTTTAAGATAAAATATATATAATCTTTTATTCCTCCATAAATGAAAAGTACAGAAAAAGAAAATCATCATTGAAAATACTTAAACAGCTATTTTACAAAAGTTCTGAGAAGCTGTTCAGTATCACGAACACATACGATACAAAGTAGATATGAAGAGAGAGCTATCTAAAAATAGCTTTGAACATCATATTTTACACTCAAGGCAGAGAACTCATTTATGTCCTCGTTGATCAGGGGAAAGTCAGCCCTACACGATAGCAAGCACTCCATGAGCTCAGTGACGGTATATGCCTGAAATGTTGCCCAAGCGGCGTAAATCTTAAACTCAATCGCTCACTCAAACACCTAAGTGGGGATATATAACATTTATTTCCTCCGATTGAAGAGTACAAAGACATAACAAATAGGCTTGTACAATCACAACTAGATATTAATCCAAAAAAAGATATTTGTCCAGGACTATGTGAACCAGTTCTCATAAATCTATGTGACACCAGCAGTATATATATGCTTGCCATGAAGAACACATACTGTACAAAGACTGTTGCGCACGAGTTCCTGTCATCTGTGCATAGGTCCACAGGCTCCTGTGTCATTGAAAGTGCAATCGTTCCCGCTACAAAAAAAAGGTTTTGAGACAACTCCTCGATTTCAACACCTTCTTACATAGTATAAAGAAGGGAGGAATCTGAAACCTACTAATACCTAACCCCATCGCCTTTTTCGCCAGCTGCTCACTTACGTGACATGCAGTCGATTAAAAAGATTTGTCAATATTTTCTTGGATGTTTGATCTTACCATCACCACTCACGGAACCGACAATACTCTTAGTTACTTCTGCAAATAGGACGAAAGCCGATTTTCAAGCTCAAAGTATCCATCTTGGCACAAATGGCAGCTCTCATTCTGATTATTTAATAATATAAATGTGAATTGTAAATGCCGTAGAGAGGGCTAAATAAGTTGGACAACTTGTGCCAAATCCGTTTCACATATGTGAATAAAATATGTTTAAATCAATGGCTGCCAGAAGGAGGGCTGTGACCGAAGCAAGCGCTGTGATTGGTCGAACTCATCAAAACATCCATAAAATGTCATCTTTCGCTTTTAAGAAACTCAAACCAAATCAAAACAATGCGCATCATTATGTTGATGAGTGCGATTTGTGTTGGTGTTTTTACACTTTGTTGACATTATACGTTTGGCCTGCTGTTGAGACATCTTATGCACCAAAACTTGTCATCTTTTTCATGAAAGATGCGGTCATTATTCTTGTTATCGTATTTTCACATTTTTACGGAAAGTGATCTGTAATTTGATAATATGTCAAATGCTGAATGCTGTCAAACATAAACTTATATACATAAGGGAGAAGTAAGTGTTCGTGAAGTTGAGATTGGCCATGTTGCCAACAAATTTAGCTATCAAGATTTCAGGGCCTTTTGGATTGTAAGTGTCTTCTGTAAGGTCCGATTGTTGATTCATTTATTGTTTTCAATATCTGTTTGAATAAAAAAATATCAAAATTTAGATATCTGACATTAAATGTACAGCTCTTTCTTAAAGCGCCTCATTGATATATAAGTATAATGCAGTAATTAGTAAAATCCATTATGGCAAGTTGCTAACAAAAATCAGGAATCATTAGGCAAAGCACTCAGACTTGTTGACAGCTATTCATACTTGATCAATATCCCCTTTTGGTATATCACATTGCAATTAGAACTTCCATTGGCCACATCAGCGCTAATGGCTTTTCATTTGATGGTTGGTTTAAACATATTTTATTCACTTGGAAAAGGATGTGGTGTAGATTTTGGAATCAGTTTTATCTACGCCAAATATATATAAAATTCGAGAAACCAGAGATAAGTTTTGTTCTTACTCTCAATTTCGGTCATGGTATAGTACGATATTAGATGTAGTAATGACACCTGTTTTTGTCATCATAATTTTTGTTGCGCCAATTAACATGAAACAGGTAAAGTTGATTCATTAGCTTGAAAATAGCCAAGACTTAGGTGCATCGAGTTATTAAATGGATATCAAATCATACTGCATCACACGACAAAGTATCGTTAAGTAAATACTATCTGAATTCATAGTGTGATGAAAAACAAAATATAAACTAGGAAAAACCAAAGATATTTAAGGTACTTTTCCATTTGACTTAATCAAACTGAAACCGCTAATACATTACTTTATTGATGAATTGATTTATAATCATTGATACATCGATTTCGAATTATCTTTGAAAACAACAAGACTACATGTAACTGAAGGCTTGCTAAAAGCCAGCAGTTTCTAGAGGATCCGGAATGAAACAAGTGTCATTTGTCATGCAGAGTTGATTAAGTAAAAGCCATTCGAATGCATTCATATATCTATCACCACTTTATCATATTTAATCGCATCTCAGCATTTAGGAAACGAAACGGATAATGTTGAAATTTCCTTAAGAAAAGTTAAGATTCCATGTTCATGAAGGTAACAGTTAACCGTAAAAGTTTTGGCAGGACATTGAAAAGACCAGGGGTAAAATACATATGTTTTAGTTTTCTCTACCAACTACTTGAGTATGATAATGGGGCTTTAACTAAATGCCTCTTGTGTAAACCCTACCAATAACACATTAATTAATTTTTATGAAATTAATCTAACTTCCAATCATATGTATAAATTCTTATATATGTACATGTACATAACAAAACAACCCTAGCTTCTACTTAATAACTCCTTTACATATTTTGTACATCAACCTCATTTGTAATGTTCACAACTCATACATAATAAGTTCATGTTTTCTCTCACCACTGCTCAACACTTGATAACGCCATTAGCATCAGTGTCAAAGTGTCGCCTCCCTTAAATGAAGAAGCCGTATATCCGTAAACTTTCCTTCACAATTCTGTCTCAGCGACTGAATCTATTAAGCTCATTAGTGCTGAACAGCAGGATTTGTTTTATTATTAGTTTCTAAAAACATACATTTCATTTACATATAACATTATACCCAGTTGATTTATAAATAAATTTAACGATTTAATGATTCTCTTGGACTAAGAGGCAATTTTCTCTGTTTGTACTATTTTTACCAAAGAACAAACGTTTTTTAGACATATAAACGGAATCAAGCAGTTTTTTGGTAATTAGATCAGGTTACATCGCTGTTTCCTGTCATTAATCATGTAGCTTTCTCATTAATTCCTAGACGTCTAAATGAAATATAACTCCATGACACTATGTTCATAAGAGGCATGCTGTTGGTTGACTGATTGCTAAATGGTTCTTTCCTATTGACCTGATTAGATCTCTTTTACTGGTTATTTTTCAAGTTTTCCTAAAACAACCACGGCAGTGATAATATATTTATACTGCTTCAAATAGGTTTTGTTCTCATTATTCAAAAGTATTCTTGATTTGACTCAATGAAGGGAGTACTTGTCACTAGTTTAAGATAAAATGCCGACTGTAGTCAATCTTTAACTCATGACGGTATATGCCTGAAATGTTGCCCAAGCGGCGTAAATCTTAAACTCAATCGCTCACTCAAACATCTGAGTGGGGATATATAACATGTATTTCCTCCGATTGAAGAGTACAAAGACATAACAAATAGGTTTGTACAATCACAACTAGATATTAATCAAAAAACGATATTTGTCGGGGACTATGTGGACCAGTTCTCATAAATCTACATATGTATGTGACACCAGCAGTATATGCTTGCCATAAAGAACACATACCGTACAAAGATTGTTGCGCACGAGTTCCTGTCACGTGTGCATAGGTCCACAGGCCCCTGTGTCATTGAATGTGCAATCGTTCCCGCTGCAATAAAAGGTTTTGAGACAACCCCTCGATTTCAACACCTTCTTATATAGTATAAAGAAGGGAGGAATCTGAAACCTACTAATACCTTACCCCATCGCCTATTTCTCCAGTTGCTAACTTACGTGACATGCAACCGATTAAAAAAAATTGTCAGTATTTACTTGGATGTTATATCTTACGATCACCACTCACGGAACCGACAATACTTTTTAGTTACTTCTGCAAATAAGACGAAAGCCGATTTTCACGCTCAAAGTATCCATCTTGGCACAAATGGCTGCTTTCATTCTGATTATTTCATGATGTACAGACAGGCCTCGATAATCCGAACGCTTCCGCGGCATTCGGATTATCGGTGGACGGATTATCGAGGTCTGACTGTAAATGTGAACTGTAAATGTTGTAGAGAGGGCTTAATAAGTTGGACAACTTGTGCCATATCCGTTTCACATATGTGAATAAAATATGTTTAAATCAATGGCTGCCAGAAGGAGGGCTGTGACCGAATCAAACGTTGTGACTGGTCGAACTCATCAAAACATCCATAAGATGTCTTTCGGTTTCAAGAAACTCAAACCAAATAAAAAATGCGCATCATTATGTTGATGAGTACCATTTGTGTTGGTGTTTTTACACTTTGTTGACATTATACGTTTGATCTGCTGTTGAGACATCTTGTGCACCAAAATTTGTCATCATGAAAGATACGGTCATCATTCTTGTTATCGTATTTTCACATTTTTACTGAAAGTGATCTGTAATTAGATAATTGATGCTGTCAAACATAAACTGATATACATTAGGAAGTAGTAAGTGTTCGTGAAGTTGAGCTTGGCATTGTTGCAAACAAATTTAGCCATCAAGATTTCAGGGTCATGGTATAGTACGATATTAGATGTAATAATGACACCTGTCTTTGTCATCATATTTTTTGTTGCGCTAATTAACATGAAACAGGTTCAGTTGATTCATTAGCTTGAAAATAGCCAAGACTTAGGTGCATCGAGTTATTATATGGATATCAAATCATACTGCATCACACGACAAAGTATCTTTAAGTAAATACTATCTGAATTCATAGTGTGATGAAAAACAAAATATAAACTAGGAAAAACCAAAGATATATTTAAGGTACTTTCCCATTTGACTTAATCAAACTGAAAACGCTAATACATTACTTTATTGATGAATTGATTTATAATCAGTGATACATCGATTTCGAATTATCTTTGAAAAAAACAAGACTACATGTAACTGAAGGCTTGCTAAAAGCCAGCAGTTTCTAGAGGATCCGGAATGAAACAAGTGTCATTTGCCATGCAGAGTTGATTAAGTAAAAGCCATCCGAATGCATTCATATATCTATCACCACTTTATCATATTTAATCGCATCTCAGCATTTAGGAAACGAAACGGATAATGTTGAAATTTCCTTAAGAAAAGTTAAGATTCCATGTTCATGAAGGTAACAGTTAACCGTAAAAGTTTTGGCAGGACATTGAAAAGACCAGGGGTAAAATACATATGTTTTAGTTTTCTCTACCAACTACTTGAGTATGATAATGGGGCTTTAACTAAATGCCTATAGTGTAAACCCTACCAATAACACATTAATTAATTTTTATGAAATTAATCTAACTTCCAATCATATGTATAAATTCTTATATATGTACATGTACATAACAAAACAACCCTAGCTTCTACTTAATAACTCCTTTACATATTTTGTACATCAACCTCATTTGTAATGTTCACAACTCATACATAATAAGTTCATGTTTTCTCTCACCACTGCTCAACACTTGATAACGCCATTAGCATCAGTGTCAAAGTGTCGCCTCCCTTAAATGAAGAAGCCGTATATCCGTAAACTTTCCTTCACAATTCTGTCTCAGCGACTGAATCTATTAAGCTCATTAGTGCTGAACAGCAGGATTTGTTTTATTATTAGTTTCTAAAAACATACATTTCATTTACATATAACATTATACCCAGTTGATTTATAAATAAATTTAACGATTTAATGATTCTCTTGGACTAAGAGGCAATTTTCTCTGTTTTTACTATTTTTACCAAAGAACAAACGTTTTTTAGACATATAAACGGAATCAAGCAGTTTTTTGGTAATTAGATCAGGTTACATCGCTGTTTCCTGTCATTAATCATGTAGCTTTCTCATTAATTCCTAGACGTCTAAATGAAATATAACTCCATGACACTATGTTCATAAGAGGCATGCTGTTGGTTGACTGATTGCTAAATGGTTCTTTCCTATTGACCTGATTAGATCTCTTTTACTGGTTATTTTTCAAGTTTTCCTAAAACAACCACGGCAGTGATAATATATTTATATTGCTTCAAATAGGTTTTGTTCTCATTATTCAAAAGTATTCTTGATTTGACTCAATGAAGGGAGTACTTGTCACTAGTTTAAGATAAAATGCCGACTGTAGTCAATCTTTAACTCATGACGGTATATGCCTGAAATGTTGCCCAAGCGGCGTAAATCTTAAACTCAATCGCTCACTCAAACACCTGAGTGGGGATATATAACATGTATTTCCTCCGATTGAAGAGTACAAAGACATAACAAATAGGTTTGTACAATCACAACTAGATATTAATCAAAAAACGATATTTGTCGGGGACTATGTGGACCAGTTCTCATAAATCTACATATGTATGTGACACCAGCAGTATATGCTTGCCATAAAGAACACATACCGTACAAAGATTGTTGCGCACGAGTTCCTGTCACGTGTGCATAGGTCCACAGGCCCCTGTGTCATTGAATGTGCAATCGTTCCCGCTGCAATAAAAGGTTTTGAGACAACCCCTCGATTTCAACACCTTCTTATATAGTATAAAGAAGGGAGGAATCTGAAACCTACTAATACCTTACCCCATCGCCTATTTCTCCAGTTGCTAACTTACGTGACATGCAACCGATTAAAAAAATTTGTCAGTATTTACTTGGATGTTATATCTTACGATCACCACTCACGGAACCGACAATACTTTTTAGTTACTTCTGCAAATAAGACGAAAGCCGATTTTCACGCTCAAAGTATCCATCTTGGCACAAATGGCTGCTTTCATTCTGATTATTTCATGATGTACAGACAGGCCTCGATAATCCGAACGCTTCCGCGGCATTCGGATTATCGGTGGACGGATTATCGAGGTCTGACTGTAAATGTGAACTGTAAATGTTGTAGAGAGGGCTTAATAAGTTGGACAACTTGTGCCATATCCGTTTCACATATGTGAATAAAATATGTTTAAATCAATGGCTGCCAGAAGGAGGGCTGTGACCGAATCAAACGTTGTGACTGGTCGAACTCATCAAAACATCCATAAGATGTCTTTCGGTTTCAAGAAACTCAAACCAAATAAAAAATGGGCATCATTATGTTGATGAGTACCATTTGTGTTGGTGTTTTTACACTTTGTTGACATTATACGTTTGATCTGCTGTTGAGACATCTTGTGCACCAAAATTTGTCATCATGAAAGATACGGTCATCATTCTTGTTATCGTATTTTCACATTTTTACTGAAAGTGATCTGTAATTAGATAATTGATGCTGTCAAACATAAACTGATATACATTAGGAAGTAGTAAGTGTTCGTGAAGTTGAGCTTGGCATTGTTGCAAACAAATTTAGCCATCAAGATTTCAGGGTCTTTTGGATTGTAAGTGTCTTCTGTGAGGTCCGATTGCTCATTACAAGTCAATATCTGTTTGAAAAAAATATCAAATTTTAGATATCAGCGATATCTGACATGAATTGTACAGCTCTTTCTTAAAGCGCCTCGTTGATATATAAGTATAATGCAGTAATTAGTAAAATCCATGATAGCAAGTTGCTCACAAAAAATCAGGAATCATTAGACAAAGCTCTCAGACTTGTTGACAGCTTTTCATACTTGATCAATATCCCCTTTTGGTATACCACATTGCAATTAGAACTTCCATTGGCTACATCAGCGCTAATGGCTTTTCATTTGATGGTTGGTTTAAACATATTTTATTCACTTGGAAAAGGATGTGGTGTAGATTTTGGAATCAGTTTTATCTACGCCAAACAAATATAAAATTCGAGAAACCAGAGATAAGGTTTGTTCTTACTCTCAATTTCGGTCATGGTATAGTACGATATTAGATGTAATAATGACACCTGTCTTTGTCATCATAATTTTTGTTGCGCTAATTAACATGAAACAGGTTCAGTTGATTCATTAGCTTGAAAATAGCCAAGACTTAGGTGCATCGAGTTATTATATGGATATCAAATCATACTGCATCACACGACAAAGTATCTTTAAGTAAATACTATCTGAATTCATAGTGTGATGAAAAACAAAATATAAACTAGGAAAAACCAAAGATATTTAAGGTACTTTCCCATTTGACTTAATCAAACTGAAAACGCTAATACATTACTTTATTGATGAATTGATTTATAATCAGTGATACATCGATTTCGAATTATCTTTGAAAAAAACAAGACTACATGTAACTGAAGGCTTGCTAAAAGCCAGCAGTTTCTAGAGGATCCGGAATGAAACAAGTGTCATTTGCCATGCAGAGTTGATTAAGTAAAAGCCATCCGAATGCATTCATATATCTATCACCACTTTATCATATTTAATCGTATCAATGAATTTGTCTAACGACATGTTTTTTCACGTTCACGAATTCAAAAGGGTCACATGCAACATAAAAGTCTTCATTTGTATTATGTTTCACTGGAGATGTGATTTTGACTGAAACATTATAGAACAAATGCAGGGTCTGTTTGATAAAGAAAACAATATGAATATTTTGAACCGTATTCAAGCAACTTTGCCATATGATTCTAAAAGCATAATTCTTAGTGTTCAAACAGGTCACTATCATTGTATCTTTTGTGTCACATAGTGTATTCTCGTCTTGGAGATGTATTTGGAAGGAAGAGACTGCTGGTTAATGAGATCGACTTACAATGTTATCACCACTCATTAGTCTTCTAGATATAGAATGAAATATTGCTTCAGGTCATTATTCCGTACCGATGAATTTGTAAAACAAACCACCACAATGAGTTTTCAGGGTAAATCTCATTGGCAAAGGAAAGTAATCACCAAACTGAAATGACTCTCATTTACTAACGAAAAGCGCTAGAAATATAGTCAGTCAAGTATATTAACCAATCTCATAAAGATTGAACAACGGATTACAGGCAAACAAATTACAGACTATTAATTTGATAAAGTGTTCATTCTAAAATCATTAATTTTGGAAACTTACATTACATAAGACCCGAATATGCTCAAGACTAGTAAAAACCCTGATATCTCCTGTTGATATAGTACAATATAATGCATAGAAAATACTAAACGACGTCCTGTTTAATAACGTTTTTATGAAACGATTGAGTGGATCGGTATATAACGAGCGAAAGCTAGATAAATACTGACACCATTCACGAGTTTCATAGGAATGTTATGTTCCGGGACTGAGTTTATTATTTTATTTATTACTCACGGAGTCTCACCATCAAATATTGTTTTCGCTGACAGGGTATTTGCGACCACAAGTTCCACGTACAATGTAGCTTAGATCATACATTGTTCTTGACGGTCTTTAGAGAAGAAATGTTCCAGGCAATCCTTCATCACGTACGTATCAATTATGTGTCGATTCCTAGGAGTTGAGCATATGGGTATAATGGAGGTGTTTGAACGATGAAAATCCTTGCTCGTTAAATAAAATACGATATGAACATTTATATCACTTAGGACATTGTTTTAATCTTATTTTGATTGGTATTGCAAAAGTAGACAAACTACATACATAATGATAGATAATTAGCAATCTTTACAAAATCAATATGAAACGAAGAAGCATATAATTTAGAGCCAATTGAAGGAAGCGTTTATTTTGAATGCTGTAACAGATCCATCGCTAATCATACACAAAGAGGCTATTTTCTTGATTATACACCCCTGCTGCAGACTGAATCGTAATGGTAACCGTAAATACATCGATAGGACCGGAACGATTTATTTTGGTACATTGCGTTAATTACAGTTCACAGTATGGTATCACTGTTACAGACTATATATTATCAACCGGTCACAATTGTAAGAGCCTATTTAGACGTAGGCTTAATTTTAAATAATTTGTTTCAGAAAGCAGTTGGTCGATCTAAAAACAGTAGTAATGTACATCACAGAAAATGATGTTCAGTCTTTTCAGGCTATGATTTACATACTTTAACCACACCAACATGTCATCTGATGTTCTTTTCGGTCCAGAAAGCAGATTTCATTTTGTTAACTTATCTTCAAAACAGTGTGAGTCTTCAAACCCATAAACATATCTTAACGTAATCATAAAATAGAAGTAAACTACTCTAAAGCATGATCTAAACTTGATTACGCCCCACAGTCCTTTTTGCAACTTTTTAAAAATACACCCTCTTTATGAATAGTGATTCAACGGTGTTGAGATACCCTTTTCGCTAATTTTCAATAATCCTATTCTTTAATGTGTTTAATTGGGCAGAAAATGTCTGTTAGATATATATGCAAAGAATGCGTAAAGAAAACGTCCGTACGTTTTACACTCCGTGTATCTTCGTTTCATCGGTCGACCTCAAATTCAAATTAGAGTTATAATAATTATGTTACATGGCGCTGATTTTTATGTTTATTTCCTAAACTGCTTGTTCTTCTCCGTCGCGTGTTGCACAAAGCGGGGTATTTAATACATGTATTAGGCAGCGTCCGTCCGTCCTTACCTACGAATCAAATAACACAAAAACTATGGAATAGCTTCATCACCATGATAGTAATGCCTTTTTTAAGGTCACAACGAGATCTTGGCATGTCATCCTTGTCAGCGGGATATACCAGTCACTGGATTCTCCCCAGAACTTATATTACACGAGTTTCTAATTGGAAGACGACCACTTGACTCATTACCATAACGTGGTGTGGTGGTGTTTTCAGCAACCTTGAAAGCTTGAGTCGTTCTGAAACCTGCATTCTATCTCTCACTATGCTTTTCTTTCCGTCTGTTCCCTCATCCTTTCGATCCCTTTCTCCCTGATCTAGCTACTCTCTTTTGGATGGCAACATCCACGTGTTTTATAACTACAATATTGTTCAAAGAACCGTAAACCCCACTAAATTACTATCTCACTCTTATTGGAAGAAGCAAGGACCTGTCGATTTGGATTGTCGATGATATATAGTAGCGTGACAAGTGTAAACAATAAACTTTTCTTATACATTGTTCTTGTTGTTAACATCAATTTGCGGTGGGGTATCTTGTCACCTCTGTGACAATTATTTCTTACCAATAAGATAATTCTTGCAATATGGTCTTTCAAGATAGCCTTGATTACAGCTAAGGGAATGCTAGGGGAATATTTCTAGAAGTGATACATAATTGTTCTTATGACATACTTACACTACTACAAACTAGTAGATATAATAACTGGAAACATGAGAGGTCATTCGAATATCATCAAAGGTTACTAGTACTATCTTATTCGAAAATATAAAAAAGCTGGTTAATTCTGTTAAAAAGGAATTCTTTATTGTCCCAAATGTGTAAAACTTATAACAATTAAAACAAGGATTATTGTGCGTTCGAAATTCGGAAACACAAAAGAAAGATGGGTTGTAACTTTATTATTGAACGGGTAAAAATAGATAAGACAAAATGAGCAATAAACGTCATGTCATAACGTGTTAGACTGGTGATATCACTCTTTTGAGTTCTGGTACAAATCAATCATAAACGTGAGTGACCAAAAGCGGCATTACACGCTATACAGAGAAAAGTTCGTACTTAAATTCAATGATGCTAGCTATTGCGTAACGATAAAACATGAATGAATTCGTTTGCAGCATTTCTATTACAGCCTCATGAACTAGATTTCAGTCAAATTCCCTGCGTTGTATAAATATCAAAGAACCTCAAGGAGTTAAATTAAGTATGTGTCAAGGTATTTCTAGCCTCAAAGGCCTTATATGTTGCATTAGTAACTCGTCGCCGTAGATGTTTTTTTTTTTATCGTAGCATCAAAGGGTACCGAGAGTTGTGTTGATATTAAGGTCCCGGTCAAAAATTAAGTATCCAACTGCATAGTTCGGTAGGAAAATAATTCAGCAATATTTGCGATTAAGAAAATGACTTGTTTGCTTAAAAACGAACCAAAAATAAGTGAAGCCATCAGTGCAGAACACAGGAGAGAAAAGGACTCAACTCTTGAGCGAAATGGAAACATCCAATTATGTTTGCAAGACAAAGCCATTTAAAGTCCTCAGCCATTCTCGATAATCCAGAGTTTACGTTCCGATAATATCTCGGGAACCAATATGGGCTCAATGCGATTCAGAAATAGGAAAGAAATCATAGAGGCAGATAAACGGCGAATGAGTGAGTTGGGGTTTAACATACAATCCGCAGTTTGTTAAGCTATTAAACATGTGGATTTGCCATCCAAAAGACAGAAGATCGGAGAGAAAGAAGTTCGACAGGATGAGAGAACAGACGAAAAAGAGGGATAGAAAGCAGGTTTAAGAACGACTCAAATTTGGTCTAATTTCTTCCAGTTGACTTTTAAAGCTTGGGTGACCCTACCAGGAGCATGCCAGCTCCATTTGGAATAGCTCAAGGGTCGGGGAAGTACACAAACCACCACACCGCAATAACGTTTTGAATCAATTGGGATGGCATATAATCAAGTCAAAACATTCAATAACACATAAAGTTACTAAATCTACCTACCATCGGTTATTTATGCAAAAAGGTGTTGTGATTTTCCTTACACAGATTTTTCTCTCTGATCTGTCAACTCTCTTAAATGTAGATGGCAGCATGTATAGCTGGAATACTGCTGACAGCACGTTAAACCCCAACTCACTCACTATTTTATAAATAAAATCAAAGGCCATGCTATATAAAAAGAATTACAGTCCAGAGGTATTCCCTTGACGAGAACTGGGAATGCTAGGTAAAAATTGATATACCCAACCCGTTTTGATAGACAAAAACACTAAAATACAATCTTGAAATCCATCTCTTTGTATGTCCTTTCTGTTTATTGACGAAGCGGGAGTGTGTCATGAAAGAACCCATGCGATTGGTACGCTGCTGAAGGCAGCGTAAATACCTCATTGGATAATATGCCACTAAGGGCAGGTAATTTGTGAATCGCATTGAGCCTATATTGGTTCCAGAGGTTAGTGGAGATATTATCGGAACGTCAACTCTGGATTATCGAGAATGCAGGGCCTGTTGATTGGGTGTTCTTTTGTTTGCGTCGACCACCTCGGCTTCCCCTGACAGTGGGTTTTCTGGAGCATATACCCAAGATCTTGATTACATGATACACATCTGAGTGAACCCATTGTCTCTTCTTCACATGGCTGCCTATGTCAATCAGTCGGCTTCTATCCAACTCAAGCAGGCACACTTCCATTGTCATTGGGTTAGGAAAGACGCTTGTCTCACTGATTGGTAAACAATAGGTACCTTCCAATATTTTGAAAATCCAGACAAATATTGCAGATAAAATCAACATTTCAAAACTTTTTCTTTTTTCTTGAATAATGCACAAATACATAATTTAGGATGTGTTGGTAACTTCATGAACAATTTTCATCCAAGTCCAATAAGAATAACCAGGCTTTTTCAATAAAAATGTGGGAGCCCAGGTGAAATGCAGCCTGTCAGGCGCAGGTAAGAAGTCAAACTCTTTGGGAGTTCCTGATGCTTTTAGCTCATACATTATGGCCGATCCTCCTTGGGATGTAGAAAACTAGGACTTTGACACTTTAACATTGATAGTCCTTTCTTCATGTGGTTGTCCTGATTTTATACCCCTGTTGGTGGTACATTGATGGTACAAGGGTGGTAACCACCAAGTTTGATACAAGGATGGTACAAGGTCTGTACAAGGGCACCAGCATTACATATCATCATCATCATTCCAATGGATGGAAACAGCATGAGTAACGATCTGTGCATGTGTCATGTCTAGTGAGGATTATAATTTATAGCTTTGGTTGGGGGCAAAAGGGCTACGCTCTTAACACCTAATTTCGTCTTCTTCGTCCAAAAAAGGTGAATCCTTGTATACAGTTTTGGTAAAGAGGATCCTAAGTTGTACATTTGGTGACCCTGTGGCCCATACTTAGGGCGGAACCACATTCGCCTAGCCACGAAATTGATATGAAGCTTGATCAGCTGCAAAGCCAGTGGCTCTTTCTTTATGTTCTTCAATAGTTGAGTATGCAATTAAGTCCAATACCTTACCTTAAACTTTCTACATCGACAGTACAACAATCAATGAACACTTCATATGGCATTAAGTAAAAAAATAAATGTATGTTTATCAACAATTGTTTATCAAAAATATATCACAAGTGATAGTGAGATCAGTCAGATCACTTCCACAGGAATTCGAACCCGCGACCTCCCGGTTGAGAGGCAGACGATCTACCAATTCGGTAAAGAGATATCCCCCTAACCAGTAACCCTCTTGCTAGTAGGAATGACAAGACACATACACCCCCTCTGAAAAGTGACTCGTACTAGAGTCAAGCCATTTGGAGTTATCTCTGTTGGACGTTCTCAGGGTGTTATCAACACTAGGGAGTTGCCCCGGCAACTAATTAAACTAAAGTGATCGTTAGATCACCTCAACCGGATTTGAACCCGGGACCCCCGGGTTGAGAAGCAAACACTCAACCGATTCCGCTAAAGAGATATCCCTGTAGCCATAAGAATGCTTATATCTCACCCTGTCACAATGAGAACTTCAGGCCTTTAGAAACATAAATGTTGAAGTTATGATTTATTGATTGAATGGTTGACTTACCATTTGGTATCTCGGATCGACACTGCAAGATATCGTCATGCCTGAAGAGCTTCTTGGCAAAGTGAGGGCAAACCAGACTGCAATGTTCTACATCAGCATCTTTATCCTGTCGAAAATAAAGTTTGTTTCCAATATTTATATTTTAAGCTGAAACAAATTGACGCTATAACTTGAGAATTACTATCAATTATCGACCTGTTCCTTTACTGCTTATATTTAATTCATTTCCTAGTTCATTCAATGTCCAAGTTAGAGGATTTATTTTAGAAATAAGAATATACAGGAAAGGAAGCAGATTCTGTTTGACACGAACACAGATTTTGGTATAAAGCTGATAGCCCGGTAAAATGATTAAAACCTCTAAAAAAAGAAGGACCGAAACAGTTGGGTACACACACAAAAAACAGTTGTTAAGCTACAAAAATACTTGTATCATAAATTCATTTTCATGAGTTACCTTTCTTAATGAGCAATTTTCGAAAGTTTCAAATCGAATGGCATTTTCTGACTAGAATACATGAGAGATATTTCTTGCTGTAATGGTAACTGAAACCGTGACACCCAACAGTTCTTCGACAGAGCCGCTCACACATTCTTGGTCCGGCGTAACTAAAGTCGTAGGTTTTCATTGATGTTAACATCAAGAAGCATTCCAATACAAAAGAAAATATACCAAAGAACTTAATTGCTGATAATATTATCTTCACATCTAAACCAAATTGATGTTACAGCTATCAATGTTTCTTACGAAAGACAAATAGGCCTACAAATATCGCATTTTTATAACACAAACAAGGAATCGTTCCTGTTTCAGAGGCCGAGTTGTTTAATTTCAACATTGTGGTATCAAATCCAATTAAGCCGTTTTACGACACGAAATATATAAACTCTCTCCAAAAAAAAGCGCAACCCCTCACTCAATATCTGACAACACTCTCTGAACAAAAATGGTGAATGTGAATTGGATTTTTTGTCATGTACATTAGAACTCGGATATAACGAACTTCAAGGGACCAAACAATTTAGCTCGCTATATCCGGTGTTCGCTATTCGCATATAATTTTAATGATATTATATAAGGGCGGGACTTGAAATTTTGTTCGCTATATCCGAGTGTTCGCTATATGTTCTTGTTTGATTAGTAATAGCTCCAAAACGCAGCCTTATTAACGCATACTGACATGTTATCCGATTTCTTTCGGGAATGTGCGAAACAGACATTTGCATAATGCTACAAGTGAACTGCACGTACAAATCAAGGAACTCACAGTTTAAGGCGAGGTATATAAAAGGAAACGTAGTTTGACAATATATTCAATTCGTTTACTCCGAAAATCAAGGTCGACAATGCCCTGATTGAATATTTCCGATCGAAATATTGCCATTGGTCGGATTCAGGCCGGGCAAAGTTTGGAAACAGTTGCCCGACAGCTAAATGTCCATAAAACAACGATCTTCCGACATTGGAATCGCTACAGACAGTTCCATGCAACCGAAGACCGTCCTCGGAGTGGTAGACCAAGGATCACCATAACGGCTCTGGATCGTTTCATCCGGGTCACCCACCTACGTAATCGGCAAGCCACACCAACCGTCACTGCACGCAAGTTCCTGGTTTGAGGAGATTGTCGGACCAAACCATCAGGAACCGTTTACGTGAGGCTAATAGTCATGCATGACAAACATTTGTCAGACCTGTTCTGAGACGCCAACATCGACGTCAACGTCTCAGATGGTGCACTAACGCGAGGATATGGACCCTAAGGAACGGGATACGTGTCTGGTTCAGTGACGAGTCCCGTTTCCTACTTCACAGACATGACGGCAAGAAACGTGTTTACAAACGACAAAATGAACGACTCCTTGCCATGGCCCGACATCAACCCCATCGAAAATCTTTGGGATTATCTTGATCGTCGTATCCGTGCACGTACACTACCACCGCAGACGTTAGATGCACTGGCCACAGCACTACAGAATGAGTGCTGAGCAATACCACAGGAACGGATTTGTCTGATCCGTTCTGTTCCGAGGAGGTGCAATACTGTGATTACAGCTCGTGGCCCTTGAAATGTATACTGAAGAAAGCGACCCCTAGTTTCCGTCGAATGTTTAATAAAGACCTATGAAATTGAGACCTTATACTACACATACATTTGTTTCCCCATGTAAAATTTTATTGTGTTATCTTTGATAATCTATGTGAAAGAAAAAGTTAAAGACATCAACACTGCCTAAAATCAGGGGTTGCGTTTCTTTTTTGAGAGAGTTTACCATTCTTGAATTATTTTGCAAAACAATTTTGAACCATTTAAAATTCCTTCTCCATACATTTTCTTTAAAGACCTCATAAGAATATTAACGTTCATTAATAACAACAACTGGATGAGCTTTCGCCCAATAAATATAAGCAAGATAAATATGTTTACGTTTCCTAGACTCACCTTAGGCTATAATAGCAAATTAAAAATAATATTAATTCCGGGAGTTTGGTTTTGATTAGGATTTTGATTTTGATTTTTTTAATTAACTTACGACGAAGGATTAGAACGAATTGCTTGCAATATTATTAGTAACAACGATATTGTGAGACAGCATTCATGTCATTCAGGATATGTCCATATTTCTACTTAACTGGCGACCTGTAATGACATACTAAACACCTTTAATATCACATGATGACCATATAAACAATCAAAGTAGGTTTTGCAATCAGCGACGCTGTTCTTAATCCCAATTTTATTTTTTTTAATCATGCCAAAAGCATTGTCTTGTCATATGAACCACGCTTTCCATGCATTTTTAAACGGAATTCAAATGGATTGTCGTGCAAGTTTTCTCCGCCAGGGGAAACTGTCGGAACCCATGGATTTCGATGAATTAGAAAAGACATGACTTGATCTGCCTCTGTGAGGAGAGAATGTTTAGAAACAGAAAAAGTGGGTCTCTGCAACATTTGTTTTGAAGTGAAAACACATCTCTCACTCAACATGATGCATATTTGCATTGTTTTCTCGTAAGTACATTTAAGGTGTTACATCTTTCTGTTCTTTCAATCTAAATTTTGTAGTTTTCATGGGATAATGTCTTGATTATGTCTATTTTTCGTAAACAAAACTATGGGTTTACTTTAGGCTATCAATTCAGCATTAATGTAATTTCCTTATGAATCGTAAACCTTGGGTCATTTTTATCAGCTTCTGGTCCTTTCAACATGTTCTCTTGATCAACAATCTGTATTAAACATAAGATATAGCTTGTAGTATATTGTGGAATATCTCCAAGGTGGTATCATATTGACAGAACATTTGTTGAACATTGATAAGGATATGACATCACCATTGTTTAAAACATCTAGTAATGACACGTCAATGCTGTGACGTCATAAATACCAACCTGTATCAACTCGTGTCGTTAACTCTGAAATCAAAACTAGTTGAGATTCTAAATATATTAACAGTGAGACGATGTTGGTAAATGTGTCTACAACTGACAAACAACTTCCCTTAGAAGTGATAAGTGATAAATCACAATTGCGTTTTTGGTCCCACACTGTCTAACCAGCTTTTTTCCATGCACCTACCTGACTATCTTCCAGGATCTTGTGTTCTTTACCTCTGTCTCCTGAGACTTGAGTCTGTGATTACTGCAGTAAGTGTGATTAATGAGCTGCATGTGGTAATTAGAGTGACACATGATCAATCCCAGATCGACCAAACCGCTCCTTTCACACAAATCTGTAGTTTTTTTCTGAGGTTTTACTCCACCATCGATGTTTGAAGATGGTTTTATTTTTTTGCAGTAAGCTTGACTTTTTTTTCTATTTTCTGATAATTAAACATGAGCCCATATCTTTTTCCGGTTATCAGTTTTAGTTAAAAAAAGAATGTTTACCCCAAACTGATATGTTGATAGTAAGATTTTTTTACACAAACTTTGGTGTGGAGTTGACGCTTTTCTATTGATATGTAGAATGAAGACTTCAGTGAAAGCATTTGTATCAAAATACAATAAAATCATTTAGATTCATACTGTGTGTAATATTTTAATGTATGGGAAATTCATTTATATATATAAATGTACATGTATATCTTGAAAACGATTTTTGTATGTACGTTAATTCATAATTAAAACAAAGTTTGATTATGCGTCTGCTTATTCATAAGAATAATTACATTATATATTAATATAGCAGGGCACGAATGTTGGGAAAGCGACATCGTTCATATACATAACTTGGATAT
Source organism: Steromphala cineraria (assembly GCA_916613615.1). NCBI lineage: Eukaryota > Metazoa > Mollusca > Gastropoda > Trochida > Trochidae > Steromphala > Steromphala cineraria. The sequence goes on from OU744725.1 coordinate 10,305,992, forward strand.
AAATAGTTTCATGGGACATAAATAGTTATCCTACCCCATGTAAGAATCTCGATCTCTGATTACCCTGGATAAATACTGATCTCACACTCCGGAGCGGGGTGTTTAATTATTTATACCCTGGCAAATAAAAAGCATAAAAAAATCGTCCAGATTCGGCATCTTTAAATGTACACTGTAGGTTACCTCGAACACATGACCAAGCTGGTTACTTTTGATCAACCGATATGTAGCTTTGAACAAACTATAGTCCAAGTGCTTACACTTAGTTTAAACATTTGGTAAGAAAAATTCGTTATAGCATTCAGACACGGGGTCAGAGGGATATATCAGCCTCTCACGATTATAATATGTATAAAAGTAAATGTTCTGTATTCACAATCAATACATTTTCTGAAATTTGTCCCAAGACTTAATGTGACATAACAAATTAAACGTCAAGATTAAACTCATGTCGCAGATTTAACATCCGTCTGTAAAGGGGTGGTTAATTCAAAGGACAGATATCCAAATACACTTGGACTCTTCTTGAGGGCCCTAACCATAGTGATCAGCTCTAAATCGCATTGCAGTACAATTTTATGATCCGAATGAAAACCTCTAATGATAATGATATATCTCCTTTCTGTGTTGCATGTAATACATATATCACTAATTGAGTGTTGAACACTGTTCATTTTTGTAAAAACGGAATTAGCCTTCAAAGATAATTCTAAATCTTTATATCTCATTTATTTCAATCAAGTGTACAACTACCATGTTAGTTCATTTGCACCTACTCTATTTGGTCTTTTTTTATTCTAATAATTGGATTTTGTTCCTAAACTTGTTTTACATTGAACAAATTGTTTACATTTATAGTCTGTTCGAATTCAAATTAAAGGGCACCGTTAAATCTTGTATTTCATTTATTTTTAAGTAAGAGGTGTTTTAGTATTCAGCATAATATCTCTCAGTTCATTATAAGGACAAATCACATTTCTGACTTGAAATAATATACTGTACTGACTAATTGTCACACCAGGTCCTCTGGGTGCAACTGAAACATCACAATACTATTCAAGTTTAAAGGGGCAGTAGCACGTTTTTTGATAATTTTATATTTTAAAATTTCAGTGATAATTGTAAGTTAATGTTAAATGTATTATTTTGACAGTGTCAAAAATTTCATTACACAAGTCAATCATCCATAGTCGGAGGACAAAGTATGAAGATTCACATAAAATACAAAGGCCGCCATTTTTGTGTGAACACCTTTAATTCATTTTCTATAAGAAAAAGGAATCGCATGGCTAAACTTTACGTTAAATATTTGAATTATTACTGCTCCATTTAGTTTAAATACATTGTCTTTCAATTGGAACCATTAATTTTCATTTTCCTGACATCACCTTATATTCCCCCTAAAACGTGCTACTGCCCCTTTAAAGGTGTCTCAATTTCAAACAAATTTAGTCAGAAAGTCTTCACAATCAGTGTGTCATGAATTAATGAAGTTTGAGTATCTAGTTGTTCGCTGTTCTATTTTAAATAAATATGTTAACTATAACCTTAAGAGGGTCATGTGCTTTTCTTCAACCAACTAGTGTTAAGTTGGATATTTCAAAGAAATATCGGTTATATGAATATATTAAAACAAGATTGTGTATGTGAATTGGCTTGACCACAGCTTGTCGATATTACACAGTTACATAATGATAATATTTTAACATCATCAGCTTAATTAAATTGGTCATTCCAATATCAATGAAAATTTATGCACAGAACCTTTATAAAATAGATTGTTGTATATCATGAACTTCCAGGGCCTAGTGGTGACGTTTATGAAATAGATAATAGAGAAATGAGAAAAGAAATAGAGAAATCAATTGGTAAAATATGAATAAAGCAACTAATTCACATCTAGCAATCTACACCTTGTTCCAAACTGAAAATGAACCGACAGTGACGTTTCGTGATTTTACTTGACTATTCTTGATTAAACTGCTTATGATAAATGGTTAAAATCAAAACATCAAATTTCAAAGAATTAAAAATACACGAAATAAATATCTATTTCAAAGAGTCACCAATATGTCCTTATATAAAACTAGAATTAGATATCAAGATTCAATATGTACTTAAAATGTTCAGAAAACAGACATTTGACATTGCTAATGAATTTCACTTGTGCACGAGAATAGCTTGTAAATAAAGAAATAATTTGTAGACGATAGATAGAGACATTCAGGAATAGAAAACGTTAATGTTTCTCTCTCCGGTGTAGTAATGTCATTTAACAGGTGGTCTTATCTATTGGAATGGAATACTATTGTCTGAAATGACAATATAGCGTCTGACACAGACTAAATATAGTATCAATCAGACTAACAGTCTATGTCAGGTTAAATGAACAAAAGGAAGTAGTAGACTGGCACATGAAAACAAGTTGTGAGTAGTAGGCCCTCAGAAAGATTCTCAAAATTTCTTCTTTTTGATGTGATTTGAGAAAGTATATCTAAAAAAGTAAATGAACCATACATAAAACACTGCATTTTAATATGCATTTTGAAATAGCAAAGGCCTTAAAATATATTTCATTCTTTGCTATTCTTTCCAATATCCAATCGTTATAAAAATTAATATTTATTACATAGATAGTATTATATGGGTATTTTCATAACACATTCGGTATCAGCCCGAGACCCCAATATCAGCCCGAGAGCTGATACCGATTGTGATATGAAAATACCCATGTCATACTATTTTTATCATATATACTTACCAAACAAACTACACAAATAATTGTAACATTTTTAAACTTTAATTCATAACATAACATGTAGCTGATTTTATCCGTTTGGATAACTAACACAATACCAATAAACATTCAGCACCCGAGCCTACGCCTCCTAGACTTTTCAGTTCATTTAATCTCTGGTTGAATTTCTAAACTGGAAAGAAAGGTTGTATTAATAATCAAACTGACAAATCCTATTCGCAAGTGACTGCAGCGTTTTCACGATGTCGGCCACGTTCTAACGTCAGCTGTACAAAGGGAGACAACTCTAAATTCATCGCGACTTCGATCTATTTTTTGCGTTCGTTGCCTAGGGTTCCAGGTTCAAGTCCCTTGACGACGGGCTGATACAGGTTTTTGCCCTTGACGACGGGCTGATACAGGTTATCTGCCCTGCGGGCTGATACAGGGTGCTTGAAGAAGGGTGTATCGTGCACTTAAAATCTCTGTATTTATAAGCAAGTATATGATAAAATGTAATATTGAGTCAATGGTTTAAGGAAATTACAATTAACAATGTATGATTCGTTGCATGTGTATAGGCATGGTCTAGTTTCAAAACTACATGTGTTGTTGTGTTTAGGAAGCAACTCTTCCTCTAACCATTCGATATGTTACCATGATATGTTATCAGTTTATTAGAAATAAAAGGACCTGAGTGACAGTTTGATATGCTCTTAGGCTTGAAAGAGTCACTCAATGAGTTGTCGAGGGCCATTTATGCCCGACTAACTAACAGTGTCAACTGATCGCGAATTACCAATTGTTGCTGAAAAATACAATGTTGTAAAGTGAAAACAGCAAGGTTTGAAGTCACAATTATGATCGAATGACGCAAGTCAATCAATCAAACGTAATTTTGGGAACTAATCTAAAGCAGTCTGAATAACAGCTACAATTTAAATCTGTTTGATAGGTTTTATAACTGGTATTCATATATATTGGACGTGGAATTTGGCTTCCCAGATCTTGGCGTATCTTCACTTGCTTGTGATCTCAGTGCAAATGTAATGTAATTTGGGTTTCGTTTTCATGTCATAAAATAACTTCGGTCCACTTACAAAGATCATCAATTGTTCATGTGTAAAATAACCATTCCCAAATCATACTTCGTGATCGTCTCGTCACTGGTGCTGAATGTCAATATTTGGCATGGTTACATGTCAATAGACAGATGGGGTCATATTTGTGAAATCCGCATTTTCATAAATTTCGATTATTATTAAATTATCACAGTTACGTTGCCTTAGCGCAAGGAACACATATGCATGAGATATAAAGCCTTGATCACTGATATATAATATGAATATTGCAAAATTTTTTACAGCTATCTGCAAGGTATGATATACGAATATGTTAACGCAAACTGCATCATAACTTATGCAGTGAAATTTCAGCATTATTGATTGCGTTTTCACAATGCTAAGATGCCTCAAAGAAGTTACAAATTACATGATATTTGCACTAGAAAACGAAGGTAAGTGAACAAACTTAAGATACGCAGCTGTATGTCTGTTTTAGGATTTTCATTATAATAATAATAATAATAACTAGGACTGCCGCGGCAGTACTTAGGTCTTCAAGATTCCTCTTTGACCTTCACATACTGTTTGACCTTCACATGCATGTTTGACCTTCACATGAATGTTTGTTAAAGAGGGTTCAAACATACGCAGCAAAACACCACTTTTTAAAATGCAAAGTTTGACCCTTCCTCCTGACCGGAAATGACTGTTCGCGAGCGATTTTATTCTTTTATCTGAAAGACCTTGCTAATGTCTAAGTCTCATGCAAAAATCATTAAGTTCTATGGTCTGGTTTTTGAGTTATGTGCCCTTGAATTTTGCGATTTTGGTCAACTTTGAAAGGTCACAGTACAAAAAGTATTAAGGTTAGGTCTTACAACTTTACGAATTCAACTCTACGATACTTTAGCTACATTCAGCTCTCTAGTGCAAGTATCTTCAGAGGAGAAGATTGTCAAAGGTGGGTGGGGTCGGAAGCGATGAAAATTGCACTAAAAGCAAGATGGCGGCCGAACCACGTGACCTACGAATTTGCCATGATTTCCTTTTTTTCATTATTTTTCATTGCGCTTCTTTTTAAAAAAATTAAGTCTCTAAGTGCATTTTGACAAAAAAATCAATGTTAAATTTTCGATTTTGGATTCGAACTGGACCTTTAATGTACGAGACGATTTTGCCCAAAAGCTCCGCACGTCGATTCCAGGGTAAGGGGTATCTGCATGCCAAGTTTGGTTGAATTTGGAGCAGCCGTTTCGGCTGTAGCTAGTTTGGTTGAATTTTTGAGCAGCCGTTTCGGCTGTAGCTCTGTCACAAAAAAAGTACAAATAATAATGGGGAAAAGAACTTGAAGAAATCGGATAATAACAATAGGTCTTCACGACTTTGTCTTGAAGACCTAATAATAGCTTTCTTATACTGCGCATATATCCATGACAAAGCATGCTCAAAGCGCCATGAGTATTATTACCCTGGAGGGATAGTATTTTCGGTGCCGCCGATTAAACAGCGCTCCGCGCGACCGTATAGGTCCATACTTCCCCCTTGTTCAGGTACCCATTTGTAACAAACAAGTATTAAACATTTGTTTGTTATTTTGGAAATGCATATTAAGATATTTAAATTTGATATTATGGATTATGCAATTAACCATTGAATCAAAGGAAAGCAATATTTTGTGAATATCACTGCCTTTTTAAAGACTATGTAGACGAGGATAATGGACATGCGTACACATACAATGTAGTTGAAATGCTTGACAAGAATGACACACCATTTACACACAAATGGCAGATAAATAATATATATGAATACTTAAATAGCCTATTTATACTTGAATGAGTTTCGATTACTATGTTTAATTTTATTCAATCTTATAGACCGAATATAGGCCACTTGTTTTCGAATGTTACAACCAATTCTCATTTACCACAAATCTGGTTTAGTTGCTTTGGTCTCCCGTTTGTTTGTCAGTGTGTGTGTGTCTTGTTGGTAAAATCACATTTTTCAAATAATGCAAATAGGTGCATGTAAGACTGAGGAGACCCCAACCATTCCATCACAAGGAATATTGACACACTGAATCGGTTTGATACATGTAATATGCATGCATATGTATATTGATATGTATGCATGTTAATTATTTATTTCACTTCAAAGTCAGATGTTTACAAAATCACTTTTGAAGAACTACATCAAACCTACATCATCCAATCAGAAGCTCTCGTGCTCTTTTATTTGTTTCATAGATAAATATAATGCGACTGTTAGGTTAGTATCTTAAGAATTAGTTTGTGATTTTCTAAACTTTTTTGTCTTAACAGGGATTCTGATACAAATTTCAAAAAGCAAGTGGTTGAAGCTTAAGTTATGTCTTGGTCACACTGGCATTTATTTGTATGCATACCAGTAGTGTTTGTGAGTTGTATATATTTTGTCAGTTGCAATAGAAAACATTTAGTTGATACAGCTATCCCTATATGACAAATTGGTACAATTCATTTGTTTTTAAGGAAAACTTCAATCAATTTCCTCAGTCGTCCATTTATATATTGAAACAAATAAGAAACATGACAAAAAGATACCGAATGTCTTTTAACCTAAGTATAATACTACTTAAAAAATTCAGGGTCAACCTATTTCTACCCATCATGTTTCTATGCATGCAAAAGATATTAATAAAATTTTGTTGAAATGAATTCAGTATATTTCAATGACAACAAATATTGTAGAAAAAGCATGCATCATGTCTAATCAATGAGCATGGCAAATTCCTGATAAACTAGAAATATGTGCATGTGATGCACTGTGATGTCCCCCGCTAACATTTAATCCGAAAGTGACCCTACCCCCATTATGTACAAATTTCAAATTTCCATGGAAACCGGCAAAATAACAATTCAGAATAACCATAACAAAAGGCACCACTCCCCCAGTAGTTCTAACCACATATCAAGTCTAGTAAAAATATTTTGAATAGTTTTTAAGCTAAAGTACGGAAACAGACCCTACCCCCCATATACATGTACACCTAGTTCAACTTGTTTCTATAGAAACCAGAAAAATAATTAAAATATTTCGGGGGACATAATCACTAATTTGTACTCATAACAAGGTTCCATAAAACTGTTTGTATCGGCCAAACACAATGTATTTGGACCTTTCTGAGGTGGTTATGTTTCTTAACGTGTCATATGCATTTTCAATGAACAATTCAAACACAGAACACACTCCCATGATAATGATTCAACTAATTGCATCATGGTCAGACGTAAACAAAACGTTTTGACAGGGCAGAATTCATAGTGTGGCTACAGGTCGGTTTCACAGAGAAGTTCTTCACTCTTTGGAAGCAACCACATCTCTAAGCAACATTTCTCTGTATGCAACCAACCCGCAGCCATGCAATGGTTGTTCATCTATGAAGTGGTCATGAAGAAATATAGATTTGAGCCTTAACTTCTTGTGAGAATTATATAATGAGACATGGTTGAAATTGTTAAGCTCCCCTCTCTTCTTCAAGAGGAAAAAGAATGATTGGTCTGTGTCAATATTTTATCTAGAGATGATTTGTCTACTAGAGAAAAGAAGAGTGTCATGTAATGATAATTGATCCCAAGGAAACCCTCGGTATTGCAAGAGACAGACAGAAGGACAGGTGACTGTGAGTCTTAAGTATTTCATGAACATCTAAAATGGACACTTCTGGCTCGAGCTTGTCGTGGAACTTTGAAGAACAACCCAGTAGGTATCTAATCTATATAAAGGTCGGCTTATGAACTCTATATTATCTTGCTTCTCAGGATTGGTTTTACATTCGGACAGGTCGACGGGTAGAAGCCAGACCAAATTTGAGTCCTTCTAAAACCTGCTTTCTATCTCTTACTATGCCTTTCTTTCCGTCTTTTCCCGTATCCTTTCAATCCCTTTCTCCCTTATCTATCTACTCTCTTTTGGATGGCAACATCCACGTGTTTAATAACTGAAATATTGTTCAAAACACGTTAAACACCACCTCACTCACTCACTCACATTCATCTGTTTAAGGATACATGATAGTCTGATTCATCTATACTACTACTAGTATCAAGATCTACTGACTGTTTCTACATTCATCAACTGCATGATATGGACTGGTGAATATATTTAGCTCACTTATTGTGTGACCCATTCATGTAATTGTAACTTGCATTAGCTTAATACCGTAACATTAAACACTTTGTTTATGATTTGATTAATTAAATTGTTATTCATAAATACAATTGTTTGTTATATTTTACTTTGTTTGACTGGGGACATTTTCCTGCTCTAAATTTATTTGTAACACAAATTGGGCTCGTCCGGGATAGCATTCATTTGACTTTTGAGTCTGTTTTTGTAAACAAATACTTTTTTTTGAAAGTTAATCTACAAACCAGCAAAAAGGTGTTTACACTTCAGGATTTTCTTCAGTCCTCTACCCCTGATGAAGTCGGTGACTTGCGCAAACTGATTTGCTTTCAATTGCCAATCTATACAAACAAGACAAAACCTGCTTTAGAAAATTTCAAACTTTGAGAAATGTTTTGAACCATTTTATTTATGAGGGAGTTTTGGTCCTGAAGTTTAAGCAATGGTAAAAGAGGATCATTTCGACCATTTAGAATTAAAGAAACTTGAAATTTCAAAAAGAAATTGAAGTGAAAAGATTGGAATTTGAGGCTAAAGAAAGCAAAATTCAGGAAAGTGAAAGTACAAGAGGAATTGAGTTAAAAGGTTGGAATTTGAAAAGGAAAGAGAAAAGGAAAGATTGGAAATTGATTGGATTGTTTAAATTAAGAAAATTTAAGCTTCATCTGCTCCCTCAAAACCCTTCATCTTATAAAATTACAAAGCCTGCCAGACTTACTTAATCAAGTGCATAAAGTAGAAAGCTTACTATGTGTGTTCATTTGTTCCTACTCTTTCACATCTTTTGTCAATAGAAGGTTTTAAACCATGATTTAAATTTACGTTGCTATTTTAAAAACATTCTTTTTCACAGGAAGTTGAACAATCGAGCTAAAAAAGTATTTTTGGTTTATATGATCAGGAAACATTAATACAATTTGAAATTGATATTTAGAGTTAAAGTAGTGAAACTTCAAACTAATTTAAGATTAAAAAACATAGATAAGAATATTGCTCACATTAAAAAAACTTGCCACTCATTTCAATAACTGTGATGCCCAAAATGATGCCCTTAGATTATTAATTATTATTTTGTGACAATAATAAACTTGTGTCAAAGTATGAGTGCTTTCGTAGGTTATATATTATTCAGATAAGGGGCTATTAGTTAATGGGACAAGAAACCACACATAATTAAATAACTGACCTAATCACTGGTGTCCAAAAACAAATCCCTATGCCCAAAGGCCACTATCATCATGAAGACCTCCAATGATAATGTATATCTCCGGGTCATGTACTATAGTTTTGGTATCAGGTCATGACAATTAAGAGCTATTAGCACAAATATTTGAAACAACCACAATCAAGAGAGTACATACATGTCACCGAATAGTGAAATTGTGATATCAAATCAAAGAGTCGGAGTAATGACGAGGATTGAGACAATTATATTTCATTTTCAAAATTGAAGTGTTTGCATTCAAATAATTGGATTTTGTTCCTCGATTTCTTACATTACTGGACTGATTTTTTTTAACATTTACATTCTGTTCGAATTCAAAATGAAAAACATGTTAAAATCATTAAATCTGTTTTCAAAGTGATGTATCTAAAATAAATTTACGTTAGAGGGGCTTTTGGTATTCAGCATGTTATCTCTAAGTTCATTATAAGGACAAATAACCCTTATGACTTGAAAGAAAATACTGTACCGTAAATCGATTTATTTGCATGTCCGGTCCTTTGGGTGCAATTGAGACAACATCATAGTAATTAATATCAAACCAATTTCCTCACCCCTGGGCATGATAGAATTCAGTCAGAATATAAACTTCTTCACTATCACTAAGTAAAGTATAGCCTTAGTAGGAAAACCATGAGTAGATACTATTCTGAACTGCAGCAAACTACATGTACATTTAATGTTCAGTTTAATATTCCAATTGTTGTATGTATTTATGAATGTTTTAGAACAAAAGTATGTATTTGAGATGGTTTGGCCACCGTTTTTTAGTCATTTCACAGTTATGGCATAAAAAGATATGGTCATCATCAATTTGAATGATGAAAAACATTTTGGATAGTTTATATCCGATGGAAATGTTTGTTACAGAACCTTCAAAACGAATTTTAACATAAAAATAAAGCAACGTATTAATCTCTAGCAATCTACTCCTTGTTGCAAACAGAAAATCATATTATTATATAATGACGTTTCCTAATATTACTCAAATAATCTTAATCAAACTGCTAATGAATTATGTTATTAAAAAATATCATAGAAAGAAAAATACTTCTTCATGGAGTCATCAATGACTTTATACAAATATGTATTCAGATTGATAACGTGATTGAATGTGTATATATGTATTTTAATAATTCAAGATGCTCAGAAATTTGACAAATGGCATATTGCACGTGGGCACAAGAGTAGCATTTAAATAAAAAGGATATTGAGGAGAAAGAAAATCAAGATTAATAACGTCAATGTCTCTCTCCCACTTCTAGTGAATGTCTGTTAACAGATGCTCTTATCTATTTGAATGGACTACTTGTGTCTAAAATGACAATTGAGCGTCTGACAGATACTGAAAATAGCATTGGTCAGACTAAAGAAAAACAGTCTACCTAAGGTTTATTCTAAAGAAGAAAACTAGGAGAGTGCACACGGCAGCAAGTCCTAGTGATTAGTAGGCCTTCCGAAAGATTGTAATCCTCAACCATTTTAAAAGTTGATGTGATTTTAGAAAAGTATATTTAAAAAGTATATGAATTTTACAAAAAGAACGCTACAGCATGACATTGATATGCATTTTGCAATATCAAAACCCTTCAATCGAATATTGTTCTTGGTAATCAGTGTATGAGCAAAGTCACATTGAGTTTTTCAAAACCATACATGATGTTGGTTTTAGTAGCAAATTTTACCATGCGATCTGTTACTTTTCGTCAGTTTAGGAGAAATAAAATGACCTATGTGAACAAGCAGTGCATAATACCCCATTCATACGGCGAACATTTGCTTATATGCAAATTTGCTCATGTGAGTAAATATACTCACGTGAGCAAATGCAAATTTGCTATGCGTTCATGGTTCGTTTTAAGAACCCAAAGTATATCCGTAGCAAAGACACATACTCTGTCATTTCATCAATAGCCATGGAGGTGATAAGACTGAGAAGACTTCGCAGAATCAGGAAATTACCTTATTTCTTTAGTTTTGGTGTTTTACTTGGCACAACAAACACCAGGGAACTCACTGTGCGTTCATACGGCAGATCTGCTTAGGGTAGCGTAAAAATTGCTTTTACTTACCCGTAGCAAATGCATTTGCACCTACCCTCTACTAGGTGCAAATTTTCTCCTGGTAGCAAAATTTGCACATGAGCAAATGCGTTCATACGGCCACAAATACACACGTAAGTAAAATTTGCGTATATGCAAATGTTACACACGTAAGCAAATGTGGCCGTATGAATGGGGTATAAGACACTGTAGCTCCATGCTAAAAAACTAACGCGTTTCCCTTTCTACTTGATTAGATCAATTACGAAAATAATAATAGTTAGAGATCCACAACGTGAGTATATATATGCCAAACATTACTAACAGTGTCATCTGATCGAGCATCGTTGCTGTTCTAAAAAGTATGATTTCAAGCCAATCGACAACGTATAGTGACAACAGCAAGGTTTAAAGTCGCTGAAATAACCGAAAACCGAAAAATGATCAAGTCAATCATTTATTTGTCTGTCAGTCAAACCCTAAAATAAGATAAAATTCTGATCAAGTCTATAACAAGACTTGAAGGAAATTGAAGAAAACTCAATCTTCTTTTCATCTTATGGTATCTCTAATGTTCAAATTATTAGATTTAATGACCATTTTATTTCAGAGTCTCAGTGTTAGACTAGCAAGGCATCTAAGCAGTCAGAATAATAGTTATAAGTGGAAATGTTAAATAGGACGTGTGAATTTGAATTTCCTGAAAATATACATGTATGTCTGTTTTAAGATTTTCGTTGAAAACGAGTTTTACATATCTTTGTTATGGCGGTATATCATGAATTATGTCATATATATTCGAATATGTGATTAAAATCACAGAATGGTGTTTTAAAGATTTTTAGACCATGATAATTGACATAAGTACACATAGCTGAAATGTTTGACAAGAGTAACATATCATTTACACATAACTGTCTGCTAGATGAATATTTAAATGAAAATGTCTAGCTGCGAAGAACTGACAAAAATATGACATATAATCTTTTTTTGTTTAAATCGTCTTACTCTTTTACTCTCATTCTTTAAAAACACATTTAAGCAAAGGTGTAGGCTTGGAAACATGTTTAGATAAAATCATCAGTTCAACTTCTTTTCGATTAAATCATTTTACACATATTTGTGTTGTTTGCTTAAATCAATTATTTCGAGTACAGTAAATGGGGAATGGCCTCAGACCCCAACCATTCGATTAACAACAGAAGGAATATTGACTTGTACAAAAAGTTACCTTGAAAAGTTAGTCTACTAAATGTGACTGTTTGCTAAGTATCTAAACGAATTTGTTTTATTGTGCTTTTGTTTTTACAGTGATTTTGATACATATTCAAAAAGCAAATAGTTGAAACCTACGTTTATGTTATGGATGTTAATCACTTAGGTAAAGGCAGTTATTCAAATAATCCTTGTTCATACATAATAGTAGTGGTTGTAAGTTGTATATCTTTTCTGCAATACAAAACTTTTAGTTGAAAAGAATCTCTAGCAGAGAGCCCTACGTGAATTTTGGTAAAAATGCACCTGCTTTCTGGAAGACATATTTCTATAAATTGCATTAGTAAGCAACTTAAATATTTTAAGGTTACTATGAAATAAATGAGAAACATGACGAAAGATTCCTGTCTTTAAACCTAAGTACATATATTCAGGCATGGTTTAATAACGAAGCGCCAATATCTTCTTCAAGAGAATACAAAGATTGATCTGTGTCCACTTTTCATTCTTTTTAATGTCATCTTAAAGATGATTTGTCTCCAAGAGAAAAGAAAATGACAATTGATCCCAGGAAAGGCTGGATATAGTAGGAGCTAGACGTTTAAACGAGACAGGTGACAGGGAATTGACAAAGTAAGCTGTCATACTACGGCAACATGAAACGCGGTTTTCCAGGTATTGACAACAATATCATCCTTTGATTTCTTTCTGTAGAAACCTTTGATCCTTTTGTGATTCTTTAAATATTATCAAAAGAATCCTTTAAATAAGTTTCAATAAATTAACATAAAATTCAATAAAACGAATCAGTCGTCCACAGCTGCTGTTAGTATAAGGGAGTACTTTGCTGTATCTGACAATATTCTTTCATAAAGTTTTTCATAGAGTGTCGCCTTTACCTACATGGAATATTCAACCCATTATAAGACTAAAACTAAAGGGTTATCAAGTCTTATACATTATTTATCCCTGATGCCTTATGGTGGGCTTAACAATTAACTAAATTCAAAAGATCATTGTTGTTTTGGAGTTAAAAACTGGGACAGTAATTTACGAAGGTTATACCTTATGTGAAAATCACCACAATATTTAGACATACTTAGGTTATTATTGATTTCAAGTTTCTAATTAGTAATTAGTAATTCAAATATAATCAGACACTCCAATTATTTACTCACCTCAGCCCTAAGGTCTTTAATTTGCTCACCTGAAGATCAAACTAAATTAAGATATATATATGAATTTACTACATGATGCTGTTGCCAGTTATGTCTACCTTTATAAATAAGTAGTTAGAGGTCAATCGCATTTGCGTTTTGGTCCCACAATGTCTCACCTGCTTTGTTCTATACACCTACCTGACTTTCTTTTAGGATCTCATGCTCTTTAATCTTCTCCCTTGAGACTTGAATCTGTAATTACTGCAGTAAGTTTGATTAATGAGCTGCATGTAGTCTTTAACTGTGACACATGATCAATCCAAATCGACCAAACCACTCCTTTTACAAAATGTTTTTATTAGTTTGGGTTTTTTTTGTAAAATTTAAATTCCACGAATGGATTTTATTTAAAGTATCCTTCCGCTTCAAAAAGTTACAAAGTTGTAGTATCCTTTTTTTTAAAGTCACACTTGAGGCCATATCTTTTTTCCTGTTATAGGTTACAGGAAGTACTTAAATAATATTATCCCAAGCTGAGATGTTAATAGTAAGTCTTTGTTAAATATGTACACCAACTTGACACTACCATAATTTTCCACGGGTGTCGATTCTCTGTGGACTGAAAAAACTTCGTAAAAGCCTTATTTTTCTAAATTCAACATAATTCTGGACAAACTTATGTTTAGGTGTGTCTAATTTCTATAGGAAACGTACCCATGTTTTATATGTTAACAATAGAAGTGCATACATGTCGTATATCTTGAGGGCAAGCAAGATGTAGTGACGATCCTAAACTAGCTTATAATTGATATCATGTGAGAAAGATAGTTAGATAATGCATCAATGCTTAGTCTCTTTATCCACCATCAATACATTTCGTCATAACGGGACATACTAATGATAATGAATAAATGTGACCATGACAGAAGGGCCAAGAATCCAAATAAACATTGAGGTAGCAATCAGTTAACACCTCAGTTGATTTTGTGATATGTCTTATTTGTTAATTCAAAATTGTTGACGTCGTACCCTAAAACTGACAATTACAGGGGATCAATAATCAGAGAATGACTACTTTTAAGTAATGAAATAAAATGTTTATGCCGATTATTTCTTTATTTGGAAAAAACTAAATTGTAATTCTAACTATTCATTCACAAACATTTTTCACAACTTTTGTTTGAGACAGTCTTTGTAAAATCCCCCGGAATATACGAGTTTACAGGAGAGAAAAGCCAATGTCCTTTTCACGCCTCGAATTATTAATTTATAAAGTCGAAATGTATGTTTCTCAAGCAAGCCATAGTATGTTAGTGAAGTGTAATATCAGGACCGTCCGCTAAAGTACATTGTTTATAATGTTATATATTTTTGTATCTTCTGTCATCTACTATTCACATCTTATATGAATTTAAAAATCATAAAAACGTGGCTTCCTTAATGTTTACAGACCTAAACGGGCGTCACAAACTACTATTCGTGCGATACATGTATGTATGTATTGAAACATGCAAATTTTGGAATTCTGAAATATTGCCCAACTCACTCACTCTTTACATTTAAAAATTCAAGGATATCCTTAAAACGTTTGTATGCCCCCGCCATATATGGCAGGGGCATATTGGATTACCCTCGGTTATCCGTACGTCCGTCCGTACGTACGTACGTAACCACTCTATACAGGGTGTTGTTTATCCACTTCTCCTCAAAAACCATTCAACAGATTTATTTGAAATCGCACACATGGCTTTTAGGCATCCTAAGGGTGTGCATATCATATTTTGATTTTCAATTTTTGATTTTCTTTTCAAATTTTTGACATGTTGAACTAAGGTGAATTTTGGGGCAAGTGAAAGCTCGTTTTAGTGTGATAGGGGGTGTTGTTTATCCACTTCTCCTAAAAAAAACATTCAATGGATTTAATTGAAATTGCACACATGGCTTTTAGGCATCCTAAGGGTGTGCATCTCATATTTTTTCTTTTTACTTTTTTTTTTTTTTTCAAATTTCTGACATGTTGAACTTAGGTGAATTTTTGTGCAACTGAAAGCTCATGGTAGTGTGATAGGGGGTGTTGTTTATCCACTTCTCCTAAAAAACATTCAATGGATTTAATTGAAATTGCACACATGGCTTATAGGCATCCTAAGGGTGTGCATCTCATATTTTGTTTTTCAATTTTTGGTTTTCTTTTCAAATTCCTGATATGTTGAACTAAGGTGAATTTTGGGGCAAGTGAAAGCTCATATTGGTATGATAAGGGATGTTGTTATCCACTTCTCCTCAAAAAGTACTAGACAGACTGCGCTGATCTTTCAAACATGCCTAATAGGTATCCTCAAGGTGTGCATAAAACGATTGAATTGAAATGAATTGAATTATATTTATATCATCATAGAACAAGTATTTTATCACTTAACTGTTTAGACATATGGCATTGAAAATGTTACTGCACTTGTGTATAATAGATTATTTTAAACTAAAATAATACCTGCAAACGGGAGAGACATTAGGGATTAGGAAACGTCAATGTTTCTCTCTCAATGCTCATTGTCATATGACAGGTGGTCTTTTCTATTTGACAAGAATAGAAGTCTCTCAAAGGACAAAG
Organism: Steromphala cineraria; assembly: GCA_916613615.1. Classification (NCBI taxonomy): domain Eukaryota; kingdom Metazoa; phylum Mollusca; class Gastropoda; order Trochida; family Trochidae; genus Steromphala; species Steromphala cineraria. The sequence goes on from OU744725.1 coordinate 10,322,213, forward strand.
CGTCTACCACAGGATGACTATATCATTGATCAGCCCACGTCTGGTTCCTGAAAAGGAGAAAGTACTGGCACACGGCAAGACCTTTTTATCAAGCAGATAATTAAGATTGTTAACCTCAAACATGCTTCTTGGTGAAACGGTTTTAGAAATTAATTTAAATTAAATTTAACATGATATGTACCAGATAGAGTTGCAGTTTAATAAAGCATTTTCAAAGCGTATTTTTGTCTGTTTCAGACACCATGAAAGGACAGCAAAATATCCGGCTTTTATATACATGAGCCGGACACGTTCACTGCATGGGAAGAACATGTTTTATATTTACAACTCTTCAACATACTCTTAGTCAGTTATTTAGTACAAAGTTCCCTGAGTGACAGATTAGAAAATTACCGGTTAGATCGTTTCCTCTTCTTCCAGATAGCTAACATCTAGTAAAGCTGTGATGATGATCGTTTACGATCGCCTTGGACAAAAGCCTATATGTACACTATTGTCTACGGAAGTGATACACACTGCTGGATATGTATTATGGTCTCAAGGACTAAGTAGATGAGGAAAATGGAAATAAGTACAAATAGTTCATAGGCTTGTCAGGAATAATTTAACATTTCAGCCAAACTCTTTATGGCTGTTTCATGAAATGTGTGTGTTTATGAAAATACTTACTCTTCTTTAAGACTTATTTTTAATTACCTCTTACATAAATAACAAATACGCAAATGCCCTGAAGCCATAACAATTTTTTACAACAGAAATAAAATTGACCAGAATGCATCTTATATGTACGTGTATACTAAAGAACTTAAATATAACACTTCATACTAAGATGTTTGCGAAGCCACGACTGTAAAAGCAATTAGAAGCTGTCAGCTGTTTAAAATGCTTTAGATATCAATAAAGAATATGTATAATAAACAGCTATGTATCTGAAGGGAATTTTGTAATTTTCAGTCTAATTTATGAGAACACTAGTTTTAAAACAAATGTTAATTGCACATTCTCGATATGTAATTCTATGTTTCTGCAGTAAGTCAATCGAAAGGAGGCAGTTAATTCATGAGCATTTGTAACAGTAGCGTTGGTATGTTATATATGCATATGTTTCTTTATGATCGCTGCAGTGCCAGTAGATCAAATTGTTTTAATTAATAGGCATCTCTTAGGGGCAGCAGATATTCCTGCGTGATAAATTGCCACATATCATGTTTTCTGAAATTTCTCAGTATGTAAAACGTCAGAAACATGAAGAAAAGATACAAAATGTCTTAATACTTTTCTCTGGTCTCGGTATACAAATGAAGCGCTCATTTGATGTTAAAAAAGCTAAGAATGATGGTTCAATATTTCACCCTTATCATCCATTAAATGTGATTCTTAAGATTCAAAAATTACACTGGATGTCAAGGATACGCTGTGATTAGCCAGGCACGTAAAAGGGAATTCACAAAAGGCAAGCAATAAGCTGTCCTGTGATGGCAACTGCAAAAGTCGTTTTACGTTATTGATAAACCATCATTAACATCTCTTGAAACATTTTACTTTTTCAAAAAAATGTATGTTAATTACCATAGATCAATCATTCATCCCCAGATGTCATCAGTATGAGGCAGTAATTGTTTCACAGCTTCTTGACAATATGGATGCAAGCACAGAATGTCACTGATATCTACAAACGTATTTAGGAATATTGTAATTGGTTGATGCAATGCCTAATTCAACTAAGGAACCATCGTGACACTTCAGTATTGAGTAAAGTTATTTAGCATTCTATCTAACCAAGGTGTGCCTTTTGACAGATGGACTAGCTTATTCAGTAAATTATTCAAAGTAATTATACAGTTTTAATGTTAACAGGGAATCTCTTAAACAGTAATTTTCTCCAGAGAATATATCCTACACTTACTATGTTACATATCATCTCCAAAATGCCTTTAAGTGGTACATCTATATATGAATTTTATATTAGTTCGTATGGGTAACGCCTTAGTCCACATATACAGCGTTTAAGATAAAAAAAAAATTTGAATAAAAACCCTTTTCGTTTATCATCGTCTTACCAATGACCTACAAGGTAAGCAAAATAACGTCGCAATCGTTGTTGTTCTGGAGCTTTACCTGCAAACTTTAGTGTTAACTTTAAAATAACATACATGTTGACATCAGTTCATCATTTCATTTGTCATCTATGAGAAGCTATAACCTGATCGCAAACACAGATAGAATTCAGACATACCTCGGTCAATATAACAATTTCTCTGAATAATTTTGATATTCTCAAACACGCTAAAAGCCCGAATCAGTTCACTCACATCAGCTCTAGCTTAGCTCAGCAGGAAAACAGCGAATTCCAATGAATGATAAGTGTATTTTTCCAGTTAGACCTTGTGCCATATGTGTCTGGAACTCATCAATAATTTCCCTTAGAAGTGATAACTGATCAATCATTTTTACAGCTTGGTCCCACAATGTCTCACCAGCTTTGTTCCATGCACCTACTATGTCCTTAAGGCTCCTGATACTTGAGTCTGTCAGTACTGCAGTAATGATTAATGAGCTGCATGTACATGTGGTAATTAAAGTGAAATTTTATCAATCAGCTATTGAAAGACCCGTCCTTTTCACACATTTCTGTAGTTTCCATTGAGTTTTTCTGGGTGGGAATACAACTCTTCTATCAACCGACCACATGCTAAGGTGGGGTTAAGAAGGGATTTTAAGAGGGGGGACTGATATTCAAGTAGGTATGTGATTTGATAATTGCAACGAGTACCTGAATAGGCGATTTTTATAAAAGCAGGACAAAAATTAGGTAAATATGGAGTGAAAGCAATGTTATAAACAATGTAAAGGCAGGTAATATAAAAGACAGATGGGGCGAACTAATATAATATTTTAAAATTTGTTCATATTTACGAAACAGCAAATGTTTTTCGACGCTAAAACGTCAAATATTGACAACAGCACTACCTAGATATGACGGCAGAGCGAAATAACAACTATCAGTTGATTATATGAGGCAATTTTAATTTGCAACAATTGTAAGGCATTAATGTTATATTAATAACAAAGAACATATTAGATTAACCGCGATTATAGGTATTGGTGACGTTATATAGGGCTTGTCGTAAAACGACCGTTATAAGTCGTTTCGTTATGTTAAAGAAATTGGTTTCAAGTTATGGATAAGCCATTATTTCAGTAAACATAATAAGTATAGTTTGGGGTTAATTGACAATAATACACCGTTGTCGCAAATTGTTACCGTAAGTGAGATTGATTTCTGGGTCAAATCTCTCCTTAAGGGAATATATATTCAAGGGGCAGGAAACCTTGTATAATTGACTTTTCTGTAACCGAACCAATTACTGGTGTTTGATAGTATATAAGACTGTCAAAAGGCTCAAAAGAACACTGTTATTTCTATATGAAGACCACGAATATAAGTGTATACATGTATCTCCGGGTGATGTCGAAGCTACTTGGCTATTATGCATCATGTTTATGATCTGCAACTTTAATCACTTGAACAGATTGGAGGTACATTTTGTTTATCCTAGCCTGTTTAAAATCATAGTAGTTCATTAGCGAAGGAGATTGAGACTATCTTCTCAATAATTGGGTTCGAAGTAAAATCAAAGGTAAGCAACGGCTTAACTACATGTATGTTAACAAATTTTCCGGCAAACTGATTGGTCGAGAATCTGTCATGTGTCAGTCGACAGTATACAATTATAGACTGGTGATGAGGTCAATACCTGTTTTATAGACCCGAGGAAAACAATATTGACCGAGGACGAAGTCGGGGTCACGGGTGTCAAGTCAATATCACTTTCTGTCGACTGTCGCGTGACCGGTTCCCGACGAATCGGATTGCCGGAAAATTACGCTCACATAATAAAAAATGATATTGACTTGGCACCTAGTCCGACCAACAGTGATATTGTCTTGAGTTACTAAAATTAGCCCCGATGAAATCCAATCGTTGTTTCATGACGTCATGCTATCTTTTCCATGACTTCCCTGGCAAATAATCAAACTGAAATCCCGTTCATGACTGTAGGTTTATTTTCGTTTTTAAACCGAGAAATAATAAAACAATTATTGACTGGTGAATACAGTCAATACCTGTTGTTTTATAAACACGAGGAAACCATATCGACCTCGGACTTTGTCCTCGGTCAGTATTGTTTTCCTCGGGTCTATGAAAACGGGTAATAACCTCATCACCAGTTTATAATTGCAAAATATTACATAGTGATATAATCCTTTTTTCTGTTTATTAATGTAGATACCTTGTATTATCATAAAATTATCCGGCATCTCTCAGTTTCATAATAAGTACAAAGTGAACCATTCTTATTTTTTAGAAAATACTGAGCTACGATTGATTTTCCTCATGCCATGTCTTTGGGGTGCAATTACGACAGCACGATAGTACATAATTCTAAAGGTGTCACATTTTCAAACCAATTTCCTCACCCTTGAGCATAATAAACGTCAGCGAGGAAGTAACCTCCCTCACTACGAGCGAGGCAGGAAGTAGGGAAGTTATAGTCTCGAGATGGGCGGAATCAAGTAAAATGTAACAGTAAATGAAGACTCTTTTTCAGCAGAATAACTGTATAGCTGTGTTTAGTTAGATATTTCAATAATCATTTCAAAATGTCATCTGATTTATATATATATATATGATATATAAGAACAAGATTATGTATGTGAGTTAGTTTGACCATATAGCTTGTCCATATTTCACGGTTATGGCATGAAATTATATTGACATCATCAACTTTATCTCCACATTTTAAGGCGACCATTGTGATGTATGTTCATTTGATGTATTTGCATACTCTGACGTGAACCTATACTAATTTTGATACTCTATTCATAGTTAAGAAGGCATCTTATAAATTACTACTACTTCGAGTTCATCAATTTCCCCCTATATATATATATATATACACGAAAAAATCAGAATCACAGGTGTATATGATGAAATAAAATAAAGTTATGACATTAGAGACATTATAACATTCACATTTTCCAACAAACGTTTTCTGCCATTTTGGCTTCATCACGGAGCTGATTTTAAGATTGCGCTCTACCTGTTCTGGGATGGAAAGACAGGATTTAAATAGGATATGATATCGTGATTGAATATTTATTTCGTTACTCAGTCTAATTACACCTAGCCTCAATTACACTCGCTATACTCCCATATATACATCAGTATGGGAGTTTAGCGAGTATTATTGAGGCTAATTTTACTTAGACTGTTCATTAGTAGAAATGTTAGGGAACAGACAAATGACAATACTCTTTTCACTTGCACTTGAGTAGTTTATAGATAAGATTAATCCTGGTACGAAAGAAACATTCAGGATTAGAAAACGTCAATGTTTGTCTCTCCATTGCAGTGAATGTCATATGACAGGTGGTCCCATCTACTCGACATGAATAGAAGTCTCTGGAATCACAATAGAACGTCTGGTAGAGGCTGAATATAGCAGTGGGCAGACCAGAGAATAACAGTCCACGTCAGGTTAAGCGAAAGAAGAAAGTAGAAGACTGGCACAATGCCATGGTAGCAAGAAATTTAGTCGGTTTGTAAAGCAGACCTTTCAAAGATTTCTAAAATGTACTATGACATAGAAAATGACTGAAAACTTCAGCTTTTTACAATACACTTCTGACAGAAAGAAAATTTGATTTCTTGTGTAGTTATAAAAAGATACGTAACGAAACAAGTAAAGATGTTAGTTGTATAGCAATTATTCATCAACCATTGTGTGACCATGGGATGCTCTAAGTCAGTATTGTAGGAACACAGTGACCTGTGTGACTGAGTAATTGATTTACAGCGAAGAAGATTTAGCGATCATTCTGTGATTAGGAAATTACTGACTAGAACGTTTCCTTTTCTCGCTGGTATCTAGCATCTTTGAACGCTTTGATGATAATGGTTTACGATCACCCGGGGAACACGCTTCATGTAATATGGTATCTTCGGAAATGGATTTCCACGCCGCTTGATATGTTTTAATGTCTGAAGGAGTATGATAATGGAAATAAGTACACATAGTTCATAAACTAGCCCATGGTGTGTCGGTCTATGTGCATTCTTAATGGGCGGTGAGGTTCCCTATTTTTAAATATGAGTATGCCCAATTACAGCAATATAGCTAAGCAACAACGAATTTGAATCAGTTGTATCAAAATGCTATTTCTTATTTCTAGCTGTATTCAGTATTTTAACATGAGAACTGAACATGCAACTCGTTGAGATGCGTAGTTATATCTGAAATAAAACACAATCAACATTGATGGATAGAATTCATTTTAAAATCTGTTTATGTTTGATATCAACATGTACAAATCACGATCATATAGGGAAACATTGGTTGAGTCCATTTTAATGAATCAATGATATGCAATATCTAAGATGAAGATGAGACATTTATGTTTTTTGTTTAAAAAGTATTTGATAGAATAACGAGTATCACATTTGACTAGATATGTTAACGTTCTCATTTTCCTACACATATCGTCTTTGGAAGAAAGAAGCTTTCAAATGACGGTTTGACCAAGCAAATTGTTTTGCTAAAAGGTTCCAAAACTCCCACTCGAATAAGCGACAATAATCTTGTCTGCTACAAGGCTACTCGACTTCTTCTAACATAAGGGGATATACAGCATTAACGAGTTTTGTTATTAGCGAGCCCTATTAGAGTCCTGTTAGAAATATACATTGTACAGAAGAAAATATGCCAATCATAGAATTTACTCGCGAAGAAGGGGTGACTATCCAACGTTATAGCACTCACAAGCATGTAACAAAACAATCCCAAGTCACATGCACAAATTCTCTGTTAGAACCAATATATTTCTTAAACGGGAATCGACCTACCGGTAGTGTCCTTTTTTTCCGACAGCCCTCCCCAAATAAATGGCATTACCGTTTTCATTTTATTATGATAAATGGGGGGGGGGGGATTTCGAAGCCGAAATTCTACGTCTTGTTTACATGTTTAACACTTCCTACCAAGAAACATAATGTTTGGCAAGTATTCTTTAAAAACTGATTCTAACATACATTTACTTACCAGTGAAAATCGATGGATAATAATGGAAATGCAAATAATATTCATATACATAAAATATATGGAATTAAAATAGGATTTTTTTATCATTAATCCCTTGTGCATCATGATGACAGTGGATTGTTTTCTCATTGATTGTGATGGTCATGAGAGGAATCGGGTTTTTATGGTTATTATGTACATTTTGTACAATCATGTAATACAGAGTCGAGTATAACTTTAATGACTTTCAAACATAAATACAGATGGTTATTATCATTTCTTAGATTATACAATAAATAGAAGTTTTGCTGTTTGAGAGAATCTGTCGTTGGGAGAAAGTCTATATTTTACGAACGCTTCAGCAAACATAACAGTGAGGCGCCTTGCAACACAAAACGATACTGGATTAAATGAGTTAAAGGTACGGTCCTATCGGGGTATTTTTTGTTGAAAAGCAATTAAAAGGCCGATATTAGCATAGCAAGTATAAGACATCCGTTCATGTAAACAATAATATTAGTACATGCATGGTTAGTGATATTCATAGTAGTTAAGCTTCACCATTTGTTTTGTGATATAATGTTTCAAAGACAATTGTGCAATAATATGTTCATTATTATTTTTGAATAAAGATACATATAAAGCAGCCCTTAGTTGTTTATCTACAAAATGATTGTTTTATATAAAAAATTTGTAATTTAAAATAACAAGAACATGACAAGATAAACGGAGTCATTCTTTATAACTATATTAATAAAGAATATAATCTACTTTCTCTCTCGATAGAAGTTCCCTCCCCTAATCATTATACTTATCATATCGATATTTTACAAACATTATTGGTAATGATCAATTTGTTATCATTGATTGATATGTTTGGCTGGAGTGAGGTTTAAGAGGTCTTGTAATATCCATATAATGAACTTATATAAGTTGAATTCATTCTAAATTTCTATTGCTCGAAGTAAACCGATTTCCGGATTCGAAATGTGCAATGTGCCATTTGAGGTAGCTTTATAAGAAGATAAATAAAATTAAAGAAACAATATTCCCTAAGGTTGGAAACATTACACTTGGTGAAATAATAGCTTATAGTTCTCCGGGAATTAATATCTTGCATTTAAAAACGCTTTTGGTAAACAGCACAAAATCTCCTTCTATAAATCTGCTAGCTCTGTTCCAGGCAGAAAGCTTTATCCTCATATTTGACACGTCTGATCATTCTACTCTTTAAAAGGAGAAAAAGAGTCAACATGATACCGTATGTTTCTCAACGTTTTTATTCAATCAAAACGAAATGTAAGATAGAGTGTATATGTTTAATTCAACTTTTCAACCTACATGATGCTTAATGTCGATGGTCTCAAACGAGTTCGTTTTCTTATTTGCTTTGCTCAAACCCGTCTCACTCCTCTAGACTGAAAAAGTTTCCATTCGGTGCGAAACAATAACACCTGATCATTTACTCGTAAGAAATTAAAGGTCACAACATTCTGAATAAATGTTCTATAAAACAATCGCAAAATAGTTTGATCGATTTGAAAATGCTTCAGTTTCCACAGAAAAAGAAAACGTTTTTCTCCTTTCTTATAAATCTTGTCAGTATTTTCATTCCAAGAAAGTTTTGAATCCAATGACACCAAAATATTTATATTCAGTTACTCTTTCAATTTCAATATCATCAATAGTAGCAGCATTAATTAAAGACTTGGTTTTTCTAAAATTTATTACCATATCTTTTTTTTCTGCACATTCAATAATAAAAAGTTTGATTTACTCTAATCCACAAAGTTTGATCAGGTTTACAGTTTATAGAAGTTATGCCTTGTTTATACCACGAACTTTGCACAAATGAAATATTACCAATACTAAAAAATATACCTATGTGAGTAAAAATAAATTTACTACCAGTTTGTAAGTGTTTCTGCCTAAGCAAGGTGTTTCTAACTCTTTTAATAAACTAATAGAAAATTAGTAAAGCTTCATAAAGCGTGCAATTACAGATTCATCAGATACAACTGAATAAATGGCATCATTTCATATCTATCAACATTGGTGTGACTCGATCGCTCGAAATAAGACATGTCAGATGGATTTTGAAGGTTATCACTTGTTAGAATTGTTTCGTCATGTATAAATACTTTTGAAAAAAAATATGAAGAATTTCTAAAGCTAGTCTTTCATTATTATGTTTGTCAACCTGTGTAAAATCTTTGTCTGTAGACAACTAACCTTTAGTAGGAAAGTGAATAAATAGAGAATCTCTCTCAAGTGTCTTCTGATATCAATACTGTATCTCAACTCAAGATGATGAAAGTAACAAATATCCGAGGCTTGCCGAGAATATTTACTCTAATAAACGAGTGTTGATATATTTCATATCAGAAGACACGAGTTTGAGATTCGATTTATCATCCAAAATAATTTTTATCACATTAGCATGACAAATGAACAAGTGACAGAGATGGGTGCAATCAGACCGAGACGGAGAGGATATCTCGACTGGTACGAACCCCGATAGAGACAATATTTTTGCAATTTTACTGCTCGGAGTACGGTCGATTTTAATCAGACTTGACGTCTTTACTGATGATACAAAACGTTTTGACGTCATTTATTTTCTGATTAAAGGGCATGGTTCAAAATCTACTGTCAAAGCGATATCTCCTAGAAGATATCGCTTGGTCGTCACACAGTTGTGGATGATAAATCACGTGCACCTTCCCTTGAACAGGTTCAAATTAGGGTAGTGAAAATTCTATTTGCATAAGTGCAAACGCTTTTATACGCGCGAAAATTGCTGAAATTTGAGCAATTTTTATCTTTGGAACGACTTACTCATATTCAAACGCTCGTCTTGAGAACAGAGTATACGGGTACGACATGGTACCATTTTATAGTTGGTCAACACATTCACATGTTGATATAAACTATTCCTTTTTTATACCTTTACTTGAAGTACATGTAACATACATTGTAACGTAACATCGGTTGAAATATTTCACACTAACTTTTGCAAATGTGTCCTTGGGGTTGGTAAACAAGTTTCAAGTAATGGAGTTTTAGCAGATTGCAGTAGATTAAATGTGTATGTTGATTATTATGTAAGATGTATAACTTATCGGTGTAAATTATTGAGGTGTCCGAGGATCGTTATCCTAAACAGTCATATTTACATATGAGGAAGTTAGATTTAGCTGGTAGAATAACGTGGGCTACTACTGTGAAATATTTACTAGGTTCCTATGGGTTTGGTTATGTTTGGTACAATCAAGATGTGGGTGATGTCTCCTTACTTATCAATAGTTTTAAAAATAGAGTTATTGATTGTGATAAACAACGTATTTTTGAAAGGATAAATCAGTCTGCTCATTTAGTATATTTTAAAGAAATCAAGTCTCTTTTGAATGTTGAATTTTATGTTAATTTTATCAACCTACGAACAGTTAGAAGAAATGTTTGTCTTTTAAGATTAAATTCTCTCCCTTTACGTGCTAATATAAGAGGTGTGAATGTAGATATGTGTTGTAGAATGTGTGAAAGTGGTGTGAATGAAACTGTAATTCATTTCTTGTTTGAATGTAATGCTTCTGATTTAATAAGAGACAGATATATTCATGTAAATGGTCAGTTAAATTCAGTTCCTCAATTTAACAATATAATTACTAGTAAATGTAAACATACTCTTGTAAATTTGTCTAATTATATAAGAGAAGCGCTTTCTCGTAGAAAAATGTTAGCTCATTAGCCATATAATAAAATAGCATTGTATATCTTTAATTGTCTACTCTTAAAATACTGAAATGTTATCTAAATATCGTACATGGGCCTATGGTCTACAAACCGAAATAAAAGAATTGAATTGTAACATCGTAAGGGACGACCGGGAATATATCTGTACATCAACCATTTCACAAAGACACTGCTGGATTTAATGCTTGTCTCAGCAAAATTTGAATTCGTCTAACACTCCATTACGTAACCCGTTTATCCGCAGTTGCCGAACAACCAGAATATGCAATAGTTTTTTCAATTAACGTATGCACATAATCGCAAGTTTTTAAATGCATATTTATGTCGGTGTGCTAAGCAATGATACTTTCTCAAAATAGACATAGAATCAAGATATTTTAATCAATATGTGTTTAAACTAATGCATTCCTCCCTTTGAAGCCCCCCCCCCTTCCCTCTCGTTTAGCAAATTTCAATACACTTAACGTTCATGGATTTCAGACAGTATCATTTACACTTACAGGTGTAATCCAATAAGAATCTATTCGAATTTATATTTCTGAAATAATTATTTCCATTAATAGTATAATTTCATACTCTATAACATTTTCTCAATATAGAAAATCCTGTTTATACGATTTTTATCCTCATTGCTATTGAATATGTAGATCAGCTGTACTTACTACATGAGAAATTGCCTTACAATAGATCTATCATGATCGCTGTAGGTTTCGCACTAAACCAGCTGGATATCTGTGTGTTGCATTTCAATAGAGAACACAGAGCACACAGTACATATCTTACATTTATTTAGTTTTTGTCACTGAAAATAAATCTCCTTTCGTCAGTTGCAGGTTTCATTTGAGAAAAATGTACAAATTATATGGTCTACAAGAAGTATGTATACGTATAAACGTGTGAACAGTATAAGGTATATCTACGGGCTTGGTCATCAAGAGGCCATTAAAACCTCATCAGGTTCCTTTATTGATCAATAATTATTTATTGGGTTGTTTATTGATGTTTAAGTTGCAATTTGACATGTGTTGTCACTTTCTAGAATATTCCGTGAATAATAAAAGGACTATCGTCATATACAAGGCAGATCAACGCTTTTACTTGCTGTTTGTATAATATAGGTAATGAATGTATAAAGAAATTATAGTAAAAGATGTTGAATTATTGTTCATTAGCTGCAACAATATGAGTATCCTTTAAATATAAAGTGGTTTTATTCATTATCGTACCATGTATTCCATTAATAAACCATAATCACTTTTGACAAACAAACATAATACAGTTCAAGTGATTTCTTAGTCTCTCACAGTGTAGTATATTTTTCGCTTTATGAATTCTACTACACATGTACAGCTTATGTTAATTTGTGCCACAGACATTAAATTGACTAAGATGTGAACTTTCCTTTAGAGGAGCACAACTTTACATCGATTATTTTTATTCCTTCCTTAGTTGTCGGTTTAAATTTGTCCATGTACAAGCACTGAATATTAACCATACAAAATACGAACATTACGATCATGACCTCGAATTGTTACGAAATAGAAAGAGGCATATCCCTGAATGGATATTAAGACCGGTTTTTGTCACTACATTAAAACATCCAACACTGTCAAAAATCACCAGGTTGTCTTACATGGAGTCACGATATGACAAAACAACAATGTCATATATATCTGAATAATGTGTACCGAAACAATGTCACACCGGGGCGGAAGAGAACCATAATCCTTTTGAACTCTTCCTAACTGCAACTGCTGTTTGTGGACCTTGGGAGAAATCGTGTTATATAATTCTGCAGTTAATTCTCGCCGTGATAGTGAATACAGTAGAATGCGGGTCGGGGTATCGCTTGATCCTTTACTATCACAATGTTGGAATGCAACATTGATAAAATCGGAATTATACAATCTGCAATAGTACACATTCTTGTATCTTTTCCGGTATCGTTATTATGGGATTCGAACCCACAGCGTCAGGGTTAGGCAACACTACGAGCACTGACCATATATTAACATCTTACCAACTCGGCTTTCGGCCTCGGCACAAAAGGGGTTTCTGATATTTTAAAATACAGTTCTCAAATACTGGTCACAAACTGATGGTAGTCACTCAAATTTTAAGATACATTTTAATTACTTTGCATGATCACTGCTTGTAATCAGCGACAAAGGGCTGTCACACATGATACTATTTGAAATATTTTTATTTAAAATTAAGTAGAGACACTAGGTTTAAAATCGCATTTAAAGGTCATTTTGCTGTTGTTCAGTTTTATCTATGTATGTAATAAACCTATCATTAATGACAGTTTTTAATATGCGGAAATACTTGGCATCATGAGATAGGACCTTTCTCTGTTGGTGACATGGGAACATCGTTATAACCAGTGAATTATAATGTCGTCAATCAATAACATATATAATTGAACTATTGCAATATGCATTTAAGTTTTACGAAGACTAAATATGTAAATACATTGATAAACGGTACTAGGGGATTAGTGCGGAGAGCTTTGGTTATTGGTTTTAGAATATGGAACATGCTAAATTTTAATTATCTATTATTCGGTTATAGAAACGTATCAAAAAAATATAACAACTCCATGAATGTTTCCGATAACTTTATAATACTTGATTATTAATCATTTTGTTCACATACTGGAAAGGCCACAGGCCTGTAGTAAATAACGTAACTAGTTTTACATAAATACACATTACAGAGAGAAAACCTGATTTCTATACAACATTGCATAGTAGATTAACATGGCAAGATTTTGTAACAATGTTTGATTTTTACTGCTCACAAGAGATAAACATTTTATTACACATTGGTTGGCATAGTAGTTCGCTTTTTATATTTACATCGTAGTGATTAATAAGATGGGCAAATGAGAAGGAAATGACATTCATCTTCAATGTAATTTAAATCACAAAGTGTACATATCCTATATTTTTTTATCGATATTCTTTTATCGTCCGCTCTATATGAATAGATCATGTCATGAACATCGGAATCGTGCTAATGGTCGTTTAAATTTCTGTATGGTTGAACATGATAAGTAATCTTCAATAAATAAATCCCATTTGAACCTGAAATGAAAATGAGTGAAAATCATCTTTATTTTCTGTTCCAAATTTCAATCTGAAGTTGTTTATTGCTTCTTTTTCTTGAATATTAATTGAAGAATCGACGGCTGTAACTTTCGCGTTAGCACACGATTTGAGACAATAATCAGAAAATATAAAGATTTCATTACAACTTTATAAGCATGTAATTGATCAACTGAAGTTATATTACAAATTAGATAGCATTCAAATTCATGTTATTCCCGTGTTTAAAAGTTGTTGCCTGTAAATGGTTTGAGAACTGAAGGTTTAACACGTCTATAAACGGCGGGGTGTCTTAATAAGGTGTGTAAGGCAGACATGAATGACAGTGGACAATAAACGGAGGGCACATAAAGTCTCTCCGGGCCCTAACTGTCAAATTCCAATAGCGAGAAAGGTGGAGAAAGCCGCACATCTATAGAGGAGGCCTCCACTGCAAGGATGCTGCGTCCCACCCTTCTTATTCTGGCTTCCTTAGCTCAGACTTTTTGCATGGACTGTGGCAATCAAAAAGGTATTTACCCATCACCCATTTCATTTTTTTTATGAGATGGTGTACTAAACTCGACATCTATGTATGTTAATGCATTTTGACATTAACCCATTTTTCTTTCCAATTTCCAATCAAAACTTTTGATATAAAATAATTCAAGTTTGATGTTTTGCTTTGATTTGTTAAATATCGATTTGGATACAGGAATCTTACGTTTGAAAAACACCATAGAGTAACATGATATCAATATTATAAATGTGTTACAATTTTTTTTAATGTTTTTGAAAACAAACTGGATATCAAACTAAAAGTAGAAAAGTTGTCTCCAGTGAACTTTTGTAATCATTACCACCAAGTCATAAACATATTTCTGTCCGATTGGTTAGTGGCTTTTCGAAACAAAACAACATAACCCGGGCGAGTCCAAGTGTTATATACTTGTTAGCACGATAAAAGTTAATATAATATCGTACCATTTCACGTGTGATAATTTCTTTTTAAACATTCTATTCCACCAAGAACAGTTAAAAAGGATAAACTAAACTGAAAATAATCGGACTCTTTACCACGCAATTGCGATATGTGCATTTAACCGTATGTGAACATTTCAGGTAATATGTATAATATGTAAACGATATTTTTCTCGAAATTAACAAAAGGAAAGCCGAAAAAGTATCCAAAATGTTGATTAACATTATCGATTCAATATAGAATTTCGAACTTTAGGTAGCTTTGAACAACCCTTAGAAAACTTCCTGTTGCGTAGGTTATAGAAAATGACAGCAGCGTCTACGTGACATTCTTCGTTAGCAAATTATCATTTCAATATGAAGAGAATTATATGATTCTTCTGCATTCATTACTGTATCTTTTTCATTTCCTTATCGACAGTCCAAATTCGTAAATGACTTAACAAAACAAAAATAAAATGTTACCTCTGAAGAGTTGAGTGATGAGCACGTAAAATGAACTAATCGACACCAGTTTTTCTGCTTTTTCCTTGATCAATAAATAACATTGGCTCCGATATATACAAATGATTTCTTTCTTTGAGTGTCCTTGTCTAAAACAAACAGCTTGACATCTCTGTCAGAGGTCATCAGTGACCATATGCCTAAACAAACTTGAACAATTAAATAACCTGTAACTTAGCGTACATGGAAAATCTTAGAACCCGTTACTTAGCATACATGGACAACCACATAACCAACTTTGCAACTTGGCAAACATGGACAATAAAAGAGCCCGTTTCGGTAGACTGTTATATACAAGTTTTTTCATTTTCTTATTTTTAAATTCTACTAATGGTAATCACAAAGGTAATATAAATAAGTTGGAAATCTAACATTCCACTTGAAGAAAGACCATTCCAATTCTTCTTTGAGAGGGATTTTAGAAGTTGGAATGACAATAATGCAGAGGAATATATGGATGTTAATTGTATGCATACAAAGAAGAAAGAAGTTTTCATCCATATATTCCTCTGCATTATTATCATTCCAATTCCATCAACTTTACATCGCTAATGTACATCTAAATTCAAAAAATAATCACAGAGGTAAGAGTACAAGAGTGTCTAAGGTACATATTGGAAATTTAGAGTCTTGTAATCATTTAATAATCAGATATATGTATAAACAGCATGATCCTCCTGAATTTCGTTTTTCCTTTTAAAGGACCATAATTCGGCAAACATGGCTGATTAAAGAACCTATTTCATTATATACATGTATGTTATCTAATATTATTT
This sequence comes from Steromphala cineraria, assembly GCA_916613615.1. Classification (NCBI taxonomy): domain Eukaryota; kingdom Metazoa; phylum Mollusca; class Gastropoda; order Trochida; family Trochidae; genus Steromphala; species Steromphala cineraria. The sequence goes on from OU744725.1 coordinate 10,338,398, forward strand.
ATGTCTATACTTTTAGTTGTAATCCTTTTTCTCTGTATATTATTCACCAAGGTTATAGCAAATTAGTTTGAAAGTTGACGTTCTCGACAAAACTCATTCACTTGAAGGAACATCATTAACTTTACATCGCTAATTTACATCTAAAATTCAAATAATAATGACAGAGGTGAGAGCAGAATGTGGAAGGTACATGGAGGCCCCCTATTGACACGACGGGTACGAGATGAAGATTAGTGTCGCTTATACCTGTCAAACTGATGTGCAGGGATCTATATAAAGCTACCTAGCCTCGTAAATCATGCCAGATAGACACATTTGTGACTTCAGTGTAATGCACACGCGGATTCGATGATTATATAATGGCTATTTTATTCAGGACTCTCTGTTAACATTTCTACCAGATTGGAGAAATACGTGTATTACCCTGCCCTATATCAAACTGTTCTCCTATGCATCCGGCCATAAGTGCATTTCATATAAATCAAACTTAATGCTTCGAAATAAATGATGATTATAAATGAGATCAAATAAACTGCCGACATTAGATATGATATGTTCGACTGAAGCCCATGCTGATAGAATCAAAACAATGCATTCATTGTTAAATTTTATTGTAGATTCTTAATGTTTATTCATGTTTGCCCACTTTTTTCGAATCAATACCCCTTTTGTTTCAGCTAACTATGCCACCTGCATCATCGACTCAAAATCAGGTTTAACAGGAACTGTGGACTTCGCACAGACCGCTGTAAGTATATGCGTATTTAATATCTATTTCACAATATGTAAATAAAAAAGTATATATAACCATATAAACAATCAATGCATTTTGCTGCTATCTGGATGCAGTTGCTTTACAATGTTAATACGCAAAAATATTTTGTGTATACAAAATCTGAAACATTTGTATTTTTTTAAAATAATGTGGTTTTTCTTATAAAATGTCTGTGTTTACAGTATTGTTATTTTAGTATATAATAAGTTTAACAACACTACATGCTTCTATCAACTCGGTAAAATAACTAATAACTTAAAACATTATCAATGGAAACAGTAAACATATTAGTGGAATGTGTACTTATGATGATAAAGAGCAGAATCCAGCAGCTTTAGAACTACTGGATCCTTCAGTAGGAGTTGTAGCAGCAGTAGCAGTAGCAACAGTAGCAGCAGCAGTAGTAATAGTAATAGTAATAAGTAGTAGTAGTAGTAGTAGTAGTAGTGGCAGTAGTAGTAGTAGTAGTAGTAGTAGTAGTAGTAGTGGCAGTAGTAGTAGCAACAATAGCAGTAGTAGCAGCAGCAGCAACAGCAGCAGCAGTAGCAGTAGCAGTAGTAGTAGTAGTAGTAGTAGTAGTAGTAGTAGTAGTAGAAGTAGCAGTTTATTAACTGAATAAGACTTTCAGCAATCACTTAGGTATACTTCATGATATCTTTACTTTGTTTACCACACATGATTTCACTAACCTGCACTCACAATGTAAGTATAGAGAGGCATGTGACTACAAAGCTGTACAGAAGCAGGATGTAGCGAGTTATTAGCTGCAGGAAGTGAACTTGACACAGTCATTACTTGCCTCTTTTACATAGCCGGGACGCCGTACCTCTATTCACAGCGCTCTCTTCCGAGGGCGGCGCGTTCCCACCATCGTCATGTACCTCACAGTCACTATAGCTAGTTCCATCTGCTACATTCATTACATTGAATCTATCATTCTCACGTACATGCCATCAGATGGATATAATAGTCGTTAACATACCGTTTAGTTAATCATAACTGTCTCAAATGTCTGATAAGATAATTCAGAAGTTTTGATGTTATTGTATCACAGTTGACATGTCGCACTGCACGGAGCATGGGCATCACAATAGACTTGCTAATAAACTATGTGTTTTATTTATCTCATATGTGTTCAATATTTCATTAACAATTATTTTCTATGACACTATAAGTAAACCTTGAATATCCATGTAAGTAAGAAAATGATTGCCGTGATAGTAATCCACCATTAAAGAAAAATACCAAATTGATATTTACTGATTCATTGATGTTCATCAACTGTAGTGTCAGAATGAAGGCAAACAGTTCCAAATACGAAACTGATTTTGATAACCACTTCGTTCTTGCTTTGTTAATTCAGTTATAATTATAACACATATAAATCACTTTCAAGTCTTATATTGTTTATAACCAATGGTTTCAGCAAAGGGAATAACTAACTTTTATAAACATGACGAACATCGCCTAGAATTATTTCGAAGAGTTTTAGACATTTGACATCGTGGTTGACGACATGCAATCAAGACAAACACAATTCACTGTTGATGATTGTGAAAGACGTTTCCTAAATTTTTAGAATACCTCCCAGTCATGGTAATATTATTGTATGTCTGTTCCAGCCGCTGGGATGTTTCGGACCTCACGATCCTATCGAGATTCTGGTGTCCCTGGACGGGTTCAAGACTGACGACACGGAAACCCAGCATGCTCTCATTGTCAAGGAATATGGAGATCTGGCTAATGGCTGCCAGGCAACTGGACCAATTTTCAGAGCCCATGATGATCCAAAGTTAGTTTCAAGCGAAATCAGTGTTCATGTTCTATAGTATTCATTGCATATTTAGATCAACTTGTCATATTGATAATCATAAGTGGTCAGTGTTTTGTTTCCAAAATTCTTTTAAATACTGAGATATAATCACATCATTCCTAGAGTCGGGTTAACATATAGCGAATTTGCCCTCGTAGTCATGTCTTGCTTTAATGATTGAACTGCTAAATGACAATCCATGCATAAAAACGCTCTGAATTTTAATTCGTTGATCTATGCGCATGCGTATATGCTGGACAGGGCGAGATGGCAATTTCGCTAGATGGCAAGCGTTTGTGGACATTTTGTTAAGATATATTAGCCTGTATTAACACCTATCTGGCAGATCATGATATCAAGTACATCTTCTTGCAGACAGATCACGGACATTCATCAGCGGCGGAAGAGAATGGCGAGCAGCGAGTAGGTTAACAGGCGCTCTGGCGCGTAGATACTGCAGCGAAAGCAGACATTTCTCACAAAAATTCATATTATCAAGTATTCAAATGAATTGAACGCAAAGTTATGTTCACTGATGCATTCAACCTGATGTCCTATCATTCTCAGCTTATGCAATGGATTGTCATTTAGATATATCCAAAAACTGCCAATATAAGGATATTGTTCCAAATTGACTGATTCCTGCGTTGGAATAGGCTGATCAAAATACTAACTACTCCACAATAATGTTAACCGAGGACACGGCTCACAATGCTGTTGCATAAATGCTAAGCAAACGCCGAGGCTAAAATGTCATTTGATGCTGCTTTAAAGGGGCAGTAGCACGTTCTTAGGGGGAATATAAGGTGATGTCAGGAAAAGGAAAATTAATGGTTCCAATTGAAAGACAATGTATTTAAAGTAAATGGAGCAGTAATAATGCAAATACATAACTTAAAGTTTAGCCATGCAATTCCTTTTTCTTATTCAAAATGAATTAAAGGTGTTCACACAAAATGGTCGCCAATGTATTTTATGTGAATCTTCATACTTTGTCCTCTGACTATGGATGATTGGTTTGTTTAATGAGATTTATGACACTGTCAAAATAACACATTTAGCATTAACAAACAATTATCAGTGAAAATTTTAAAATATAAAATTATCAAAAAACGTGCTACTGCCCCTTTAAGGACAACGTTTTTGCGTCATTGTTTCCTATGCTTAGATCCGCAAGTTTTTATACAATCAGACAAAGAGACAGATTTTATTCATTAAAAGACCTTAGGCCCAAAATACACAACATTTAGGGATAACAAATCCCTGCGCATTATCATTTACTTACGGGTACAGACAAATAAACCTGACAATTTTGCAAATGCTATATGCAATGAGTTGTATTTATTAATGTTTGTATTTAGATAAATGTCAAAGAATGATATAAGATCCATCAATGGGTTATATTAGTCGATTTTAACTTCGTATGCAACATAAGGAATATCTTTGTTATGTTTTAAACAATTTTCAAAACACTATTTTATATATTTTCATATTTCAGTCCTACTGGTTTCCTTGGGAACTATGAAGAGGGTTCAGACAAAGTCATCAATATACGTAATAGCGTTGCCAAACTTCGTGGGAAGAACTCAATTATTGGCCGATCGCTTGTTGTAAGTCAAAATATATTAATACGCCAAACCTTAAGACAAATTCAACATTGAACATCTTGATATTTAGGAAACAAAGGGTAAAACTTAGAAATAACGAAGGTAGACGAATAACATGTTACGAATTGTAAAACCTCTTGTTTATTTGAACTATGAATAATGCACTAAAATGCAAACATTTGATCATAACCTATTAAGTATCATGTTTCGCTCTACGTTGTCAGATCCTGAGCGGACCGTACCCAAGCAACGCTGATCCTATTGGCTGCTGTGTGATTGGGATCTCCGATGGATCTAGATTTGCTGGAATGCCCAAACAACAACTCAAGCCAGTTAACCAGGGTGTGTTTGGTATCAAGACCGCCCCGGTACATGACGAGCCTGTACGTAGTGCTGGATTCTTTGCAACACATGATCCATTTGGCGGGAGAGCAAAAAGTCTTCCATTTTCTACCCAAGATCAGCCCAGAAAGCCAACCCACTCAGGTTTTGGGTTTGACCTCCATTCATTGAACAATATCGGTTCCCATGACTTTGGACAAAATACATTTGGTGGACATGATTTTGGAGGAGGTTTTACAGGCGGATCTAAGCTGAAACCTTCAATCAGTAACCTCAACAACCCACCAACACCGACACATTTCCCTGGAGAGTTACATAATGGCGGATCTCCGCTCTTTGGTAACGATAACTCGGGCGATGGTATTGACAAAAAGTTTGGTTTCAGTATTGGCGACTTTACAACACTTACTGACGATGAAAAACACATCCCCAGCGACGGAGACCAGGGTGAAACTCATGGTGGCTCATCTAGTCACTACGATGACCAGAATCAAGGGTCCAATCAGGGATACAAAGATGATGGCTCGAATGGACATCAGGGGTCAAGCCAGGGGTATGACGGCCAATCAGGAGGGAGTCAAGGGTATGATGGCCAATCAGGAAGTAATCAAGGTTCAAGTCAGGACTATGACGGCCAAGCAGCAGGCAGCCAAGGTTCAAACCAAAAGTATGATGACCAATCAGAAGCTACTCATGGTTCCAATCAAGGTTATGATGGTCAATCGGGCAGCAGTCAAGGCGCAAGTCAAGGCTATGATGACAAATCAGCCAGCCAACAGGGTTCTGGCCAAGGCTATGATGCTCAGCAAGGTGGTTACAATGATCAGAGCAATCAAGGTGGATCTGCTTCAGGGGCCCATGACAATGGTCATGATTATGCTACTGCTGATCAAGAACCTTCGTATGCTCCTAGTGGAACATCTGGGCAACAGGATGCAGGATATGCCGGCGATCAGAACGACGCACATGTCGGCACTGTCCACGATGCTGGTCCTTCAGCTGACCAGGTACACCCTCATGGGTCTACCATCGACCACGGAACTCACAGCGCAGCAGATCACGGAACACATGATCCCTATGTTCATGACACACCAACCGATGGAGGGTATGCAGGTCACGATTCTGGTAACGGGTATGCTGCTGATGACCAGGGTGGATACAACAATCCTGCTGCTCCAGCAGCCACAAATGGTGACAAACCATACAGTTCTCCAGATCAAGGCAATGGCTATGCTGATGGAAGTGCTGAAACCAAACCTATTCCTTCTGATGCTGGTAGTTATTCCCAAGGAAACGCTGCTTCAGACGCTCATGCTTATCATGATGCACCTCACGACACTAGCAATGATATTCCCCATGACCAAACCCATGACATCCCTCACGATGCAAGCCACGTGGTTCCTCACGATGCCACTCATAATTTTCAAAATCAACCAACAGGCGACCCTGTTAAAGATGCCATAGCAAAAGCAGTTGTGGCCAGTCCTAAAGCAGTAGCAAAACCAGCACCCTCGCTCAGCCTTGAAACCTTCCACTTCAACCCTAAAGCCCTCCCTACTCCAGGAAAACCAGCACATGAAACCCATGAGCCTCACATCGCTGTTCATGACCCTCAGCCCGCCACTGCCCAGGGAGCCTCTGACACTTACAGTCAGGGAGGGTCGTACGCAGCTCCTCCTGCCCCACCAGCCCCTGGCGCTGATTACAACAGCTATAACGCTCCCCCACCCCCTCACCAGTACAACCAGGGCTACACTAACCCTCCAGGGGGCGCCTCCACGTCCTACACTAAACCTCCAACTCCTCCTGTGTAGTGAAAAGTACTTGTTACGTATCATGATAGGTTCATTTCGGACTTTTTTCTATTTATTTGTTCACAATTTTATTTTTTGTTATGGGTTTTAATTCTTTTATTAACTAAAGAATTCCAAACAGCAGACAGACTGAATGTCATAGATATGTAAGGCCAACAGGAAACGTGTAAGCATTTTAGGGTAAAATTGTAACATAATTTAGAGATTAAGACCAAGAATATAAATATTTAGACAATAATACTACCCTATATTGGAATGTATGATATAATGGTGTGTGAAAATAAACTTGATATAACCATGCATGTGATCGTCATAATTTCTTATACGATTTCTGTCTTATTCAGCATAAACCACGGATAACAACCGACCTGGCACATTTTAACTCAACCTTTGACGTTAAAAGCAAAAAATCGCACATGACCAATCACTCTGCATATGTGGTGATACACAGAATGTGATTTCCACCAGGGTTGCCAGATTGACGTCTAAACTTGTCAATCATATAACATTCAAATGTATATAACGTATCAGTCCACTGAACATTCGAAATACAATTCAATACTCTGTTGGTTCATAGTCATCATCAGCATACTGCGAACAGCAGTCTGGATTTGTAAAGTTTGGGTCAGTGACTGACATCTTCCCGTTGAGATGATCGTAGGAAAAATTACGCTTAACGTCATCACTCTGGCGTGAAGCCGACTCAGGTGTGTCGTAGTTTGAGACGTCTTTGTCGACTCGGACCATTCCCACCGCGCACCTGTCATAGCCTTCCTTATGTTTATCTACCATCTCGTGTCTCAGGTGGTCGTACACACCTACTGCTGACACTACTGGCAGTTTGTTGTCCCCGATCTTGATGCGGTCGTATATTGGCTCCTCTGTAGTCGAGGAGCCCGAGGGACGGACGAGGAGAGTGACACTCCTATCAGACTCCTCAGGGAGCTGAACTGTCAGGTTGTACTCACTGCATCCGCTCTGGGCTCTGAGTCGGCGCTCTACCACGTCTTTAGAACACTCAGCACTGATGGGGATGGTCTGTAGGTACTTGGTTACTCGGGCTCTGTTCGGTATTATACAAGACATTTTGAGTTTACAGAAATTACATTAGAAAATAATAAATATTTGAAAATCACCTTAGAAAAATAGAGCCAGTGGTTCTGTAGCTTATCAGGCTTCATATCAATTTTGCTTTAGGGTGTGGCAAATGTGGTTCCCCCTTACTTTGGACCACAGGGTCAACAAATGTAAAATTTGGACTCCTCCTTATCTAACTTAGGAGTTTGCACACAAAGTTTCAGCTTTCTATGCCTGGTGCTTCTTGAGAAAAAGAAGAAATTAGGTTAAAGGGTGTTGCCCTCATTAGGGGCCACAGAAGATTTAAATCAAAATCCTCACTAGTCAAAGAGTATATTCACAAGTTTTCAGCTTTCTAGGCCTTATGGTTCTGGAGAAGAAGGTAAAAATAGGTCTTTAAGGCCCCTGTGGCCCTTGATAGGGGTCCAAGGGCCACCAAAGCTTTATATAATCCTCACTAGTCAAGGATTCTGTACACAAAGTTTCAGCTTCCTGGGCCTTTTGCTTCTGGAGAAGAAGTTGAAAATAGGTTTTAAGGGTCTGACCCCTGTGGCCCTTATTATATAATTCGGGACCACAGGGCCACCAAAGTTACAGTTTATAATTCCCACTAGCCAAGGAGTCTGTACACAAAGTTTCAGCTTTCTAGGCCTTATGGTTCTGGAGAACAAGATAAAAATAGGTTTTTAGGGCGTGGCCCCTGTGGCCCTTATTAGGGGCCACAGGGCCACCAAAGTTACAATTTATAATCCTCACTAGCCAAGGACTCTGTACACCAAGTTTCAGCTTTCTAGGCCTTATGGTTCTTGAGAAGAAGTCGAAATTCCACATTTTTTACGGACGGACGGACGCCGGACACCATGCCATGCCATAAGCCCATCGGGCCTTACAGGCCAGATGAGCTTAAAATATGAATATTATATCCATTATGATATAACTTATAATTCTTGTCGATACTAGCATCATGTACCTATCTATGCGGTATGCATTACGTGCTATTAATGATGGCATAACAAGAGAGAATATAGACATCTTCTCACCGTCTTTTCCACCATATGACCAGAGCAAGAAGCACTGCGAGGACTATAAGCAGCACGACACAGCCAGCCACAGCAGCGCTCGAATCTTCAACGGTGAAACGTTTTTTATAAATATAATATATAACTTAATTGAATTTGATAAACATAAACATAAACATGAACATAATTAACTTCTACTTGTTAAATAGTCCTCTACAATTTGATCATTTAATGCAAATATAATTACCAATACCGATTATTACGTTGAGTTTTAATGAAAACCGATGCACCGAAAGAAAAGGAAGTCTACAGAGTATTAAATGAGCAGTAAGATTTATTCAAAACAAGATTGATTAAAAAGTCAATTCAAAAACGTATCTTGGGTACAATGATGAGATACTGCATTCTCCGGGTGGAAAAAATTAAAGAAAGAACTAGGGGGTTACCGTATTACGTTAAAATCTTTCGGAAGAGCATAATACATGTACTTATCAATTGCACTAAAGGTGACACAAACGTGTAGTTATCAATATTGACAAGATAAAACACAATAAGAACCATGGTGATTCATACCTCGACTTGAAAGTGCCTTGCTGCTTGATGGATTGTCATAGTCCCACCATCCTGTCAAGCAATTTTAATGAAAGTGAAGAGAACTTCAAAATTCATCATTTGAAACAATCTGCTGTCACGTTTTAGAAATATATCTGATACTTCAGTCATATTAGTTGTAATATTTTCTTTTAATGTTTTATGAAAGCTGGTATATTGTAATAAGCGTTTAGAGTCATCGCAACGGTTTTTATTTTCTATATGAATGTATTGACATTTTATATACAAAGGTTGTATTTTACCTTGGCATAAAATACAAATACAATGATTCATGCAAAACTCATTATTACCATTCTGAAGATATCCACAACTCATGCTTAGTTCCACCTCATCTGTTGAAATAATCAAATACACAGTATATATGTACAAGCCTTCCATCAAAGCAAAACTTTGACACTGTATTAATTGAACCATTTAAACATATGATTAGAGACCGATCAGATACACGTCTGAAGGAAAAGATGTCTTGCATGTACGAGAAGTGGAATTAGGAGTCCATTGAACTAAAATCAAATTAAGAAATATTGGTCCAGGCCTTGCATGACATGTGTTTATTGTCATATACAAATATGTTCATGTTGTTAAGTATAGGCTTGAAGAATAGTGTAGAACATGCAACAAACCAAGGTACTTACACAATGTGTGAGTTATATATCTGAAATCATACTATCTGCAATAGTACACATTCTTGTAGTTTGTTTTTTTTTCGGTCAAACCTCTTGCAGGATTCGAAACCATACTAGCTACAAAAAGTTTATTATATTTTTAGAAGTACACATATTTGTACATCACGGGTCGAGTGCCATGCGGGATTAGAATTTATACTTAATTACAATGACATATTTAGTAATGATATAGAAGGTTCTATATCTCAATACACAACTGTGTGTTAACTTCGTCTCGCACGATCAATTCGAGTGTCGATACTTATGCCTCTATATCGATGATCAACTACTAAAGCACGTACATGAACCAATATTCAATGTGTGACGTACTCACCATGATGAACATGAATCCAGACATAGCCAGGCATGTTCTTCTCGACCACCTTGAGCACCAGGTCCAGGGGAGTGGACACAGAGTCCATGTTGTGTACAGAGTTGAGGAAGGTCCTCTTGTAGTACTGACCGCAAGTCGTGTTACTCACCACACCTCCCTGGTGTCTCAAGGTCAGGCTGGAACAAGGACCCGTGGTCGTCCTGTCCAGTCTCACGTCCAGAGCGTTGATGGTGACGTTCACAGAGTCCCCTCCCTGTGCTGGCTCCACACGACACGAGTAGAAGAGGATTGGGTCGGGCACATGGTCGAATCTCTCTGGGTCGAACACAGCGAATACAGATCTGCCTTGCGCTGAACCTTCGGTGTTGAACTGGACCACATCTGTATCTGATAAAATGGGTAAAATGTGGCTTATCGGTTCATGTATCTTAAGTAAAAGAGAGATTATGATACGTATTTGAAGCGAAGAAATGAGTACAGTTATGAGTATGTAATTATTCATTTGTTTAACCTTTGTTTTAATTACCCAATAACACATACATAAAGATACATACAATACATTTGTAAAACATGATTGTATAACATTGTTGTATTGTTTAGTGGGCCACAATTGCAGTTTTTTATTATTTATTGTAAACTAGCTGTGTCAAGAATCTTCTATTCCTGAATGTTCTATATTTTTCTTGAATACCTGAGATGGACCCTTCTGATTGGAGTTTGTCATTGAACCTTGAGAACATTCTAAAAGGTTCTTTTTTAAGAGCCATTTTAGAAGTAGGTTTGATGAAGAACAATTTCTTATGGATAATCAGCTTCTTTATTGCATGAACCGTAATTTGTGTCAACTACTCAGCACTATTAACTTCTCAAAACAATATGTACATCAAACCTTTAATTGTAAAAACATCACATGTTATGTTTAAATTCCCCTACATCAACGGTGTTAGCATCTTCACCGAAACGTCGCATTTAATGCAATAAAGAAGTTGATTATCCGTAAGAACTTGTTCTTCTTCATTCTAGAAGGTATCTAACCTTATATGGCCCGGCTTGAAAACTCTAAAAATCCTCTTGCTTCTTACAATTGGCTTTGCTATCATCCGCCTTGTCAATGATTTTGGATACCTTTTCATCTATCTACTTTCAAGACCTATTGACTGTTTCTACAAATATGTGATTACCAAAACTGGTAAACATAAATTATTTAGTTAGCTAATTAGTGTGACACATTTGATATTGTATTTTGACTTGTACTAGCGTGATATTGTAACCTTTAATTATTTGATTAATGAAATAGTAATTTTATATACTATTGTTTGTTTTGTTTTCCTCGTTTGACTGTGGACATGTTCCTATCAAGATTCCTTCGTAACAGTACTCAAGTCGGTTTGTCCTGGCAAATCAGTTTATAAACACCAAGGAACCAAAATATATTCATTTAAATGAGGTCAAGTCACCCATAGTGCACATGACAAGTACAGAATGTTACCAAGAATTGACATTTTACTAGGCCTACCTTGAACACAACTGAACTTGATGGAGGAGAATGTGGAGAGTGTCTTGGTGGAGAGAGCACAGACCTCCTGGACTCTGTCTGTATAGTACGTGCAGTTCCTGTGTCCAGAACATCCTTCATACAAGGTCCTGATATACACGTCCTTGAAGGGCAGCACACAGTCGAAGATCGTGTCCTCCTTGCAGCAGAACTTGGTGTTGAAGTTGCAATGGTTGATGGCCAGACTCGGACACAGGGACTCCTTGCGTTTGAAGCCGTGGACTGCCGAGATGATGGCGAGCCGTGAGTTGCTCCCACATGCCAGGTCATGTCTTGAGCAGGGGCCCTGGCCGTAACATGCATTGGACACGCCCACTCGTAGGAATCCGTCTACAACCATAGGGATGAGAGATTGTTATGATCACAGGGATATGTATCCCTGGTAACTAATGATGAACCCTAGGAACCTAAACTTCAACCTTATACAAGGATAGTGGTAGGGTAAGGTTTCTATGTATTTGTTCTTGCAAACACTGTTTCTAAGTGAAACATGTCCCTTTGAAAATTAGGGTGGTTGATTAGGTCAGGAATATGGGTGAACACTTATCTCTAAAACGATATTTTCCAAAATAAACGTACATTATAAAACGATATTTTCAAAAAGTACACATACACTATAAAACCTTATTTCCCTTGAAGAAGAAAAATAAATACAAGAAGGTGTTATTTTTTAATGACACAAAGCAAATCATGTATAGAAACTGTTATTGAGCAAACAACCTATTGACCTTATTTGGCCAATCCGGATCGGAAATACATATCCTTGATTAGTTACATTTTGAAATTTGATATTTTGTACATATAAACAATAGTTACTTCAAGATGACAACTGTTACTTACACTGTTATTACTAGAAAGCTTTAAAATACTGGTTTAGAATATTAATGATGAAGTCATGGAGAAATCACACGAAAGACTGATTTCCACATATACTAATTCATATTTTACGATAGCAGTGATAAAACATTGTAAAATGTTAAGAGATTGAATGAAAATGTAAAAATCGTACCTGATGATTCGAACCATATCAAAAACAACAATATGGCTTTATTATGCATCATTCTTCCCCTCTGTGGCAGCCCACATCCAGATTACGGCAGCAGGAATTAAGTGACACTTGACTTGAAGCGTACATGTGACCTCAACCACGTGACCACTTTCTTTGCGTGGAGTCAAATTTCTGCACTCAAGACTTGCTGCTCACTCTCAATAATAATAAATGATTGTCGTTTCGGCTCAGGAAGTTGAATGAGGTCGACATGGTAAACTGTTATGATTCATGTTTATATGTGATGTTTTATGAGATATGATATATAAAATTCTCTCATAGATAAACGCTTTCGGTTTTTCTTACAGTTTTAAGCTGATCATCCACATTAAATATCTTCTATATGGATCTGAGTAACACGTGTATCTTTCAGTTTAAATGTGACGAGATCACCATTAGTGATCTTCAGGCCAGTGGTTTGTAAACAAGTATTGCCGATAGCCGTTGTCAGAGATGAGGGTTAAGAAGTGGTTCAATGACATATCGAAGGTGAAATTTATATCAAAATACAAAATGTAATCATCGTTTGGTTTATTGGATAGACTTTTAAGGGAATAAAATTTCAAATGCAGGAACAATGTTTGTTATTAGAATTGTAGTTGCAATATTTGATTTAATACACTTGTGGATGGGGTGGATTATTGCTTTACGCTGCTTAGGCAATATTTCAGACATTAGCGGCATCAAAACGCTATAGGTAATGAAGTTATCATCTCATGATAGTGTTAAATTATCAGGAAGCTCCGCTCTCAAAATAAACAACACTAACGTGTATTCTTATAAATTAACAAGTTTATTCTATCAAGAAACGTTTGTGTAAATTGCATTTTGTGGCAAACATCAAGTAACAATGATTCAGCAAGTATATATGCATACGAGCAAGTTACTAATTATAAACTGATCTTAGTAAAATCTCAAAACTACGGAAGCTGATAAAAGAGTTTATATTATATCGAAGTTTCGAGTCGAATGCAAAGTATGAATATTTACATTTTATGTATAAGACGATGAAATAAGTGAGAGATAATCTATACAGTATTGTTCCCTGTTTGAATTTTATATATACTGTATATATAAATAAGTTGCCATAACATGTTTAATGTTCGATGTACATTGTAAGTTGTTTATCGAAAAATATTGCAAAATACATCTCAATTATTAGTGACGTGCAACAGAAATGCTACAGAAAATACGATACATATTAAACTAAGGCTTTGTAATCTGGTTATTAAAGCCTGTTTGGCTTAACATTGTCACTCATTTTACTTGAGGTAATTAACAATGAAGCAATGGTTACTATCAATGAATATACAACCTTTTTGTCTGAAAAGGCAGAAGTGGTGATATATAAACTTCATCCTTCATAAACACATCTTACATATTGCCAATTAAAGGTGGAACAACCAGTGCTTTAGAAAAAAGTATCAATAAAATTGTCAATTCAACCTTACCCAATGCAAGTTAAAACTAACGATAGATATATTAACCAATGGTCCATCTTCCTACGCAGAGCCTAAAAGGCCAGTTTCCAAACTGTCATTTTATGCCTTGCTGCAGAGACTTTACTTTTCTGTGCTGCTATAGTGCCCCTACAGAGTAGAGAGCAAGCACGGAAAACTCAAGGCTATGCAGCAAGGCATAAAATGACAGTTTGGAAACTGGTCTTTTAGGCTCTGCGTAGGAAGATGCCAATGGTCAGGAATCAATAAAACCAAGTATGTCAATATGTTTGCTTTGCAATGTCCTAGTCACCCAACTTAATATAATCAATTGTCGTCTTAAAGCCCGGGTTATCAAAGAACTCTACAGTCACATTCCTCTCTGCATTGTCAGTGCCCGTCCCGCCCTTCTTCTTGTCTGGGTCCGTGTACCCGTCATAGTCCAGGGGCTGGCTTACTCTGGGGGGAGAGGAGGGGGAGGAGAAACTCAGGGAGGAGACACGCCCCTTTCCTTTCTCCTCACTGCTGCCATCTTTCTCACTTTCCTCTTTCTCATTGGAGCGTTCGGCTCCGTCCGGGATGTTCCGTTTCTCTTCTATCTTCCTGCTCTGGTACAGCCTGTACCTGGAAAGGTAGTCTTACACTCAGACTGTAGTTAATATTATTTTTACCTAACAAAACCTCTATAAAAGCAAGTCTAGATCTGCAGTGAACTACTCTGAAATTTTGACTATCTCAGAGGCTCCTTTCTTATCTTTAATAAAATAGTTGTTATTGAGAATTATTGTTTTTCTGAGACTGAATATAAGTATACTTGAAAGGGAGTGAGGTGAGTCTGGTAGTAAGTGTCTTATCGTGTGACCGGTCATGTGACCCTGGGATTCATGCAACATTTAATCATACCCTTTAATTTCTATATACATACAAGGCCCGTTAACATGTTATCATATATCCACGGTTTATACTAGTAAAGAGCGAGAAGGAGTGTTTGTTAACATGTTACATCAGACCATTTTAGCTGGGATCTTACCACGCTGAGCAAATTAATCTATTGGTCCACAATATGTTCAAAAAGTACCGACCTATTTATTGTCGACGGATTTTGAGGGAGTGATTGCATAACAAGTGATTAAACTACTAATTACAGAAAGCAACAAGTGGTAATATAATTTAGATGATATAATATTCGTTTTTCGCTATCAATGCCTAAACTTGTTCATCAACAATGAGTTCAACATTAGTGTTAAATTGTAGTGTAAAGCATCCGTTATTATCTATTCAATTTGTAAAATACATCTTCATTAATATGGCATGATGGTCGCCAAACATATCATATGTGTCAGTGAGGGGTCTACCAATCATATTTTTATATATGTTATCTAAAACTGTAACGGGCACGTTTAAGGGCAATATAAGGTGATGTCGGGAAAATGAAAATAGATTGTTCCAATTGAAAGACAATGTACTTAAACTAAATAAAGCAGTAATAAATCAAATATTTCATGTTATGTATTCTGACTATGGATGGTTGATTTGCGTGATGAGACACTATCAAAATAATACATTTAGCATTTACGTACAATTATCAGTGAAAAATATATAATTTTCAAAAAACCTGCTACTGCCCCGTTAACCGAAGTCATTTAACGCCATAGAGTTTTACTGTATGTGTTGTGTATCAAATTCATTTCGATTTATAACAATGTGATGACAATAACCTTACCATCAATTTGTTTTCCATTTGATCAGCAAAAACCTCACCCTTTTCTGTTATAAATTTCTAAGTATGCAGTGTATCATGACAATTGACGAGCTCATTCCTATTGTCGTGAACAAATAACAACCCCATTACACGTAAACAAACACTGAAAGCGGAGTGTAGATGTGACCACTGACAAAGAGGAAACACAATTTATCATCGCAGTGCAGTTAACTGTCACTGATACACAAAATTGGTAATGGCGAACTCTGACCTTTTTCTCCGGTAACAAATGACTGTAATGATGATAATGAGGATGATGAGGAGAATCAACCCGCCGGCTATTCCGCTGTAGGTGAGGGCACGATAACTGTCCTCCCCTGCAACGTAGTGTGATGAATCGACATGAATTCCACCAACAGAACTTATCATCCTTGAAGATTAAGGATGTTCCACTCAATGTAAAACTCTCAATTATTTTTTCTCTTATGAATACTTGATACCAATGCAAATATACGGGACAAACATACAACAAAATAGGAAATTATGAATAATAAACTAATTCTGCATTGACAACCATATGAAATATCAATTATATCAAATATTATATATCCTTACATATTTTTTTCATAATATAAACTACAACATTTATTGAAACAAAAGGATATACTACAAATAAAAAGATCCGTCAAATCCTATCCTATTAATTTTTCCCATATTGTGTTCACAGAATATATCGCTTTTGGATATCAGGCGACATTAAACAGTCGATTTTGTACATTATTTGTCATTGTTAATTCACATCATAGTGCTTTTATATCACTGTAAAAATGTAAATCACAACAGCCATGAAACGTTTATAAACTCGTATTTTGACGATATTTGGGTGAGTTGGACATGATATAATCGTTATCCTTGCTATAGCTATTAGTCAGAGGTTTTGTAAAGATTTCATCAGATGAAGAATAGTGTGAAGAAGTAAGGGTTTTTCTCTGTTTCATTTGCCTTAGTATAAAATGTTCATGTTTCAAAATTAATCTCTGGCATACCTTGTCCAACGACTGGAACAGACTCAACTCTCTCAGTGCTGGCCTCGCTCCTGTCAGCATCATCACTGTTACTGCTGGAGTCACCAGAGTCACCAGAGTCACTTGCATCACTTGCAGCTAGTCCATCACGAGCACCTGCAGCCGTCGTTGATTGAGGAGTTGATGGTAACACTGATTCTCCATCTGATTCTTGTGCTGTCCTTATGTCATCAGGACTGTCTACGGACGTTGCTTCTTGGGTGTCTTCCGTTGTTTCGATGAGGTCAGTTGCTGTTGAAGGTGAATCTGCGAACAAACATGGTGAGGACGGTTACGTTAACTAGAAAGTGAACCGAATAGTGTTTGTATAATAAGATTTTATTTGGCATTTTCAAATAGGAAATGCATATAGATAAAGACACACGAAAAGATAATACGCTATCTCAAAGTTTGTCGCATGGATAGCAACAATTAGCAGGACGTGTATGCCAAAAATGTTTTAGAAAAATCATTTAAACTCGAGACAACGATGTACCTTCACGTCGTTGCCAAAATCCATCATCTTTGAGATTAAAATATACATTCATATCCCCATAAATGTTAAGAGTAATTTAAGAACTAATCATTCTGACATAGATGAAACTTTAAATTCAAGGTTCCCAATCACTGATTTTCTCTCGGATTATATCAGAAAGATTCACATCATCGTAGCAACATTTACACACTCGTGCGTCAATGTGGTATAACTTCTAGTGACATTGGCGTCTACCTGTCTGCAGTATATTAGAATCCTGTCCTGTTGTTTGTTGTGATGACGTTGATGAATACTTTATAGGTCCATCAGTGGGTTGATCACCCTCCTTATCTGGACTCTGTGTGGTTGGTTCTACTACTCGACGTGATGGTCTTATTTTCCCACATTCAACAGTTATATTTCTTCCTGCGGAAGGGAAACAAATTATTAACAAATCTAGGAATCCTCACTATATACAATCAACTTGGGCCAGGTTTTATAACCTTTCGTAAAATTAATTAATATTGGTATCGATGAATTCTGAAAGTTTCCTTGCCTTAAAATTGATTGACTGGAGAGAAGACCACTGGATGTGTAACCTCTAACTAGCATTACTCAGGTCGTATTGCAGCACGACACAAGAAACAACAGATCTTTTATATAAGATTGCGAATTATCGGCGCAAAAATACAACTTTGATTTTGGTTAAACGTGCTGATAAAGAAATCCCTTTGTTTTTCTAAGATCAATTTCTTTCATTTCAATCTAAACTTTCAATAATTGAACAAGAACAAGCCCCTTCGGGGCCTTCTTCACAAAGCTCTTAGGTTATCGTCAGTCACTAAGGTAGCCTTAGTGTCATGCTAAAGAATTGGAGTTAAGGTTGCTTTGTGTAAGGAGGCCCAGATATATGCTTTAAACAATCAATGCAAATATTCAAAATGCATTTAAGTTCTTACCCGACATAAATGTCCATGCTGTTTGAGGTGGGCTTTTAAATACTTCAACAATGTTCACTTCAAACGGTATTACCTCCTCTGACAGCGTCAAACGAAATCGTAAATCTGTTCTTCCACAAGAATATGCCGAAATCCTTCCGTCTTTTTTAATTTCAAGACTCGAACATTGTCTGCCGTTCACTGACACCATTCCTACATTCAGAGCTTTGACCTTGACTTTAACACCTCTAGGTTCAATTACGTCGCATCCGTAAACACTGGCAGTGCCTCGTTTTGGCTTTCTGTCTGGTATTCGATATTGGAGATATATTTCATCATTGATAACTTGATCCTTTGTGTTGTAACCAATTATATTTTCATCTGCAACAGAGTCAATGCTGTAAGTAGAATTATTCTTATTCCAGATAGATAAAAATACATTGAAGTCTATATTCACAGGTAAAAAATATTAACTCTAATATTCACTTTTCATCTTTCGTGTTCTGTCTGGCAAGATAGAGGTTACCAGACGTCAAAAGCTTAGCAGATTTCATGATATCTGCTGTTCACTGACCACGACTATCAAAAATATTTACCTTGCATAATCCCAAATTTATCAAATATCTATTTTCCTTGTCAAAAAGAGATATATCGTCAATGAAACGACATTCAGTGCCAGCCATAGTCATCATAAATCCCCTTTACTATTAAAGATACTCTGCTTTAAGGTTGCTAATGTTTACATATTTTATTATAAATATGCCAACATTTTTATCAGCTGATCGCGAATTTAACGGATAAGCATTATACAACTACTAATGCTATAATAACTTCATTTTTGGAATCAATCACCTGAACGATAAGAAACAACTGAAACGAGTTAGATGAATAAAAGTAGGTATTTAAGGTGTACCTTTTTGCATTGACCAACTACTTGTATTCAGTAAACGTAACTAGCTGCTTGGTGCTTTTATTACGAATGAAAACTTCTTTTTATACAATTAACATTTCGACTGCCCAATGAGCTCTGCAAACATGTATCCATTATCATTGATACCTGCATCTTACTTACTCATTAGCAAGAATCCGATCGTCGATTTCCAAGGGCTTAATGTTCCGATGTTCTGCATAATATCGCATTATTCATTGGAACAATATGCACAGAGATAGTGTACATGTAGAGCATCGAACATTCGACCTTTGGTAACCGATGATCTAAGAATATCAGCTCAGATACACGACTCTTTACTTACTTGACACACAACGATGAGTCACAACAGACAGAGTAGAACTGGACAACATGTATTTTGCACATGTTTTGTTGATCTGTGGAGTCATGTGGAAGCACGTCCTGGAGCCCAGACAGGGCTGGAGGAGGGAGTCCGCGTCCTCATCATTGTATGGTAGGTAACACTCGTCCCTGGTGGCCCTGCAGCACGTGCTCATGTAGCGGTCACTACAGGAGGACACCTTCCCTCTGGAGCAGGGAGTGGAGCGAGACATGTGTCCATACCTGGCGTTAGTGACGATGACCGTGTGGTTGAGTGAACACAGCATGCTGTGCTGACCACACCGGGTCGAGCTGCTGTAGCACGCTGAGGTATCCACATCCTTGGACTTGGACTCTGGTCAAGAGGACGGATATGCTGTGATTCCAAGTACATTTCACCAAATGATTTGCCAGCATTTGCATATTCGTTTTCAAAACCTTTGAACTTGTATTTCTAATGGTTGATTAAGTTCTTTATATGACAAGAGCGACGTTTTGATATAGAATATTTGACACTTATCAATCATCTGATGCTACAGAGTAATAGAGTATCCGAAAACCTATTGCTTCGCAAATTGCATTCGTTAAGACCAGTCCTTTGACGATTACATATTATAAAACATTTTCATTGAATGTTTCCAAATCTATAAAATCATTATTATATTTCTATGATTAAAGATAACCAATGAAGAAAGTCACTTCGGCGGATACAAAAAGCCTGAAACATTTTACGCATTCTGTAACGACATCTTTGTGCCACAAAAATTGACAATCCAAAATAAACACATTATTATTTAGCTTTTTCTCACTTAATCTTTGCAACTGAAAATTGAAACACTTACGACAGACAACGATGACACTGAATAAAACCACTGAACACAGCTTGCAATGTATCCACAATCCCATCATTCGGTAATTTAAAGTATTGTGTATCCGATAAACGGGATTTATAGACCAAACTTCAACAAGTCTAGACGCGATGCTATCTCGTTCATCCTTCAATACTACTGACATACAGTAATTTCGTGAAGGCTATCTAGCTGACGGTTCCCTCATCCTGTGACCTTCTGACCTATAATATACACATTACGCTGGGAAGCCAAACCTTGATTCGTGCTGAAAATTTTGAGTATGCGTGAGACCTTTATTCAATTGCAGCTTAACAGAGATAAATGGATTTTGCATTCGATCAGTTACAGCGAATTAAAATACTTTCGTCCGCATGACCAATCTTAGTATCAAAACGATGTAACTACTAAAAGAAATTCTGTAAAATGAACGTGACACTTCTTTTAATACACAACAAGTGTTAATAACAGTATTCTGACGAGAAACAGTACATCGTACCTTTGAATTTAGTTTCCCATACTTCCATCACAAACTTCGACGGATCCGTAAGGTGACCTCAAGGTTAAGTCAATGAATGAAAATCGTCGTTGAATGACAAGGTCGTTTCATTTATGATTATTGAATCCCTGATATCCTGGAGTTTTAACCTTAAACGGCACGACAGCAACAACAAGTTAACATCTGTGTCAAATTTGAAGTGTCTGAGTTCTACAGTTTTTTCATTAACATCACTTAACATTAACATTTACTCCCTTTGGAAATGATATCTAGAGACATTAAAGGGGAAGTTGCACGTTTTTTGATAATTTTATATATTAAATTTTCACTGATAATTGTAAGTTTATGCTAAATGTATTATTTTGACAGTGTCAAAAATCTCATAACACAAGTCAATCATCCATAGTCAGAGGACAAAGTATGAAGATTCACATAAAACCCATTGGCGGCCATTTTGTGTGAACACCTTTAATTCAATTTGTGTGAGAAAAAGGAATCGCATGGCTAAACTTTACGTTATATATTTGAATTATCACTGCTCTATTTAGTTCAAATACATTGTCTTTCAATTGGAACCATTAATATTCATTTTCTTGACATCACCTTATATCCCCCTAAAAACGTCATACTGCCCCTTTAATAAGGAAAGTCGTCAGATTTGTACAATTTTATGACAATAACAACATGAAAGTCTCTAAATGGAAAAGCATAGTCATAGTGCAAGTGTACCGGGCAAGTCCTTCCAATCAAGCTGTCCAGAATGAATCATACTTGAGATCATAATGAGATCATAACAGTGTTTTTCACAAAGCACACATGTGGATGTAGAGTTCTGTGGAATACCAACCCATAACTGAGCCAGATGCATATATTTTTTCAATGTGTTGAGATATATCTGCCCTTTCCAATTAGCACCACAGTACCACATATACAAAAAGAACTTAATGAAGCATCCCCTATATTGTAAAATAAAATTAGGTGGCTATGAAATACTTTGATAAATCTGATTATTAACCACTCAAGATATCGCAATTGTATTGTATTGATTATCTGATTACACTAAAAATTCCTTAATATACAAAACTAACTGGAAAATATTTTTACTCGTAAAAAACTATGTTTCCCCGATACGTTTTTTACTCGTAATTTTACTCGTAAAACCGATGTCTCCCCAAAACACTATTTCAGCTGAATTGTGTCTTACATTTCTTTTAAACTCAAATAGAAAACATATTCTTTCTATGAAACCACAAACTGTAATTTTTGTTTCTATTTATGAAATTAACCTTTCCAAATTTGATGAAGATTGGTCCGGTAGTTTCAATGTTATGCTACGGAAACTAACCTTTTCCTTTAATGACAAAGTCGAAACTGCTGCTATAGAAACTAAACAATTTATAAATTGAAAGGAAGTGGAAATTCCTAAAATACATCTACATGATATGAAGAGAATGTATACCAAATTTGGTGAAGATCGGTCAAGCAGTTTCAGAGTTATGCTCCGGAAAAAAATGGGAACGCCAGCGCCGTCGGAAAATCAGTCAAAACCAATATGTCTCTCGATCCTTTGGAAGGAGACATAATGTATACATGAGAAAAAATTTGATAAAACTGATATTGGTCAAAAACCTATATAGCATAGTTATAGCATAGATATTGGGAAGAAACTACATAATAAACTGTGAATTTGTAAATTAAAAAAAACAAAACTTTTTTATGCCTTCTTGACAATGTTACACAAAAACATCTTTAAACAATTTTGCGATTTTGAAGGTTCATACTGCTTTAACGACTAACCTGTACATTTGCTATTAGGTCGTTTACTAAGGAGTCATCATTTCAGTCCAAAGAATGATAATTATAACATTGCAGTAAAGAATATTGACATTCATTTTCAATTATGAGGCCGTGACTTGGATTTTTACTTTAAAAAACGAAACCGTTGTTAAAACCTTTACAGGAGACAGTGAAACATAGGTCGAGTGTATTTATCGTTTCCACACTGCTTGATGATCGTTCTATCGAAAGAAATTTGCCTGAAATTTCAAAATCATTTGGTACCCTTGAGTTGTTACCACTTTAAGAGGTTTGGACATAAAAGAGACAGAGCTGAATTTTGAATGACAGAGACTCGTCTGGAGTCTACCCTTTTACCTGTCTATCTTTGTTGTACCTGATGGAGATATGTGTTTATTGTTTGTTTATTTATCATGTTATTGGTATACATGGTTACATAATCTATAGTGGTCGCATGTAGACCCGTCGAATTCTTAGTTCAGGGTAGCAAAATCAATTCGATGAATGAAACGTCATTAACACTGGTTAAGTCAGAAAACAATTATACCGTTACAACTCTACAATTATTTGCACGGTTTCTGGCTGTTTGAAGGTTAACGTTAGAATAAAAAACTATTATGGATAGGTTTATAAACGATCCGTCTTAATTTATGTGCAGAATGGAACTTTGATTGGTCACAAAGCGATTTCAACCTATTTGGGAATAAATTTCGGCATCGATATCGATTACATGAGCAAACTGAACTATGACGAAACGTTTCTCCGAATAAAACTTTTAATGAATATTTGGTAACCAAGATTCCTCACACCTCATAAAAGTTTTAAAATCCCTTCTTCTGCCCATGTTCAACACCTTTTCTCCGCACTACACCTGAATCTGTCAGTGAACAATTCCAGAAAAAACATGTTTTAATTTCATATGGAGAAATAAGCTAGACAAAGTTAAAAAGGATACTGTTATTCTTAATCCGGAAGTGCTGTATCTTCTCAAACTT
The DNA here is from genome assembly GCA_916613615.1 of Steromphala cineraria. NCBI lineage: Eukaryota > Metazoa > Mollusca > Gastropoda > Trochida > Trochidae > Steromphala > Steromphala cineraria. The sequence continues at coordinate 10,362,086 of OU744725.1, forward strand.
CAAATTCGCTTCAAAGATTACTAATGGTTAACAAGGTAAAATATTTGTTAATGATTTTTTAGGTGAAAATGGCATATTTTATTCCAAAGAAGAATTGAGTACTGCATATTCTCTTGATGTTAATTTTCTTGATTACGAGAGTGTCAAACGTATCATTCTATGTTATGCTATTTCAGTAAGTTGTATGACTTAAAACTGTGCAATCTTATATTCACAATCAAATGTGCAAACACGCGTTTAGGTGATGACATGTTACTTGACTAACGCTTTGTTGGACTCCCTTACTATGATGTCTTAAGAAGTCATTGGTTTGCCCTACACTGACTTAGATTGGGAATGTTCCAATATTTTTCCAAATACTGACTTAAGATGGTTACAGTATAGAATAATACACAGAATCCTGCCAACGAGACACTTGCTCCATAAAGTAAAGTATGTCGACACTTCACTGTGTTCCTTTTACAATGAAACTATTTATCATATGTAGCAAGATCACCACAGGATATACACCTATGACGCATTCACTAGCGCAACCGATTCTTAACTGCGGCGACAACGACAGCAACAGCTCTAAGACTCGCATCATGAGTAAGTTGAATGCTTATCATAATTAGCCTCAATGATGATCTGAAACCATTTGTCTGTATAACCAAACGGTATACTGATGATTTGGTTTGTTTCCTTTATCAATCTTCAAACCCGAGCTATACATTCTTTTGCCGCGTAGTTTACATTTACATTAATCAAGACCAGAAAGCATATTTCTTGAAACCGTGGTCTATATGTTACGTATCTTATGTAGACAATTGAACACACAGTTTTCTAATGAACATTGTATATATATATTGTGGCTCAGTATAAAAACTGCATATGTCCTGCATATCAAGGAGTGATGCGACTCTTTCATTTTATATCGATCATTAGATGTTGAATTTGAAGGTGTGTTTCGACCCTTCATGATAAACTTGCAATAACACACTATATTTATATAAATATTGGTACACACGACATGTACAAGTGCAATATCACATCATATAAAATCGATTGAAAACCTCTACCTTTTATAACTTAAAACAATTATGAAAAGTTTGTGTTTGTTATGAATGAAAATGTTTTGATTAAGTATGTTTTGAAGACGAGAAGTATCATCGATCGATGTGATTGTGTTAAAAAAACTATATTAAAATATTTATTAAGAGTTGTTTGTTTATGTCTCACAAAGCCAGTTAACATGTAGCTGACGCTTTGGTTGTCATGTTTTGTATAATACTGTAACGTTGCGTTTTGTATTTAAAAAAATACACTACTGCGCTGAAACAAGTTTGAAAATTCGACGTATTAGGTCGTAATCTATAATATTATCTATCTTAATCAAGGAATACGCAATACTTCAGCTTTCTAGGCCTTTTGCTTTTTGCGACGAATGCACAAATAGTTATCTTTTAGGAAGTGACCAGTCGTACGATATTTTACGAACGCATCGTTGTGATCAGTTGAGATGATAAATATAGTAAAAAATCAAAATTATTCCAAATCTTTTCAATACCAATATGTATTAAAATAATCAGTGACATGATGCTCGTTGTGCAAATATCACAGATATGTGCAGATGTCCAACGTCTGTCTCAGTTTAGGCCCAAATTGCATCGTATGTGATGTTATTAATAATGTTCGTGATGTTAATTTTAACTATTATAATAATTAATAAGAGTCCTCTTCTAAAACAAATATTATTAATAACTCTATTTGGACAAGTAGTTTTTTAAATTAAATGACGGAAGGCAAGGAGACAATGTTTTACGGTTTTCAACTAACGCAAAACAATCACTCATAATGGCAATATGTACAAATATATGCCAATGTACAAATGAAATCAACAACTTTACAATTTTCATATTATATTTATTAGCATACTGTAAACAGGCTTAATAATGAAGCACTTAAAGGGGCAGTAGCACGTTATAGGGAAAAGTTTATGTCAGGAAAATGAAAATTAATGGTTCCGATTGAAAGACAATGTATTTAAACTAAATGGAGCAGTAATAATTAATATAACGTAAAGTTTAGCTGTGCAATTACTTTTTCTTACACAAAATGAATTAAAGGTGTTCACACAAAATGGCCGCCAATGGATTTTGTGTGAATCTTCATATTTTGTCCTCTGACTATGGATGATTGGTTTGTGTTATGAGATTTTTGACACTGTCAAAATAATAGATTTAGTATTTACTTACAATTATCAGTAACATATAAAATTATCAAAAAAACGTGCTACTGCCCCTTTAAAAGGTTTTTAACATCAAACTCAAATTGCATAAGAATGGAAAATAATCTTCCCACCAAAAACCTTTCGACGAAAGCAAGAAAAAGTCATTATTGACAATTATTGTAATAATATATTGCTACATTGATGTAACAGAACATAACTATAGAAAGAATGGAACACTTTATGTATTTACCATGACATATAATGCAAAATCAACATTAAGCCACATAATGTTATGATTGAAAGGGTCTTTCCCAATCGTATCACCTGGTGTTAGGGATATACAAGCTTGTGTTTCCCTCTAGGAGGGTTTACAACGACAACCCCTGACAGGAGGAATTACAATGATTGTAAACCCTAATCCTGTCAAACAATTTTAATCACAACCCCTAACACAAGTTCAATCGAAAACTATTTAAGGTTAAAATTTCCACAGATACCATTGCGGGGCTCGAACCCGCTCCTTGATCCAAACATCTTTAACGCGGCGCGATGAAAACGAGAAGCTAAGTAACTCTTATTAATGGTAACATTCCTTTAATTTTTCAGTATATGGCCAATGAGGCAGAGATATTTTTAATATCAGACCGCCATTGGTACATTGGTACATGATTTCCATGCACTCGATATAACGTGTATCCCTAGGTGGTTCAATTATAAGGCACAATAGCGCGGTTGTACGGATGTTATTATTCACTTTAAGGATAAATTAATTTATTTAGTAATACCGATTGACAATAAAGATAAATCATTCAACCTCGGTTATGATAAGGGAAAACGCCCATGATTCTTAGGTTTTTCCTTCCTTTCGGGGTCTACAACCTCACTATATGCTCGGTTTCATAGTTTCCCATTGTTATTGAAGTGTCGGTGATAAAGAGACGGGAACCGATGTTGTTAATATTTCTGCTCAAAGTATCATTAAGTAAAATATAACAATTTTGAAGCGGCACACAGGCCATGAAAAGCTCTTCTTACAGGTTACAAACTGTCTATCGTCCAAGAAATACCGTAAAAATACCATTCTTTCATTTGAATTGCATACACATATGCTTAAAATAAGTTCAATAAAATATTGTTCCTGAATGTTGTTTACTTAATGAAAACATCTACATACATACGTAAATTCTTAATCCGTTTTGATATAATCTTTGTGATATATTCTTAATTGTTCCTTATTATTTGTGATTGTATTTTTAATAATAGAAATCAGTCTAAATTTCAAGAATACAGATAGTCATTGTGTCCGCGCATTTGTCGTCTTTGTGCCAGAATATAATATATTTATAAATGTACTTAACTAAATAAGGATGTCAATAACTATTCTACAGGTACAATCAAATATAATCCAACCATGTGAATAAGAAGGATATGATATAAATATGTTTATCAATAATTAAACTGAAAATTTAAAAAAGCTTAACAAAACCACAAATGATTCCAAAGATAAGCAAACTTAATATCATCAAATAGAAACACGGCAATAAAACATCTATAACATTCTAATAAGATAAACGCATTACTTGCTTTACAACTAATCTAGCTGATTTGACCTTTAAAAAAGTTGCATAAGAACATAACATGACAATTTAAACATAACATAGACTATATTAAAATACAGGTAACTGGTGTTAAAAGAGACTTCAGATATGTCTTTTTATTTGTAGATATAGTTCACCCAGATTAACTCGTGATTTCAATACCTTTTTGGAAATGGCACTCTTATCCAACAACGAGTTGTGTATCTTTAAAACATAAACATAATATTGACAAATTCATGATATATTTTGTGAGAAAAATCCGTTAGATATATTTAATGATATTTTATGTGAATTAAAGTATTTGTCAGTGAACTCACATATGAGTTCTATTGGGGAAAAACTAGTATTGTTGAAGGTGTTTTGAAAGAAAGCATCGAGATGATTTAAGAAACATATAAGTAAAATATTTCCACAAAAACAAAACAATACTCCATTACAAAATGTACCATACATGTAAAAAAACAGTTTAAACAAAAAACAAATCTAAATGACGAAAACCAGACACAACAAGCATTAAATGATGAGCCAAATAATTAATACACAGAAACAAAGATGTATACAGGAACAAGGGGAGAATTGGGGAGATAGAAAATATATTTTCATTTCAGCAAAGTATGTGTTTGTTATTCTTTAGAATAGAAGCTTTAGCTTATATATTGTACTGTCGATCAGTTTAATAAATACCATCAACAGGTTGTCCAATACTTTACATGACAATTACAGTTATGATTTTATATATTCACAAAGAAGTATTTCACAGTGACAACTTGTATTCATCTGAGCTAATATAAAAATTCCTAATCAATATTACTAACATTGCGATGAAACAAAACAAAGAGCAAAAGTCAAAGCAAAGATGAAAATTAACGATATGGAAAGTAGAATATAGGAGGGTTAAAATATTTCAAAAGTATTAATGAAGTAAGGTAGCAATGTGTCTCGTTCATGAGCGTAAAGTCTTCACACCACGCAGGTGTAGTGTTAATCATGCGAAATTTAAAAATCCATTCTCCCTCTAAACGGCAGGCAAATATCTTCACAGAAGACAAACTAAATATGAAATGTCGTCTTTAAGAGGCGATTCTTCAACAACAAGACAAAGTTTACAAAAGTGTGCAATATGATATCTGTATACTTATCAAAAGAGATAAAAGTTCAAATCAATCATAATACTGAATGTGAAACGGATTCCAAATAAGACCATTGGCAACCAAGCAAAACTGTACAGGAAGCATAAAGGTTACAACATTGTTGGAAAAAAATAAACATGGGGCATGTAGATATTAAAGATTAAAATACAAAAATGACAATAAGGTTAGGCAAACACCACATTCATAAAACAAGAGCCACAACAAGCTATTGAGCTAAGAAACATTATCCATTACATTAAAACACAACGATAAGAGTGTCCTTGGGTCTAAAACATAGGCCTACTTGAACTGTTAAATAGATTAGATAGAATCATCAACAAAATGATGTATTACTATCAATACAGACTACAATAAAATATTCTGTCTGTCATCACTGATGATATTACGATGTTTGCACAGTATGTGTGAGAGATCCAGGATCTCTCAAACTTGAAAGTGACACAGAGCTCACCTGAATATTGAAAACCTCATTAATTGATAATGAAATGTTATTTCTTATTTTTAACACAGTCAACATCTATAAGAAGAAATGTTTTCTATACAAAATCACATATGCATTTAATCACATTCAAGCAAAGAAATAAAAATAAAGGTCTAACATAAAAAAAATCCCTGCCCATATGGTGTATCAGTGATGTGCCATTGAAAATTCCATATTGTATCTGTGTATGACAAACTAATATCATCAAGCAAGTTAAACAAAATCAAATTGTTTTTTTAAAAGACACAGAAATTTAAAAAATGAATCGAAGAAAATGAACCTTAAATGACTATAAGGATAGCCAAGCCATACTTTCATAGACTAAAGTCAATTCATGCTATTGTGTGATAAGTAACAACAGTCATAGCATTTCTAAAAGGGACAACAGTTATTACCTTCATAAAGACATTCATGTACATCACTTGTTGCAATGTTTCATATGTGCATAAAATAATAAATTACCAAGCAACACTAAAAATCTAATTTCAAAATCATTTAACATTGAAGAGAAACAACAACAAAATACTAATGCCAAGAATTGAATTCCCAAGCATTAGTGATATAACACTGAAAATATATATCTCCTCCGTATATCATAGGTTAGTAATTTCAAGCAAGATAAACAAAAGACAAACATTGACGCTTATGCAGCTAGATCATCCAACAAACCAAAAAAACAACAAACGAAAGCATCCTTGTTTGGTTAAAAAATAACGGTGTCAATGAATGTTCCCCCTGGAAATATTAATGAGTATTTGTATTTTTGTATAAGCCAATACATTCATTACAAGTATACAAAGCATTACATAATCTAGTTTTCTTGTGTTTTAAACAAAAGAAACAACAGTTCATATCAAACATAAAACTCTACATGAAACTATCTCCATTAGTATCACACTAAAACAAAATGGCTGTAGTACAATGCTGTGGGCAAAAGAGAACAAAAGCTACATCAAAAGAAAATATGAAAGACACCAAATTCAAAAGACTATAAAGATAAGCAAACCCTTAACAAATTTACTGATTTCATGATATTTTTACAATCCAAATCAATTATAAAATTACAGTATAAAGTGTATGGTCGTAAAATCATTATTCCATCAAGCCATATCAACAAGATGGTGCTACGATGTGGAAACATGTATTTGTTTGAGCTCCTGAATATCTCACTCTAGTTATATTTTTCTAAATAGTTTCAATTGCAAATAGCCAGGATGAACTTGCTTTCCAGTTAAGGCTGACATCGAAGAAGTATTAACTACATGTGTTCGAGACTTTTGACGTTAGCTATACTTTTTACCTTAAATGGCATGAAATAGATATTCATCTGGGTAACATATTCCACAAATCTATATGGCACTCTTTAAAAGTCATAAATCACATATGAAAAAGTAAAACTGTAGTAGTTGTAGTTCTTATCAAAGGAACAAATCAAAGAAAGGCCAATAAACAAAGCTCAACTGGGACATTTGCTATAATCAACTTTAAGAATCCTGGGCCTCCTTTCACAAAGCAACCTTTACTAAGGTTGAACTTAACTGCCATTCCTTAACAATGCACTTAGGCTATTTAAGAACTTACGATCACCTTATGGCTTTGTGAAAGGGGACCCATTTCGGCAACTTCAACGTCGTCTATTGACAGACGACATGTCTGCCAGATGGACCCGGACTGACCCCCTGATGGATGACCGACAGAGTGGACAGCGCTCCAGGGCCGGAGTGCAGGTGACACAGGCCAGTAGATGACCACAGGGCAGGAAGACGATATTGGCTGATTCATCCAGACAGATCTTGCACAGACCGGATTCTCGCAGCTCGCGGGTCTCCTCACTCAGGGTCGTCATCACTGCTCTACCTGTATATGCAGTTGAATTAAACAAAGTTTTGTACACTCAAGTTCAGTGTTGGTCCTGTTTCAAGTGGCCAACCTTCAACTGTTTACATGGGGTTGCAAATATATTTTGGTCAAGACACTCACATAGCATATTGACACACTTAAACAGAAAACGGTACAAATGGAATGTTTATGAACATCTATTTATCGCCTCGAACGAATCCATTGGAATTACTGGAAACATTAATGAGCATATCCTTGACAGTCTGTGTTTGCTATATTCAAAATCGAACCTTTACATTAGCAGGTGGTCTTATTTACCTAATCTTACTTGCGGATTGAATATCACTACATACAACATCACGTGGAGTTCTTATTTCACAAGCCATGCATTCATAAATACATCTCGTAAGTATCTTAACATGGTTAATTTAATACAACAACGAAAGTATCCATTGATCCAATGCAAATAAGAAATTACAGGATACGCGAAACAACCAAAGGGTCATGTGAAAATAGGAACAATGTCCCTCTTGAGGGTAAGGTTCTTAGCAAAAGCTGACCACAAAACTTTACTGCAAGCACATGAGAAAATAACCTACTCGGCCTGTTCATACTGCGCCTTGCAAGACTTGCAGAAGGTGTTCTACTTGTTCTGGTGACCGGCATACTGTGACTGCCATCTCGATCAGCGCCGTCTGATGAACTGCTGTATGGTGCAGACTGGTATCCTTCATCAAGACTCCTGTACGTGTTACCATCACCCTGGGTCATAGCCTCGGTTTCATCTCTTCGTCCATCCATGTAAACACCATTCAAAGCAGACGGTGCGGAATCGGGTGTGCTTGATTCGAAGCTTGATGTTTGGTTTCCAGGAACGGCATTTCCTTCTTGAGGGGCATCACTGACGAGCTTCTCCAGAATAGTCTCAAGTTGAATCGAATTGGGATCTGTAGGTGGCAATTACCATTCCATATATAATGTGCGAGCTTAAAGTGACGGAAGAGGCTACGGTCGACATTCCGAAAAGCCGAAAAGCGGTAATTTGATCATGGAACCTTTCTTTTAAAAAAATCTGGAATTCTAGTATCATCGTGAAAATGTGTCTTTAACACTGACATTTTAAACATTCTACCTACATTAATTTTTCACATTATGTCCCATAAGGAAATACGAATTTGTCCGAGAATACATCCTCAGCATTGCGGCGGTCCCTACCTTCATACCATTCTGTAAATATCGGATAAAATGTCACATGTATTATTATCATTAAGCCATCTTTCCACAATTACGAAGCCTACAATTAACAAGCCTACACTTGTTGTTTTACAATGTCACCCTTTCGCGCTGTGTTATGTACTTAACAAAAAGGGGAACTAAAGTTATATCATTTAAAAACACTTGCATGGTCTTCTTACCTTGGTTTGTTTCGACACTTTTGAAATGTCTCAAGACCTCGTCGCGAGCGAACCCCATTTCAAGAAGCCTCTTGCAAACTGGCCTTGACAGAGTGTCACTATCATCTGAGAGAAAGAATTTTACTATCATACAGGCTTAGAGTTTGTACGAAAACAACATTGTAACTAAATGTAGGGCTATATTGATTAGTAGTCCCATTCGTAAAACACTTACCACAAGGCGGTCCATGGTGAAGAACTGGTGAGTTCTGAAAGCAGTCGAACAATTCTGTGATATCTGTACTAACATTTAGCGTTCATATATCTTTAAACCTATAACTGTGTAAATTCAATCACATGTCAAAATTTCTAACAGAAAAGGTAAAAAGGATGCATGTAGGTTTTTTCAAAGATCATGTTAAAACTTGAATAATAAAAAAAATATAACCAATGACGATATATATCAATGCTAAACATATAATTGAATAATAAGGTATAACTGTCAGCAGATACGAATATATATGCATTGACCTCATACCTGCTGGGCCCCACCAGTAGAGGCCAGAGTATCTTCGATGAAGGATTGACCTTTAACCCTCCTGACATATTGACAAGACTCATTGCGGTTGATGTGTTCCCTCCAGGGGTCGTCCTCCACACTCCATGTTCTCAGTCCAACACCACAGCAGAAACAGCGCACACAGTCACCGTAACCTATCGAGATAGAATGAATATATATACTATTTGAAACATCAAGCATTTTAACAAGACCCTTCTCCCCAATCTTTTGAGATCATTAAACCAAATATCATTGTCAAAAGGTCGGGAACCAAGCTGCTTGATATTCACACCATTTTCTTTCCAGTTTGATTTTTAGATCGATAGATATTTAAACTTAAATCAAAATACAATATTTTTGGCGTCATTTGAACAAAATAACATCTTGTAAGTGTTTACAGATATGAAAGAGTTTTCTGTTCACCTGCATAGAAGAAGCCTGCAGGAACCAAATCAGCAGGTCTCTTGCTATTTGCCAGAGGCCAATCCTTGAAAGATTCCATTCTTGTTCTTGAAAGCTGATAATTGGGATGCTTCGCGTTGTCAACTTGCACGTCCACTGTAGATAATCCGCCGTGAGCTTGACTTTGTGCTTGAACCCTTGTAGAAGACTCGTTACCGAGACCCGAGTTATTTAGCAATGAAGATGAAGATTGAGGGCTTTCCGCTGGTCTTCCCTCACTTTCATTTATGAAGTTGGATAGAGGTGTTTCATTAGAGTGAATAGGTATGTTGGACGAGTCATGTCCAGATATGAAGTGGCATCCAGGGGAAATTCTACGATGTATTTCAGCAGGTTTGTCCAGTCTTCCCCATCCACTGTGGGTGACTCTGCAGCTGAAGCATCTCGTCTCGTCGCCATTACCTGTTGCAAAGAAGCCAGCAGCTGCTAGAAGGATGCTCGAGCCTGAGATCATGGTCCTGTTGAAGGTCCCCAGTCTGAAGCCTTCGTATCTCATCCTGTCATCCTGGCTTAGCTGAGTACCAAACTTGTCAAAGTGTTGTCTTAACGACTTAAATGGAGCAATTGTGAGATGTTGTGAGACAGTGAAATTGTTGAACAAAATGTTGTAAAGGTCTTCTGATTTGTTAACGCCTTTCTCCATTCTTTGTACTTCATATTCATCATCAGCCATATCTTTGTTACATAAAATATGCCCTCTCTTCACGATATCAAAAAAGGATAACTTCTGTTTGCTTGCACTCAACCATACACAATTTTTCCCAATATTGAAGTCTACAAAAGACCTTCTTGACTTGTTCAAACCTCTGTCTGTCATATCAGTGTCTTTGTTCAGGCCACATTTTATTTCTTCATATTCATCAATCAGTTTTGATAGTCGATTTTTCAGACTTACGAACAAGTGATCATATGTGTCACCAGCCATCTGACATATTGTGATCATTTCTCGGTGTGTCATTGCGGCATTATGAATTAACCCTGGATTTGATAAATTCAATCCTATCAAAAATGTTTTATTGATGTTCCATTCTCTCTTTGTCAACGTGAGTAATGTTTTCGCTCCTGAACACGATAACAAATCGCCGCCATGAAATAAATATATTCTCGTTTTAGCAAAATAATCAGAAATGATTTCTTGTCCAATATCTGTCAGTTCTATCCAATTTGTTGTGTCAATCAACATCGTTGTTACACGTGATAACACACTCGTCTCTGCTCTATTTACTAAAGGATAAAACCCCAGAAATTCTTCAAAGGAGTTTGGTTGCCGTAGTGCTAGTGGCCCATCTCTGGAACTGTGAGATAGAAGTTCGGTTAACATACTGTTGGCCACATCAATCTCTGGTATTTGTTGTTTTATTGACATCACAGGTAATATTTGACATTTGTAGTGATATCTTGATCGTTCAATCAGTTGATGATGTGACAGCTTCAACAGTTCCCTTGTCAAATCTGTGTCGACCTCATCTGTAATCTCTTCACTTTCTCTGAAACATCTTATATGATCTTCAATTCTTCTGAAGTCTTTGCTGTTCTCTTCCCGTCGACTGATAACTCTGGTGTTATCTTCTCTTGTGGCCTCTTTCCTTCTGTTGACATCCTCAACTGAGTTCACTAACGTTTTGCAGTGTGTTCCTAGTACTTTCTCTGAAGTTCTTGCGTTCAATAAAACCTTTTCACTTTTGGTTTGCGGCCTTGTATCAACTTTAATTACACCATTTGTCAATGTATATTGTTGCTCTGTATCTTCTCTTCCATCCCATTCTTTTGGTTTCATTTCCGATAGGTCCCATTTAATCCTAATAGGTTCCTTTCTTGTTCTTTTTTTCACCTCTTTCTCTCCTTTCCTTAGTTCTGATGTGTTCGCCCTCTTGACGATAACTGTATCCGTCTTCTTTCTTGAAGCAACTGTATTACATGTTCTTGTATTTATTTCTTTTCCGTCCATTTCCCTCAAGCTCCCACCTAGACTGATAAATCTCTTTTCAGTCACTTCGATTCTTTCCAGTCTTTCACTTATATTTAGATCCAGTAGTTCTTCTTTTCTTTTCGATTCTATTATGATGAGTTCATATGTGTCTTGTATAAAAGAACCAATTTCCCATTCACCCCGATCGTTTGTATCACCTTCTCTTTTCTTTGATTGGCCTTTATTTCTTCCAGTGAAAAACAGTCTTTCGTTCGCCTTCATTGTATTTTCTTTTCTCCTTTGGGTTGTCCTAGCAGAACCTTTACTTAACGGTAGAAGTTGCCTTGTGTGTTCGGTTTGGTTTGATGGACTGCAATTTATTTGCATCATATTTCCAATTCTTCTCTTCACTCCCGATACTTCATTTTTCTTTTTATATTGCAATTCTGCAGGTGGTTCCTCCCTGCTTATTGCACTTTTGAACCTACATTTACTCGTTTTGACATGCAGGGTTTCAGATGTCTTTTTCTTTTCCAACTTTTTTAATCGAGGCCACCATTGGTTCCAACCTGTAGAGCAATGGTTTTCATATGTTGCTTCCTGTACCCTCAATACAGGCACCTTCTGTTTCCCTCCATGTCCTTCCTTTACCCGATGGATAATTATTTCTTTGACCATTGCGGATGATACATATCATTCAAGGTGTCTAAAAATAATAATGCTTTGATCGGATAACCTGCAACAGTTTGAAAGGAGTTGCCGGAGCTAATTTTCGTTCAGGATAATTCAACACGTATCTGTAGTTTCAACTGAAAAGAAATAATAGGATTCATATGTATATTTGATCATATGTTAATTCATATATAAGTAAAAGGTTGAGTTGGTTGCAAATATGAGTCCATTACCTGTATAAATACAATCCGTATACGGCGATATAAACATGTGAGAACGTTTAAACGAATTATGTCATTACAGACTAAATGCAAAATAATATCATTGATTGGGCTAAGTTTGGTAACGGGAAAGGAAATTAGATCGACAAAAAGGGGGAAACCAACCAAACAAACTCTTAAAACTAGAGTCAAGGACATTTTTGAATAGGTCCTTTACTGTCTTTGGAAAAAATACGGAACCACTACAACAGAGAGTACATGTAAACAAATACTTCAAGAATTAAAGCTTATTTATTATTATACACGGTAAAAGGACACTGATATTATTCTTCAAGAATTATTTAGAAATTAAAATTATCCTATTTTGAATGACCATGATAAATGAGGCCTTGAAGGAAAAATTAGAATTGAGCGAGCTATCGTATGCAACTATGGAAGATGAAAAATTAAAAGTTCGGGGCCTGATGGCTTTCCTACAGAATTCTTAGTTTTTTCTGTATAGATCTAGGAGGATTCCTCTTTCATTCGCTCAAAGGAAAATTCCAGTACGATTTCAATTTAATTCTAGCAAATGTTTGAGTTATAAAAAACATTCTCACAAATAATTAAATTTTTCTGTCATTGAGTTAGATGTAAGTATTTACAGAATTTTAAACCTTCCTTTTTGAACGTGGACGTTTTTGGAAAATATGACGTCATCGACACACCACAAGAAATCGATGCAAGGAGCTTACATTATAAGCTCCGTACATCTTTGTGCAGTGGAGTTTTCATGATTTGATTAGAATTGCTGAATGTGTGCGCTGCGCACTTGTAACGTAAAACAACGTTGTGCTTACAGAACGACTCAGTCGTCGGACAGATTATTCAACAAGCAACTACGACTAATATGCAGTTATGTATAGCATTATTAACGATATGAAATGTCTAAAAAACAGACAAACAGAAAACACAATAAATGTTTTTAAAAACGAGTAAGAGTATAATATCTTGTGTGCGTTGTGTTTTTTTCTTATTAAACATGGTACTCAATGTTTACCTGAAATATGTTGCCGCACTGTAGAAATACTCCCTTCTTTATCTAAAATTAACACTTTCAAAGTAGAAAACGTTTCTTTGAAATTCGATACAAAAACGTGCATTTAATTTATTTAACTGTTGTATACATACTATCTATCACAAAGACTTTTGCATATCATTTTTATATCCTTTCCAAAAAATAAGAAATTATATTTTTCAATGACATTTTATTGCCTCCGAGTTACTACAATATGTTGGGGTTTTCTTTTGTTAATCTGGTACTCTTTCACATTCATTCTGTGGATATTAAAAAGCCTCTTGTCAGTCTAAAAAGATTGTTTAATGGAAGTGTTTGAATCATTGTATTATTTTAAAAATATATAGAAGGAAATATAAACTACTATGAAAAGCTTTTCAAAATTGACAGACAAATAAAGGTGAGCTCGTACCTTAACTCCATATGGAAGAAACACAGTGCCTAAATCACTTTTTTGTACCAAAGCTAAACCATCTTTTCTCATCTTTACCAAACCAAGCGTTTTTGAAAGGTAGCAGTAAAATGTTTTACTTCATATAGAAAAACAAATCGGATAAGTTAAAAGAGATTTTATGATGTTAAACTAAATTGATTCCTTTTTATCAACCCCGTTCTAGGAAGACAATCTTTTAGAATGATCAGACTTCATACGTATGAGTAAAATGAAAATTGTAAATGAAGATGTAAACTCACGGGCAAAAGAAACGCTGGTAACATAAATGTCAGGATATTTTATTCCATGTAAGATAAATGTGAATGAAGCAGAGTGGCAAAGTTTCCTTAGAAGTCAACTCAACTATGTTTGCCTTGTTTGAATCATTTTGTGTTGATGTTTTTGCATGGCGCCTTAGAAAACGCGTGTCAAAAAATCATCAATTTGCTATCCCCTTAAATAAGCGAGATTGGAGAGCCAAACTGGTCATTTTTTGCATATTTATAGACGTTATAACGCGAAGACATATCAATGCAGAAAAGTCAAAGTGGATGTTTTTCATTAACAGTATCTCAAATAAACTTTTGATATACATTTCCGAAATTCAAACTTAATTTCAAAATAATTATTAACAAAAAAGTACCTGAAAACAGCAATGATAGCACCCCAACAGTGTTTAGACAACCACAGTACAAAACGCTCCATGCCATCATGGTTAAAATTATGAACAATAATTCTCCAAATACTTTTTTTTATCAAACACATTCGAAATCGAACTTACATGGCATACATTATTTTTTTATCCTTCGTTTCAAAATACCCAGCGTTTCTTTTGCCCATGAGTTTACAATGTCAATCGCTTTGGAACAACGATAATATTTTAATGGGTACGCATCCATTTTTGTGTTGTGACTTGAATGATAAAGGTGTTATATTTGTGAATGATTTGCTTCACGATGAAGAAACTGTTGATATTTGAAGAATTTCCTATCAAGACTATTTTTCTGACTTATGAAACGGTGAAAAGAGCTATAATGACATATATTAGATCCTGGAACATACAGAAATTCAAAAGGAAATTGTTTGATCCTATTTATCCTTTAATATTTCAAATATCAACATAATTATTGGAAGTAAAAAAATTTTTTGCTTCTCTTTTAAGCTCGAAATTTATTAGCTTTCCAAGTTATTGAAAATGTAAAAAATTCTACAAAGTGATCTCGAAGAAAAAGTTTTGAAAATTGTTAATATCAATGCCAATAAATGTTCGAGAAGTATAGATTTGAATGGTTGCAAAACAGAATTATACATAATATCCTTCCCATAAAGCACTTTCTTCATTAAATTGGATATGAGCCAACACCATTATGTTCATTTTGCAAAAAAGGAAGTAGAAACAATTAATAACATTGTGAACCTATCGTAAAATTATGGAACGAAATACAGTCACGGTAGAACTTAGCAGCTTTGAAACTTAAATTTTCATAAACAAAATAACCATTTTGGAAAGGAAAAAATGAAAATACTGAAAATGCCATCATTCTATTCGTCAAACATATTTATATTTGCAGCATGAATGGTTGTAAACCAAAGTTGAAATACATGCAAAATAAAATTATACGTTAATATTATATGTCAAGGTTTGCATTTCTGTCAACAGAACCTGAAGAGATGTTTTAAATATCGTCAACATTACATTTACTACTTGGTAAATAATTCTGCCGACTTCTGAACTTGTATATGTTAACTATATATTTTTATATTTGTTGTATGTTTCATTTGTACAAATGGAATGCCCGTATCATAAAATATGAAAAATAACAAAATATAAAAAACATATTAAAATATAGAGCCATTATGAATGGAACAACTATTTACAAGAATTCTTCAAACTGTGTTTGTGTCTTGAGAAGTATATATCGTATTGTTGTGAGTAATTAGTGAAGAATGACTGTAACAGCATTCTCTCCCCACAGAGGCAACTCAGTCATACCCGACCTTGCTCGCACTCAGCTGCCTCTGTGGGGGAGAGAATGCTGTAACAGCAGAAATTTCATAATTTTAACATTATAAATTTAGGCCTAAAATTTAGCAATATGGAAAATTCAAATATCTTTTTTACGTCGCACTAGTACTTTTCTAAACATTTTCCACAGGTTGGTTCAGTACGGTCTGTGATTAATGTAATCAATAATATTGCCAGATCATGTCTTCGGGATGGACAATACACTGTTGAAGATATTATTGTCATATCATACCTCACAGTTATCGTAAAAGACTGGGCAGTTTATTTAAAGTGATCAGGGGTCAAAATTTCTAAAACACTAAATTCGATTCATCTCTACAAACTCTCGTATAAGTATCAACAGCTCTAAACTTAAGTCATATTTGTTCTTTTGCAGTGTGTCAATGTTACTTAACTGATATGTTGTAGAGAGACACCATAGAATATTTCAATCTAAACGGTTAGGAAATCGAACATTTTGCAAATATGGCCTTGTTTCTCTTCATGGCGAAATTAAAAATTATGCACGAGACCAGACGATCATAGAATTAGTTACAAATGATAAATGTTCACATTGGCAATGAGTGATACTTTTTTTTCTGTCCAGCAGAAGATATTTCTTTGAATAAGTTACATGATATAGTTGCACTAATATACACTAGTAGGTTAACAAATTTTCAAATCTGTGTTCCAAACAACTTGCCTTATATAGAGGAATCATCTTTGAGATAACCAATCAATCAATGATTAAAACATTTATTTACATTGCTTACTACTGTCGTTCTTTTTATCTGCAGTGACAATAAAAGCTAACTCCTTTTAGCTCACAACGGTCTATTAATCTCATTGTTGTTATCACACATGCTGTAATTGTGCTCTCTCTATAAATAGATACAACTCATATTTATATTCTATTCTTTCTAAAAATAGATACCCAACAAAGTTCCATGAAAAACTTTCTAAAAATAGACACAACTCATATCATTATCATTTCATGATGAAAAATTACTACATCTTCGCACCTAAATTTTCGATATTACAGCTATTCATTTACTAACTACAGTGGGAATGGCGTATAATGTAACTGCTGTTGCAAAGTGTTAACAACTAGCGACTGGGTTACCTACCTTGATCTCGGTTCTTGTTCACAGAAAGAGTAGCGCGCACAGAAATAAAGCTGATCATGTACTAACTCGGTTATGCGCTTGCGCACCACTTCTTGGCGAATAGAAATCCAGATTAAATGGTGATATCTCATGTTGCTCACGAATGGTGCATTTTGTATTTTGTCCGTCAAGAGCTAAAACACACTTGAAGGACTTCCGTTTATATGATCATAAGTTTGCTTTAATTTAAGCAATATGTCGAATACATGAACGAAGGGTTCAACAAAAAATGATGCTTTGAGTTAAATACATATATCGTAACACAATATCGAAAATAACCATGATACTTAATCAATAGTTTCATGATACTTAATCAATAGTTTCATAAAAACAAACGGGTTATTTCGAGATAACATTTTGTGCTTAATATCAAATCATGCCTACAACAATGTGTTCAATGCATGATTCAAGATAAAGTTTCCATTTTTTTATAATCATTTACAAATATCTTGTTCCTTTCGAAGGATTATAACATATCAATATAAATGATTTGATTCTATTTATAGAGCCAGACACACTGTACGTGTTAGATCAACATCACGTGATATGATTTGTCACGACTCAAGTGTTCATGTCACGTTCGATTAATGTGATCTGAACCTCTCCTACTAACTGCAGTCTATGACCTAGTCCTATAGGACGACGTGACCTCATCTCCCGACAAAAGGAAGGTTGAAATCACTGAGGCTGTATTTTGTATGGACAGGCCCTGAATGTATGTTTGAGGTTTTGTATAAAGCAACAGAAATAGACAACACATGTCAGAGTAACTTGGGGTTACACGGGATACATGCATACCTTATTTGTTTTTAATCTTCTTAAAAATTCAAATGACGTGCAACTACCTCTGGATATAAGTATGTTCACTGTCCATTTATTGTATTGTATGAATATAAACCTAAACATATATCTGAGTTTATTACACTTACCAAAATGGAGGAAACTACACGATAAGCGCGTCACATGAGTACGTTTGTTACTGTCTCTTTCTTTAGTAACAGATGTTTCTGGTAGATTACGTGTTTATTTGATTGAGCGTGAAACTCCAATGTACAGAGTCGTGCTATAAGTATTCGGACGGTGACGTTTTTCCCATAGACTTGCATTTTAAGTAAGTGTAGCTTAAAATAATAAATAATTTTCATGAATAAAGTTCGTGTTGAATCATTGTAAACTTTTCCAGGTTGTATTGAAATCATTTCAGCTTGAAATTCATAATTACTGTTTAATTAGTTGATGAATGTTTATGTAATGTCGCCTGATTTACCGATGTATGTACAATAATTGGAAACGTGTCCCATAGATTAGTATTAATCATCAGTATTAACCTGTTTACAACTACGTACATGCTATGATTAAATTATAAATATGACAAAAATCCGACGAAAATTAAATGTATGAAAATTATTTAAGCTACACTAATTTAACATGCAAGTCTGGAAAAAACGCCACCGTCCGAATACTTATTGTACGACTCTTTGGGTGTGGGTAAAACAAATTGTCATTGAATTAAAATTAAAATTGTCAAAAAGGTTAAAATAAAGTGTAATTTTATCATTCTTGATGAAAGGTGGTTGTATCTTAAATGCCACCTTCCCCTGTTTACAAGATACCTTTAATCTTAATGATACTTGTTGAAAGGTGAGAGTGTCTATGATGTGACAGTTCTACCTACTAAAAACATAAGCAAAATGATAACATGGCCGATTTTTTCCATCCATTTCGAAACTAAATAGTTCAGTGATCCGGAAAATGTCATATCGATATCAATACAGTCAGTATATGGCCTCATTTATAACTGTTTTGGTATTCCGCCGTTTATCGATACACCAACTAACAATATGTTTATATATTTGCTTTCCAACGTATAAGTTTGGGTTTAAAAGAACGGTTAAGATGAAAGGATCGCCTGCTCTAACTTCAACAAACATTCTTAATTTTCGCTTTGCACAGATCGCTTTCCATGTCCTTTTTCTCAGTAGTGTATACAAGTTGAAGTAAAAGCCCCTAGACGTTTGACACTGAGAGTATTCAACTTGGCTATTGAGGCCGAACTGTACGTCACGTCTTTGTTTGTATTCAGTTATTTTTAGAAACAACACATAGGGTGATTCGTGACACGAGACTATTTTTGAACATTTGTAATTCAACTGAATCATGTGTATGTGAACGTAACTGTTTATTAGCTTGCTAGTATATTATTGACTATAACATGACAATCAAACACGAAACATGTTACGCCACAAAAAAGACGATACCCTTTGGACTGGTAATTGAATAAATAAACGGGGGAAAGAGCAAAAATTATATATCTTGATATTCAGTCCTATTTTTGCAATGTGATGTTTTGAGTTTTGAAATATGCCATAAATCAAGTGTAAATGATGATGATGATGACGGTGATGAATAGAATGAGCGTGTTTGTCGCACAAGCCCAACCTGTGATGGCTGTACATATCATATCGAAACAACTTAATCTCCAATCAGTCTAAGTAAATCTAGCCTCACTATTATCCGTTTCACTCCTATACTGAGGAGTGAAACGAATAATATGGAGGCTAGGTATACTTAGACTGGTCTCCAAAACGATTGGAAGCGTCTGCGTCCAGCGAAAACCCTTCCTTGATCGTCAATGTGGGTAAATTTGGTTCATTGGTGTTGTTTATAAGTTTTCAATAATTTCATATATTTTAATTACTTTAACTTGTTCATTTATATAGGAATTCTAGCACAAAATTTCCCGTAAGAACACACATATATAGTATAAAATATATATGATTAGATGTGGGTGGATGGAATCAATTATTGAAGACTTCATATATCCTGTCGCGTTATACATGTGGTGAACACATTAATGTGTCGGTTGGCAGATCATATCAGAATAAAATTTAACTTATTAACACGACTTTTTTACCACAAGAAACTTAACCCCAAAATATGCATCGTTAAGATATCCTGATAACTGATAACGACCCAAAGGTTCACCTATATATATTGTATCATTTATCGCTCACGTCATCTTCTCTTATCTATTACTTATAAACCCCAACCAAGCCGTTCCTCAGGAAAACTCTCATTCCGGTTAGCGTACGGTTAACGTTGTTAAGGATTACCCAATGACATGGTGAAAAGATAGAAAATATTTGAAATGACACACGAACGCTTTGTTGTTAGTCAAAACTGATATGTGGATCTGATAGTTATTAATAGACCAATTGTTCGAGTTTGAAAAAAACTTTTAAACTTTTGAAAAAGGCCTTTATCTATGTTTGAATTAAAAGGATTTTATAAAAAGTGCACCGGATACCTGAATGTTGTAAAGTGATTCACGTCATTACTGTGGTGAAATTCAATCTCAAAGGGAAAATCCCTGAGTGTCCATCCCTACAATAAATTTTTATCTAAAGGGTAAATGTCATCACCTGATGTCGTCATTTCCCGACATAGAAATAGTTTGCATATTTAC